>JAOTBA010000003.1:13538207-13561178 GCA_025629845.1 Erythroxylum squamatum | reverse complement strand
AATTTATTTTTAAGTTTTATTTAATTGATAATTATTATTAGTAATAAAATATTTATTATTATTTTAAAAACTTTGAATAAAAGGGGGGAAGGAGAGGTAGGAGGGAGGGAGGGAAATTTTGAAATTCAAAATTTTTGAAAAAAGTCCTCCAATTTTTTAAAATTTTCGGTACCGTCCGGTATTTTGAATACCAGCCGGTAATTTTTACTGGTACCACCTATACTTGTACCGATACCGATTTTCGGCCGGAACGGTACGACCCAGTACGGTACAGTTATCAAAACAATGAGTGAAGCAGTGATATTGACCTAGCCGTCACACATGTTTTATTGATCGGGAAAATTCTTTGTATGTATAATATGGCAAGTTCGTTTCTCCAGCTGGGAAAGATATTGGCTGGTCTTATTATATATGTTTTCCTAAATCAATACTTGATCCTCGTGGATTTCAGAAGTAGATTGGTTTTAGAAGCATCTACGGTGAATAATCACTCCCTCCTTTCTCCATTTCTAATTTATGATTATTATGTCGCTTGTGCAGGTAAAATAAATTGCATGGCGAAGTTGAGATAGGCCTTAAAAATGGTCATGGTGCACAGCAGGAGAAAGCAGAAGATTATTCATTTTTCAACAGAAGTTAAAAGTAAACTTGAGATCACTTGTTTTGTCATTCTTCTTCTGCATTCAATAAGTTGGTGCAGAAGGCTGAAGCAGATGAAAGGTACGTAGACAATGCGATATAGCCAAAACAAAACCTGGTAGCGTAAATCTGCGAAGTCCAATCTAGAGTTGAAGTCCTTCCTTTCTTATTCAACTAGAAAGGAACTTCTTGAACCACTCAACAGAGGCCTTGGGGTATCTCTGAAGGTTGTCCCTGTAATCCACGAAGTAGAGACCAAACCTTGAAGTATAACCAGCTGACCACTCCCAGTTATCCAACAAGGACCATACGAAATATCCATTCACATTACACCCATCTTCCCTGCAAAATTTGGACCATGTCATATTTTATTTTTGATCAACAAACAAGACTCATAACCAGACGTGCATGGAAGTATATGTTACTGTTCGTACTTGATGGAAGCCAACAAGTTGGTGAGGTAGTCATGGTGATATTTGATTCTTTTCTCATCTTTCAGAGCATCTTTTAAAGAGATAAATCTGCTGTTTGGATCATCCATGCCTGGAAAGACCAAGAAAAATTTACTACTCAGTATGATATCAAAAGAAACAAATTTGCCCCACCGAGAACTCGTGTTTTCTTAGCCACACTGAATTTGCTGGGAATGCTTTCATGGCTTATACCATTTTCTGTAACGTAAACTGGTGGGCTTCCGTATCTTTCCTTGACGTAATTCATTATACTTCTCATCCCTTCAGGTACTATATATAACCATATTGAATTTGCCTGCAGTTGTACCATGAGTTGTAAACAGACAAGTAAATGCTTCAAAGCTGGAAATTGGACAAGTTTGTAGAATAGTGTTTATGAATTAAATACCCTGTCACCAATGGCTTTCCCATCTCTGAACGCTGAAAGAAATAAATGTTTGGTTTAGGTAATGGCCAATTATGTTGAGAAACTAAGTTTTAAATTCTCCTATCTGGATCAACGTCAACTTACGAAGGGCTAGGGTGCCACTGTCGTCGAGAGTACTTTTTAGAAGAACACCAACTATATTGTTTGCACTGTCTGAGGCGTACAACGAAGTGTAGTGGTTGATTCCCACGAAATCCAGTGACCCTTTAATAAGAGAAGTCTCGGACTCGGAAAATTTCGGCAGCCGCCTTCCAACTCTGCTTCTCATTGAGCTTGGATAGTCTCCAAACATCAAAGGATCAAGAAACCTGTAGCCGAAACAACACAAACACATTGCATAAAGAACACCAGAACATCACAAAAAAGAGAATCAGGTATAATATGCTACCATCCAAGCTGAAATTCTTGTGCCCTTTTTGCTGCTTCAATGTCTTCTGTGGAGTTTGATGCTGGTTCATACCAGACAGCATCAAATGATACGCCAAGTGATCCACCTTGTTGTTCCTGCGCATATTTTGTGTAAAACTTGCAATTTCAAGTCCTAATTACTGGTTTCTGTTTGATCAAACTCTTTACTCTACCTTGTACTTTTTCTTATAAATATCAGCTACTGTTGCATATGAAAGAATAACGTGGTGAGCTACTATGTATGGCTCAATTGCTGAATTTCCTTCACTGCAAATTAGGCGTAAAGAGCATCGTCCTGGAGCCTCCAAACCTGTATCATACCCTTGTACAGTGAATGTATGAGGCTCATTGATAACTATCCAGTGCTTTACTCTGTCACCAAAGTTCTGAAAGCAAGTCTCTGCATAGGCAGCGAAGTCATTCCTGTGAAAAAGCGTAGGTCATGTATCTGGTTGCTAGTAGTAATCGCAAGTATGAGGAGTCCCTTACACTATACGAGGGCTAAGCCATCCGCTGTATTTATCAGCCAAAGCTTGAGGAAGGTCCCAATGGTAAAGGGTGACGTAGGGTTCAATTCCTGCGCATGACAATTTGAAGGCTTATTTAATTTCATGATTCTGTATGCTCTTGATCAGGGGGCATGTGAATAATGAACAAGCTTCAAAGGATGAAATTTTTTAACCTTTGGCAAGTAAAGCATCGATGAGATTGTTATAATGGTCAATTCCTGCTTGGTTGATTTGCCCTGTTGCATCTGTGTAACAAATACTACTCTCTTGATACAGAAAAAATATTACATTCGACTTTACTAGTATTGGTTTGAACCTCACTGGGATATATTCGAGTCCAGGAAATTGAGAATCTGTATGCATCCATTCCCATATCCTTCATAAGCTCTATATCTTCCTGTTTCCAATCAACAACATAAATCATAGAAATACAAGTCATTTTTTGTTTGTTTTCGTCCTTTCAGGTTAAGAAGCGATAAAGCGAAGGCGAGACGTACATTGAAACGGTGGTATTGATCCACGGCCACATCCGCATTACTAGAATCAAATATTTTTCCTGTAACATATTAGTCAGTAGACTATTCCCAGATTAAGAAGCTTACAGCTTACACCGCTTCTTCCCAAGCACCTTCTGTTTTCTTTCAGGTATCAAGACAGCGGACATGCATTTGAATCAATTGATTACAATGGCACAGTTGCATCTTAAATCTGAAATTAGTCTAAATCACTAGTAATTAGGCCAATAATCGACGTGAACTTTTCTATCGTTTCACTTATATTAATCAAAGTAACAATTTTATGACTAAAAACTAAAAACATAATCATTGTTGAATTAGTCTAACATAATAATTTATATGACTTCAATAAATACACTTTATCACTGTCATGACCTAATTTTGATCATAAATTTTGTTAAAATAGTTCGATAAAAATTGAATAAAATATATTTTTCAATAATTTTAGATCACAAAAATAATTAAAATTATAAGGAAGATTCATAAAATAAATATTACCAAAAGTATGTGAAAAGGTGTCCCAGATACTTGGTCCTCTTCCATCTTCCTTCACCGCTCCTTCAAACTGCAAACGATATATATAATTTTCAATTTTACAGAGTAAGTTATTAGACAAGAAGCACCCAAAAAAGTTATTAAATTGTGGACAAAATGATTTTAGGGTTCAACGCAGAAAACCATGGGACTCCTGAAGAAAAATGCTCCTCTCTTTTATCTCTTTCAAAAATTGAGTATAAAATAAAGGGTAAATTTGAAGAAAGTAGCAAGTTTCATAAAATTTCACTTCCTAACATATTTTTAAGGGTGAAATTAGGAGATTTTTAATTTATTTGAATAATTAACAGTAAAACTTTAACTAAAGAAACTTGATGAAACAAGCTTTCGTTTTCTAGCAAGTGCAATCTAAAAAATCTCTATAGGGTGGTCTGGAGGACACGTACATACATATACATATATACAAATACCACAAATGTACGTAGAGTGTCTCCGGCAATAGCAGTGGCTTCCAGGTCGTTTTAAATTACTGTACTTAGAGTTTTGGACAATTATTCAGACCTGAAAAGCAGCAGAGGCCGTCCCAAACGTGAAACCTTTTGGAAAACTTGATCTGGATAGGATCCCGGAAAAGCATCGCTTGGTCTCAAAAGCCAACAGAACCAGCATGAGCAAGGCAATGCCTTGCCTGCTGATCAGCAACATCTTAGTTCCAGGAATAGCAAAACAGATAATTTCTAATGTTGGTGCATAGAGATTGATTTGGTTTTCCAAGAAGAGGGAACGAATCTTGATTGAGACGTGAAGAAGATATGAGAATATGCCAGCTAGATCTTTATAAACAAGTTACTAAAATGAATTGCTCTTCCAAGTTCAACGCATATGACTATTTAGAAAGATATAAGACTAGAAGTGCTATGCATGTAGCGGAGAAATTGGAGTTCAAGGACAACTGCACGTCTGTCCTTATTATTGTCATTGTTTCAATCTCCAAATATCATACGCTGTATGACAAAAGTTTGATTATCTGTAGTGATTCATTTAATTTGCTTGTCTAGCTTAATAATTCTTTTTTTCAACATTTCCCTCCTAGATTTATGATCTGTTTCCTTGTTTTTAACTTTGCTTTGCCTTCCTATCCACTTCTTTGTTATATTCCTTACAATTGACATGAAACACCACAAGTTGGCACATTTAGCACATTTAATTGGTGGCTTTTCCTTTCCTGTATAACACAGAAAAGTAAATCAAAACTATATAGTTAGGATGTTGTTAGTACTAATTAGTAGTCCCCATACATTCATTATTTTATTAATATTACTATTGATCTCCAAATCTTTCTAAAGATAAAGAATTATAGCATTTTTGTGGTGATTAAATGTTAAGTGGTACAAACTATGATACCCATTTTGAATAATGATAAAATAAGTTAAGAAAGAATAAAAATTTTAATATTTCTTTTTTTTTTTTGAAATATTTTAATATTTCTTTTAAAATTAATGTTCTATAATATTTAATGAAATAATATTTTATAAAAATTAATTTGTATTTAAAAATAATATTTATTATAATACCCAATTTTTAATTTTGTGAAATATTCATTAAAGTGAGGAACAAATATTCACTTTTGGAAAAGGGCAAAGCTTTATTAAAATAATTTGTAGAATTAAAAGGTCTAAAGACAATACAAAAGGACTAGGGACAAGAACAAACTCGCTAACCTACAAACTAGCTAAGCTAGTAATGCAAGTATCTTATAGCTAATTGTGCATTGTTTACATGGAGACATAATTACATATTTGAATAAGCTCTAATCAGCATTTTGTTCTCATAATGGAGCTACATTGGAGATGAATTTTATGGGTTAAAATCTACTCCCTAATAGCTTGAGTGATAGCTTGTAAAGTTATGGTCCCATTGAATTTCAAATTCGAAAATACGACTCTATTTATGAATAACCAAATGTGATAGATAGTTTTACTCAACGCCAAGAGATAGACTAACCAATCACTTGCTTTCCTTTGATGGAATCTAGAAGATCATTCAATAAGATCATCTCACTTGCTAGAAGGGGGTAAGTGATTACACAACTTTAGAATCTCAATCCAAATGCAGAGAGTAGTAGGATACTTAAAGAATAAGTGTTGAATAGTTTCACTCTTATTTTTACAAATGGGATGGATATTAAAAATACTCTTAAACTTCCACTATATCTAGAGTAGCAAGCTTTCCTTTTAAAGCTACATAATTGTTAAGGCTCTAGGTAAAGGTTGACGAAACCACAACAACTTGTGTCATTTCATCTTAGGAGGTTAGGGCCTAGAAAGTTCCTAAATGAGGAGTTAGAGAAGTGACCAGGTCGCTCTAAAGATCAACTAGGTTGATCTTCTTCATCAGATCTTAGCCTAATGTCAAGGCTTAGGTCAGTGAGGTGAGTTGAGCAATTCTCAAGAACATCTTTATGCAAAGATGAATTTTGTCTCTAAGTCCTAGTATATGAAGCATTGTCCAAGATATAAAAGTTGTAGACTTAATGCACCATAAGTTATAAGCTTTAATGTGAAATGTATGAATGCATTTCATTTATAAGGACTGTGTGTCCTACATTATTCTCCAAATTCTCTTATTAAATTGTTTTAAGTTTATAACACTTCTTGGAATGATTCTCATCTCTCCTTCTAATTTAGGTAGACAAAAATGCCCCCACTTGACCTTAGCCTTATTAGATATTGCATCACTACTAGTTCAGATAAAATTCCTCAAAATACTGTCAGTGATCTTAATGATTACCCTAGGGAACCAAATATGGGAAAGTAAGAAATTTCAAAGATTGTTAAGGATAGAGACAGTAAGTTGTATTATTCCTGCCATTGATAAAGATCTCTTGCAACAATTAGAATTCTAGCTTTTAGTTTATCTATTAATGGTTTGAATTCACTAATCAAAGGTCTGTTAGTGGAGACTAGAACTCCTAGGTTCTTGATTAGGGGTATGGTATTGTTTATACCTGTAATGCATCTAATAGGCTCATTTTATCCCTAGCTTTCTCGACTACTAGAAACTGGATATTTTGATAATTAATTGGTAGTCTAAATAGGTGCTTGAAGTTTCTCAATATAGTTATAAACGTGCTAACAAAATTTGGCTTAGCTCCGGAAAAAAGAATAAGATCATCAACAAAAGTGAGGATTGTAATCTTCAGCTCTTTACATTTTGAATGATAGCTAAACTTCCCATCAGCTTTAGCTCCTTTCTTGATCACGAAGAGGAATACTTCCATACATAGGGTGAAGAGGTAAGGAGATAGAAGATCTCCTTGCCTTAATCCTCTAATTCCAGAGAAGGCTTTGGTGGGAATATCATTGATCAAGACTGCAAAAGAGGTAGTTTTAATGCATTGGGATATCTAGGATGTAAATATTGAGGGAAATTGAAAGTTGTTATGGTGTCAGTAACAAACCTCTAATCAAGTGAGTCAAAAGCCTTATTAAAATCAATTCTTATATATAGCACAATTTTGCCTCAAGTTGCTACAATTGTAGCCCTTAAGGAGCTCCTATACCATTAATATATTCTCTTAAGGACCCTTTGTTTAAAGGTAGTCTTAAGCACAATTAAATCATTATCTAACCTCTTAATCCATTTGACAACCCATTGGATAATATACTCCTAGGTTCTTACATCACAATGCAGTTTCAATATATATTGTAAGATAGACTAGATGGATTACGAATAGGGAAATTGAAAATATAGATGTTGTATTACTTTAGGTTTTTTTTTATAGCACACATAGAAGATTAGGAGCTTTTACCCTATCCTTGGTCCAAAGCTTATTTTTTATGGCAAGTCAGAAGGTGGTAGCTACCTTAAGTACTAAGGTTTTGCACTATATGAGTTTATACTAGCAAACCTTAAGGGAATATGGTTTGAAGAAATCTAGATAAGATCTATTAGAGAAGCACATGGATCTATCCAATGTCTAGATGGTAATATCTTCCTCCACATTATCAGGCCTAGCGTTAGGTAAGTTATTTGCAATGAGAGATATACTGCAATTCTAGGAATCTCTAGAGCTTATTTCAATAACTATCAATTTAATTTTTTTCAAGACAATCTTTAAGCCTGACATATTTAAAAAAAATTTGTAATGAAGACATGATAGCTTTAAGAGAGTTGTGATCATTACCACAAAATAGGAGCAGATCATCTATACGCATTAAAGAGAAAATACCAAGTTGCTTGTATTTGTAATGGTAGGTGAAACTTCCCATGTTTTTATATGTTTTTGTAAGATTCTAAAAAGAACTTCCATTGTTAAAGTGAATAGGTACGGAGATAACAAGTCCCCCTTCCTAATTCCTTTTACACCATGGAAAATTTGGGTTATTTCTCCATTAATCAAGGCACCAAATGAAGTAGTTGTGATGCAAGCTTTAATATAAGAGATTAATTGCTTAAGAAACCCAAATGCATCTAGGGAATTGAGTATGAACTACCAATCCAGTGTAGCAAATACTTTAAATATATCTATTTTGAGAAAATGTGCCTAATCAAGGAGTAGTAGTATAGTCTCTGAATAATTCATGCACTAGAAGGAGATTATCTCCAATGTCTCTTCCACTAATGAAGGCTTATTGGCATGGATTAATCAGTGGGATTAAAGCCTATTTAAGCCTAGTTGTAAGTTTATTCCCAATGATTTTGTATGTTGTGTTGTAGTAGGAAATAGGACACAAGTCTTGCAACGTGTTAGGAGCATGCTTTTTAGGTATAAGGCATAGGAAGGTTTTGTTCAATTGCTTTAGCATTTTGTTATTTCTAAAATACTCTTGCACACAATCAATTTTGATGAAGGAACGCTATAAGTCATTAATAATTTTGACTATGATAGCTTTCAATCTCTCAACCAACAACTTAGAGATTACTTTGTATACTACATTGCAACAAAGTACACTACATTTGTATACTGGTTGGTTGGCCGGTGACCCAGCCCGACTTCATATTCTTTTTAAAAAAATTAATAAAACGACGTCAATTAATGCCTTCCTGTCGGGTCAATCAGTCGCGACCTGTGACTCGGTCAACCTGAGCTGAGCCATATTTGTCATCCCTAGTTTTAGGTGAGCAGTTTGAGCTTAAACCTCGTATGAAGTTTGAAAATTAAAAGAAAAACTCGAGTCTAGCTCAAAGTTCAGTTAACTGGGACTGGACTAGGTCTAGGAAGAAATGTCATCCCTACGCCAAATTTCTTCCTTTCCCTTTTAAGTTTTAAGATTCATATTTCAAAATTTAAGAGATTAAATAGAATGGTCAAAATGAAGAACTTTTAAAGATTATAATGTTCTTGAAAATTCTTTGATAATCAATTATCTAATTAAGTTCTTTCAATCTTAATCAATATATTTAATTTAAAATACAAATATGTATTATGACATTACCTTTAATACCTTAACTTATTAAATATATCAAATTTTCAGATATGGAATAAAAATAAAAGAGAATATAGGAATTTATGGAGATTGATAAATAATTATCTAATTTTAAAAATTAATAAATTGAATTCAATTTTTAATTTAATCCAAAATGATTTGCTAAGTCTATATCATTCATTTTTGCACTACTAATTTTAGATAGCTGTACCCTGTTCTATACCCCGCAAATAAAAAAAGGTCAGCTTGCTAGGTGACGAGTAGATAATAAGCCATTGATCACTTGGAATGATTAATGAGCTCAATAGCTAAATTGGAATTGGGCTACCAACTGAAAATGGTCCTGGTATGAAAGCAGAAAGATATTTTGATACTAAAAACTTGAGCGAAAGAAAATTTACAATCATATATTTCTTCTTCATTCTTCTGATTTCAACTATAATAAACATTCATTTACAATGAAATTGCAGCAGATGAATTAAATTTATTTTCCATTTGGTTGAAAGAATCATGCCTAGACAATGTTGTGTGCCTACACATATCCTAGTGGTGTAAATCTGTGTTTTTCTTTGCCAATCTAAACTTGAAGTATTCAACTAGAAAGGAAATTCTTGAACCATTCAACAGAGGCCTTCGGGTATCTCTTCAGGTTGTGTCTGTAATCCACGAAGTAGAGACCAAACCTTGAAGTATAACCAGCTGACCACTCCCAGTTATCCGAGAAGGACCATACGAAATATCCCTTCACATTACACCCATCTTCCCTGCAAAATTTGGACCATCTCAATTTGTGATCAACAAACAAGAGACGTGTATGGAAGTATAAGTTAAGATTTCGTACTTGATGGAAGCCAACAAGTTGGAGAGGTAGTCATGATGGTATTTGATCCTCTTCTCATCCTTCAGAGCATCTTTTAAGGGGATAAAGATGCTGTTTGGATCATCCATTCCTGGAAGCAACAAGAAATTATCCTTAAAGAAATAACAGAAACAAAAGCGTGTCTTTGACACTTCAGATTTTCCGAGCCTCCTTGATTTGTTGATAATTTTTTGATGGCCTTAAAAGATTTTACCATTTTCTGTAACGTAAACTGGGAGGCTGCCATATCTTTCCTTGACGTATTTCATGATGCTTCTCATGCCCTCAGGTACTATGTACAACCATATTGAATTTGCCTGCAATGTTGTATGATTTATATTAGTCAGGATAAGTAAACCGAGAAGTAAATCTAGACTGGTTAGTGTTTATGAGTTACCCTGTCACCAATGGCTTTTCCATTTCTGAAGGCTGCAAGGAACACGTATTACCCTTAGTTAATGGCCAAGTTAGAGGGGCTAGAAGTTGATTTTCAAAATGTACTGATCAAAAATAAAAAGAAACAGTGTTGGTGGAACTATATTTTATGGATCGCAGTCAACTTACGGAGGGATACGGTTCCAGTGTCTGCAAGAGTGTCGTTAAGAAGAAAACCGATTATGTTAGTTGAATTGTCTTTGGTATACCAGGTAGTGTAGTGATTGATTCCAACAAAATCCAATGACCCTTTAATAAGAGAAGTCTCAGATTTGGAAAATTTAGGCAGCCTGTCTCCAACTCTGGTTCTCATTGAGCTTGGATAGTCTCCAAACATCAAAGGGTCAAGAAACCTAGCGTGGGGAAAACAACATAAGTTAAGAAAAACGAACTAAAATAGAGCAAATTGCAGACAGGAACACAAGAGGGGAAAAAAAAAAACAAAGTCAAGAAGCCAAAATATGCTCTTGTTTTTTAAAAAAAATGTTAAGGACATATAAGAAAGTCAGAACAGAGCGTCTTAGTTATCATGGATACCAGCCAAGTTGAAATTCCTGTGCCCTTTTTGCAGCTTCAATGTCTTTTGTGGAGTTTGTTGCTGGCTCATACCAAATAACGTCAAATGATACACCAAGTATTCCACCTTGCTTTGCCTGCAAATATTTCGTGGAAAGCTTTGACTTCAACCAAAAAAAAAATCCAAATTTCGGATTTTAATTGATCAAAATATAGATTTCTTCTTAATTCGGTCTTTCTTTTACCCCTTTTTTTACCTTATATTTCTTCCTATAAATATCTGAAACAGTTGCATAAGAAAGAATTGCATGGTGAGCTACTATGTAAGGCTCAGTTGCCGAGTTTCCTTCACTGCACATTAAACGTATGGAGCATCGTCCTGGAGCCTGTAGACCTGCATCATACCCCTGTACGGTGAATGTATGAGGCTCGTTGAAGACTACCCAGTGCTTTACTCTGTCACCAAATTTCTGAAAGCAAGTCTCTGCATAGGCGGCGAAGTCATTCCTGTGGAAAGTCTTAGGTCAAAAAGCATTATAGTTTGCAAACATGACAGTAAGACTAAGAATGGCCCTTACACTATCTGAGGGTTAAGCCATCCATTATATTTATCAGCTAAGGCTTGTGGAAGGTCCCAGTGGTACAGAGTCACATACGGCGTAATTCCTGCGCATACACGTAGTAGCCAGTTTGAAGGCTTAGTCGACTTCTGGTAATGGAATCTTTAATCATGACATTCTTAACCTGATTTTCTTGATCAAGGCATGTGAATTATTCCAAGGAAAGGCTAGGTAGAAAGAAACCTTTAGCAAGTAAAGCATCAATGAGCTTGTTATAGTGGTCAATTCCAGCTTGGTTGATTTGCCCTGTTCCATCTGTAACGAAGTTGCATGTGAGAAGGGTTTTACCTTTTTATTATCTGAATGTTTCTAGTGACTCAGCTTTTCGGATCCGGACAAGCAGGAGACCATACTGTTGACATGATATTGTTAAATAGCAAACGTACCGGGATATATTCGACTCCACGAGATTGAGAATCTGTAGGCATCCATGCCCATGTCCTTCATAAGGTCTATATCTTCCTGTTTCAAAGCAAAAACGGAGTCATAACCCTAACCCACAAGGTGATCTTTTTTTAAAAAGCCAATGTACACAAGAACAATATCCGGTTTGTTTCGCTGCATCTTAACATGGCTGCCATGCCGTTAGACGCGACTGTAATTTTACGAGAAGACATACATTAAAACGGTGATACTGATCCACAGCGACATCAGCGTTACTAAAGTCAATTATTTTTCCTGCACAGCACGCCAACAGATTAGATCAGCTAGTTGATAACACAAATCACAAATCTTAATTGGTATTTAAAACCGCTGGCTTCAATGATGAGTAGCTTACAGATCAAATTGCTGACAAATGTAACATGTGGTTCTGCCATGAGGAAGAAGATAGCAGACACAGAATTGACAGGCAAAAAGTGGAATTTTTTTTATCTTGCGTTTTATAAGGTAATAGACTTTAGATCCGAAGGTAAGCAACTTCAGTTTGCAATTAGGCCTACTTAGACGGAGAAGACGTCAAGATATTGTGATTAGTAGAGCCTTAAAGCTTGGAGCCTTTGGAGTATTTTTTCTCATGAAATTTAAAATTTCAAGACTACCAGGAACTAGTATGTACTACAGACATTAGTGTCTCTTATCTAACAAAATGCGAGGTCAAATTACATGTAGTAATCTTTGATTTTTAAGAAAACAATACCAAAGGTATGTGAAAATGTGTCCCAGATACTTGGTCCTTTTCCATCCTCTTTGACCGCTCCTTCGACCTGCAAACAGTATAAATAAATAACCCATCATGTCATATCCACACCAAACATTATCGATGAAGATGATATAACAGCAAATAGTAGAAAAATTTTTAGCTTATAGGAGAGGGGTGTGTCAAACTGAACATTTCAGCTTAGAGAAGTCATCATGACATTTAATGACGTTTTTTAAAGTTTAGAACAAACGAAACAGTCCGAGTGAAATTAAAAATCTTACATTGCTTAAACTATTCTAAATATGTGGAGTGTCATGATTAGCCTGCTAGTTGCCTCGTTCAAGAAAGAATCATGGGAACTGAAAGCTAAATCATAGTCAAATTTTATGAACTTGATCAACTAAAATTACGGGCTATTTAATTAGCAACACAAAAGCAAAATTCGACAAAGATAATATTATGAAATAGGTATCTAAAACAATTTACATAACCTAAATACAAAATTTATTATTTAAAAAAATATTAACCATTTTCTTTGATCTCCTGATATAACCATGCAAAATAAGTATTCATCACTTATAAGTAGATAAAACATTGACAAAATTATATTAGGTTTTCTTTTTACCTGATAAGAAAATTACTATAATCAAGTTAAATGTAGTATGTATGCCAACAAAAAAAAATCAATTAAAGTTAGTACAAATTCTATCTATATGCCTCGAATATTGGATAAAGACCAAAGTTTGCCACGGAGGCCAACGACGGTTCTCAGAAATGTAACAGAGATTCCATATTTTTAAGGAAAACAACAAGAAACTTGAAACCCGTGAACGGTAACAGGTCCTCTATGACGGTCCGAGTACGTAGCTGTTGCTCGAGTTCGTGGCAATTATTTACTGTAACTGAATATCTTACATGTTGGCAAAGTTTATCCTCAGATTAGAAAAGAAAAGGATTGGATTAATTTGTAACTCCTTGAATGTGAAATATCCATATGAGAATATTGTGGTTGCAACTGCACTATCACAAAGACGTGTCCAGGTATCAGTTTCTTATCAGACAACTACAAGAGCCCGGAGTATAACATGATCTATAATGGCAGGTTGTGTCCTGACGGAAAAAATAATCTTAAGTATTGATTACTAGAAAGTGAGGAGGCTAATTAAGGGGTTAGTTTCTCTTATTTGCTAAATATTAAAAGAAAAAATGCGCTTTTTGTTCGTTATTAAGACTCGAAGAGACGATAAACGAGTTTAATAAAAGAAGTTGAGAGCTTTGGATAACGATTCATACCTGAAAAGCAGCAGAAGCTGTCCCAAAGGTGAAACCTTTAGGAAAACTTGCTCTCGATATCACCTGGGAGAAGCATGTCTTGGTCTCAAATGCCAACAAAGCCAATGTGAGCAAGGCAATGCCTTGCCTGATGGGCACCATCTTCTTATACATGAGGGATAAAGAAACAGATGAGTTTGTAATGTTGATTGAGAGAGATAACGAGCTTCAGATCTATCTGTTGCAAGACAAGGATTGATTTGGATTAACCTTGTTCCGAGACTAATACATGAGATCGATAATGGGCATATATATAGAAAGATAAGTGTCAAGTGTGTGAGGAGCAGAAGGTGTTGTGGAAGCAAGATGGCGATAATGGGTTTGAGGCAATATAAAATGGTGGGAAACAAGTGTAGATGATGGTGGGGTTATGGCAAATTCGAGTTCACACGTATAAATTAAAAGAGCCAGCTTTGGTTTGGAGATTCCAATTTCTTTAGCTTAGCTTTTGGTCACTCCATAATTGCCGTTTGCTTGTTTCGGACTTTTAAAAAGTCATTCGGAACACCGCTTTCAGTTATGGAGCTCTTCCTCCGGAACAAGCAAGGTACTTTGTATCGCAGAGCTATGAGATAGCTAGTTTTTGTTTCTCCGTTGTATTAAAAAATAAGACATATTATCCATTTCAGAAGCAGATCTTCAAAATTGGTTATGTATATATATGAAGAAAATTAAGGATTTAGTTACTTAAATATAATAATAACATAAGTTTGTCAACTTATTTTCACTCTTGAATAAGTTAATTTAGATCCCTTCTCGATAATAATAAGAAAACTAAAGTCAAAACTCATCTTTAAATGGTTAAATTAATTTAATAATTAATTAATGTAAAATATTACAATTTGAGTAGGGAATTTAATGTATTACTTTTAATAAATATCTTACCAATGGAATATGTATGCCGAAATGGTAAAGGTAATATTAATATATGCTGCTTGGAGAAAAGCGCGTCGGACCTTCGCCCTTAATTTGTACATGGATCATAATGTCGGTTAAGGGGCTCATAGTTACATCCTAGTTTCGGTCATTCAATGGCATTGTCCGAAAGTCTTTATGTTTATGGGCACTAGAAATCTACAATGCACCTTTTATATGACATATAATCACATGTGAAGACTAAAAACGATTCTAAAACATGTTTTGTATTATAATTAATAGAATCATTCACAGTTTACAGAATAGGCAAGATGAAAATATTAAGTTAATTGTTAATCTATATGTGATTACTAGGTTAATCATGATGGTAGCGAGTGCAATGGGGAAGAATGAGATCGATCCTTGCGGCGGTCAAATGATCAGATGATTGTTAAAGAGTCTCCTGCTACGATATTTTGCACATGTGAACCTAAAAGCCTGAGTGTTAGTCTCACGTTCTGGAGTCCACTACCAACACTATTTTTCAAAAGATTAGCCACTTTTTCAGGCACCCAATTAATCGTGTCTAGATCTTTTGTCTAATATTATTTTGTCTTATTCTGTCTCATAAAATTTCAGTCATTTATTTTACAGGATCCACACGGATCTCATGCGGAACTCACGTAAATAAATAGTTGATATTTATTGAACACAATATTACAATAAGACACAATAATATTAGACAGAAGATCTCCAATGAACCATGCACTTCTTGCCACGTTTCGTAATTCTTACACAAAAGAAAATGTCAACTTCTAGTCCGTCAGCCAACTCCAATCGGCTAGTTTCTGTGTTCAGATTTCCCTAATTGGAGGTGCCTAAACTCGCCCTCAAATCTTCTGTACCTTTATTCTGTATTCATTGCATCTGTGTCATTTATTTATGTAGGTCCCGTATAAATGAATAGCTTAGATGCAATGAGTATAAAGTAAGTACAGAGAAAAGGTACAGAGGATCACGTCCCCTAAACCCAGAGATGATAATAATAATTGCTATCAACACTTCAATATCCCAATGAGTGGGTTAGTAGAACTAGTGCTATGACGCCCACATTCTTTATTTTCTTTAATTAGCATGATTACGTGGAGAAAAAGATCCATACATTTTAGCTACAACTCGGAGTAGAGTCTCATCACGCTTTACTTGTTGAGATGTTTTTTTTCTCCTCTCTTTTTTATGTTTGCCTTTCTCTTATAATGTCATTCATCGCTTAGTTGAGATGTTTTTTTTTAATGTATTCCTTTCTCTTATAATGTCAATCATGAATTTACAATTCCTCACACAATTGTTTAGTTTTTTCTTCTTTTTTTAATAAAAGAGATGGAATAATAAATTTTATAATATTATAATCACAAATTGCTGGTAATAAAAAGTATTATCAATTTTAATTTCTATTTTACTTCATTATGATCAATGAAATAAATATTTAATAATTTTAGATCAATACATTACCGTCGGAATGAATGTGTAATTTTCAAATTTTACCAACTAAAATCTTTTAGGTGCAAATAATTCTACATTCAATATATATTTTATCAATTAGCAAACTAATTTGAGTAGCACATTTAAGACATCTAAAACCATATATTCATTGGATTTGTTTTCTTAATGAAAAAAGATCATATAGCTAACAAACATGTTGTAAGTGTGGGATGGTACAACTGAATTATGGGTGGTAGAGGTACTGTAACGGTAAGGTGATGTTCAAGACGACATGCATGTAAATAAGATTAATCTATTTCGCCGGCTCGATTGGAGTCAAGGAGTTCACACCAAGTTTAACGAATAATTTTCTTTCTTTATCTTCCAAGAAAATTAGAATTCATGAATATATATATACACACACAATGATGATTCCGTCAAACCCTTTTTTGTATTTATATGAATTCGTTACTTGAACCTTATTTTGCGGAGAACACCTTTAAGGGATAGGGGAAAACTGATGCATGTATTGGACCATACTCACAATTCTTCAATGTTCCGTTTCCAGCTAAACGCTGGCTGTCTGGATTTGCGTCATGACATGGAGGATCATTAAAGCATGGACTAGTATCATTTTCCTTTTAGTTTCCGGCTCATATTCTTTATCATCAACTCGTCTGGTCAGCTAAATATGAATGTTTCAGGTTCCTCATTATTGGATAAACTTCACAATTTCCGAACTTTTTTTTAAAGGGGTACCGCGTTGTTTAAACTTGGAAGCAATGCTAAGTGACGAACTTCGTCAGCATCAGTGATTGATTATTGGGATGTCGTGTTATTGTACCACAGTCCTAGCTAGCTAGAACTTGTAAGAAACGTTAAGTTTTTCAAATAATAATTATGTGCCTTGTGGCAATTTTCTATTATATATCCCAAACTAGTCATTGAGGTTTGTTAATTCTAACTTATTTTCTGTTTTGACAACTGCGAGCTGTGTGACGTTCAACAATTTGTTGAAATTTGTTTTGGGGGGTTGTTGATGACTTGAATCGTAATCTGTTTTGACGGAAGAAATGCTCTATAATTAATGCTATCTGGATTAAGGCTCATTAATCTTTAATGAGTATATCCAATCCTTAGTTTTCTGATTATGTCTCTAAATTTTAGACTTAGTGATTACAGCTTTGTCGATTAATGAAATAGCTGGACAGACAGACACTCAGGAGGACGTTAATGACAAGGATTGGCGATACCCCATTCTATTTGCAATGTTCTTCCCACATAATTAAAATAATGCAATTACAGCTAGCTTGTTTGGTTAATTCATGGGTGCTCACGCCATCTTGATCGAACCAAATATATTTCTTTTTGTTTTCGTGCAAGTTTTTATATTGTACGTACATAACATATGCTGTGGATGAATGATGACTGTTGATAGGCATCTACCATAATACGTTATTTACATGCTTAACATAATTAAGCGTATGGATATATATATATATATAAATCTCCGTCATTCAATTCATATGCCCAAGTTGATTCCACCTTGGACATTCAAATTACATGCTAACCTCGCGAATGGCTCTTGTTCTTGCTAATCCAGAACTGGCTCCTGCTAGTGGATAGTGCTTGTTTTAGGATTATTTGTTGCTAATTTGAGACTCTTGATCACTTACCTAACCTTATCGACTAACTGAAGGTAAACAACATATTACCTTACCCGAACACAAATTAAACTTGCGCACTTGAAGTGGGCAAGTCAAAGAACGGATCTGAAAGAAAAAAGAAACATAATATTCACTAGTTATGAAAATGATTTCTCAAGCCATGAGTATATACGTACTAAATTATCTATCCATATTAAACATTATCTTCAAGATAATAACAAAAAATATTGAAGCAAATATATATAATTACCAACCAGCTGCAATATGTCATAAATCTTAATTCAATGTTTGACCGACTCTATATAAAATTCAATGGTGTTTTATAAAATATACATCTTGAGACATCCTAAACGTGACGTTTTGAAATTATCTTTTACAGGAAAACATACACAGAGTCTAATCTTTAAGAAAATGAGCAATATAGCACACTGGAGAAAAGGGTAGTTTGATGGAATGGTGATGGTTCCAAGATGATAGAATTCTATAAAAAAGGAACGTGTTTAAAATTTAGATTGGGATGGATTTGTTAACTACCACGCATACGTACATGTTTATTCCCGAAGGGACATGGTTTTCACCAAATATTGGAAAAAGTCAATTAGAAATCTCTAAAAACAATCAAGATTTGAATCTTTACATTTTACGTGCAGACTAAGATCTTTAGAGTTCCAACAAAAGTAAAAGAAGTTATACATTTACCTCAAGTAATAAAACGTAAGAGTATATATCACTGGTAAATGACCAAAATCCTCACATGCAAGGCATCCAATTTTGAGAAACTTCTCCATATTTCTTTAGAGTAAGTTTTATTTTTAGATATTTGATTACAAGGAAAAACTAAAAATTAAACTTTGTAAGCTAAATAGGCAAAAAATGAAAATAGTCTTAAATAATAAAATGCGCAATTAAACACAGTAGTTTAATAACCTCTTATCTTTTTCTCTCTCTCTAATTTGAAATTTGTGGAGAATCCAACAATCTCAATTTGGCACATTGATTATGATGTAGTTAACTAGTTAAATATTTGATAAAAATATCAATTAATTATGTGAAAAAGGGAACAAACAAAGGTTGAACAAAACCTTACTTAAAATGATAATGAATAATATGGCAATCAATGCAAACATGTTTGGTCCTTGCATGAAAAATCAAGTTAGTAATAGTGTGAATGGTTGCTTGATTGTCACAATAAAAAGGAATGAATTTATGCGGCGGTTGAAAATTAGTAAATAAGTAAGCTCACAATCAAAGACAATAATCCTTCAATATTCATGTTTAACAAATAACCACAAAATAGAACTATATTTTTTAGTCTTTCAAAAGATTAAAGCTCCACTAACAAACACACAAAACTCAGACAACGAATTTTGAGTTATACTAAAAGCAGTCCAATTTGCATCAAAATATGCAACAAGCTTAAATCATTAACATTAATCCTTTATGAACAATTGCATGGAGATACTGCAAAAAATGAAGTTTCTTCCAAAGAGCAATATGTGATTAAAACCTAAATGACTCAAATACTGAGATGCACAACTTACATTTGGTCTAGTAAGATCAAGATATAATAATTAACTAATTAACCTCTTGTACTACTTTGGCTCCTTATACAAATAACCATCATATGTTGATAACTACAATCCTTTAAGAAGAAGAGATTGTGCATCTTTTAAATCACTAAGTCCAATTACCACCAAAATGTCTTGAACAAATTTATATTGACTTAGAAAAGTACCTTAAACATATATGACAATCTCAAGTCCCAGAAAGTACTTGTTGTAGCCCGAGTCTTTGATTGTGAGCTTATGATCCAAAGTTGTCATTACCTATTTTATTGCAGCTTCACTAGTTCTAGTAATCACCATATTACCACCATAAATTAGTAAAGCCAAAAATTCAATTCTACTAGTTCTAGTAAACAAGTAGTAATCATTCTTAGGTTGCATAAAACCCAAAGAAATTGATAATTTGGTAAACTTTTAATTTTATTGTCGAGATGCTTGCTTTAAGCCATAAAAGGACCTTTCTAAAAGACACACATCATTTGTATTGGCCTTCTTATATCCTTCAGGTAGCATCATGTACATTTTATCATCTAAAATACCATAAAGAAGACATAATTGTTGTCAAGCTATTAAATAGGACACTGTTTTGCTATAGCATGAGCCAAAAATAGCCTAATGGTAACTATTTTTGTAACAAAAGAAATTATAGATTTATAATCAAGACCTTCCATCTGATTACATCCCTTTGTAACCATCTTGCTTTGAACTTATCCACCTTACTATCAACATGATACTTCACCTTGTAAACCCATTTCCTCCTTATTGCTTTTTTATTTGCAATTAGTGGAACCAGTTCCAAATATGGTTTCTCTTTGGAATATCCAATTCTTGTTATATTGCTTGAATCCATCTAGCATCTCTTAAAGCTTCTATATAGGTCATGGGTTTCTATACCATAGACATATTAGTAACAATGTTATGAATACTGTATTAGTACTGGTACCAAATTTGAGTATAGTACAGTACCGTATCAGTACCGATCAATAACAGGTACCGTTTCAGATAATTTTTAAAATTTATAAAGTAGTGCCTGGATTTTTTAAATTACAAAATAGTCCTTAATATATTGTACCATATAATTTATAATTTTATATCAACCTTGTCTCAAAAACCATAATAATATAAATTTAAAATAACAACAATTTATTTATTTTTATTAATATTATTTTTCACATATAAATAATATCCACGATTAATATAAAACAAGATCATTTAATCATCATGCAAATATAAATTTAAAAACAATAAAAAATATTTAAAATATTACAATTTAATCACATAATAAATAATAATTACATCAAAACATCAAACAAAAAAATAATTTTTGACAGATATATTATTAACAATAGCTCAATATTGGAGTTTAACGATTTGGGTTTCATTATTGGATAAAAGTCTGTCACATACTCGATAGGTGGAATTGGACTTGAGATGTAACACAAATTATTCAAATTATTTATTAAAATCCAAATCATTTAATTTTGTGACTTAATTTACGGAATAAATAAGTTGATTAATTTATATATGTTTAGTCAATATAATTTCAAAAATAAAGAAAAAGAAAAGAAATTACCTTAACTTGTGTGTATAAACTTTATTAATCTAATTGATTGTTAACATCAATCATATTTGATCGCTTTATGTTTACATGTTGTATGATAATCCTTTACTGTTGGGTTAACAAGTTTAACATTCGATATTACCTACTATAATTTTGAACAACTCTAATTGTAGGTATTCTATCTTCGATACATTTAAACTGGTGATAAAAATTTGGAGAATACTTACTACTCATTTAAAATAATTTTGGATTAAGTCATTGTATCTTATTAGGTAAATTATATTTTAAATTTAGAACTCTATCTAATTTTATAATACTAGATATAATTATAAACTATATCAATCAAACATTTAAAGTTTCAATTTATTGCAAATATTTTTATTCTTTTATTATTATTAATGTCCTAACAAAAATGTCCATTATATAAGGAAAACATCAAATTAGTTATGCTAATACTCTTCTCAAATAAGTTTAATTTATAACAGTCATTTCATTTTAATATCATAAACTCTTAAGACTAATAATTTTACTATCATAACACTAATTTTGACTAAAAAATATGCTATAGGGATTCATTAAATTATGAATTTAATAATCCATATTTTAAATCATTCCAATGAGTGCAACACTTTCTAATACTTAGCTAAATTGTCTTCAATATACTTATAATACTTTTACCTTTAAAGAAACTATATTTTTGTTGTTTACAGAATTTCAATTATAACATTATTACTTACTAAAATTTGTTTTATTTTCTTTTTTGTTCATTTAAAAATGAAAAAGGCTTTATTAACCTTATTAGAGGAGGACAATTTTAGGATAAATAACATTTTAAATTCAAAATTTTGTCTAAATTTATAATATTAACTAGAAGTATCAAAAATATCTATAACGTTAATGACAAAAATTACCATATAAAATGGGTTGATTTACACTACATTTTCATAATTAAAATAATTAAATAAATAACCAGGTGACTCACTTTTTTAGTAAATGACAATGACATGGCTTTTAGAAAGAGAGGATATTGCTTTAGCTTTTGTTCTCTCTCTTACCTTCCTCCGACTTTCTAATTTCTTCTATTCACCTTTTTCTCTGGCCTTTTTTCTTGTTGTGCTTTTGTGTCTTAATCATCATTCTTTTGGGTCAAGGTACTTCAATTTTTTTGCAAAAAAGTCATTCAATTTTTTTTTAAGTTTATAGTACCGACCGATACCACCCGAAATTGCCAGTATCGATTGGTACTGACGATCGATACCAAAGAGTTAAGTTTTGTACCATTTTTCGGTTGGTACGGTACCTTCCGGTCGGTGCGGTACGAAACTCTTAACATTGATTAGTAATAAAAGTTGCACATAAGTATGAATAAACAACAAAAGTAAAAGAAAATAAAGAGCATGAAAAATTGTTATCATTTGGATCCTATTGATGTCAAAGAAGTGATTGACTGTTGATGGAAAGAGAAGTAACATTACACATGAAATCCTATAACCATTTAGGTTTCTTTTATGGCTTTTTCTTATTAAAGGGAACACATCATTTTATAACAAATTAGGCATGGTGTCTATCTCATTGCGATTGTCCGATGATGTAATATTTATGTTTTTAGGCTAGAATTGAGTAATATGGTCTGTTGGTGTAGAAGTGGAAGAAACAATTGGAATTTCCATGTTTGGAACCATAAGAAAAGATAAGTAAAAAATTTGTTATATAATATAGTCAAAAGGTGTTGGATTCCGAACTTTCGATAGAAATTAGAAATATTAAAATGTATGTTAAATGAGTGTTTTGTATATAAATTGTGTTAGAGATATTTTTGTGCCTTAAGAAAATTAATGAGGAAAGAATTGATTAGTTTTGATGTCTTTGATATTTGAGTAGATTTGTATAGGCTATGAGAGTAAAGTGAATGAGTTGATTGAAATGAAGTTGAAAATTAAGAAATAAAGAGTGAAAGTGTGAGAAATTGAAGAATTAAGAAAGTTTGACTTTTTGGGGATGAATAGTTGACTTTTTGATTTGGGCTGAATTTGAGAAAATGAT
>JAOTBA010000003.1:13527958-13538107 GCA_025629845.1 Erythroxylum squamatum | reverse complement strand
AGGAAGTTATCGATTTGATATGAATATTTTGATTGTGAATTGTTGTTACATACATATATATAAGTGAGATGTGTTATAGAAAAGGAACATAGAAATGGTATGAGACTTTAAGCTTCCTGATTTCTTTAGATTACGCTCACGTTTGTATGACGAGCAATAATACGCAAACGTTTTATGGTTCAAGGGTTGGACTCCGAAAACGGGGCTCAACATGTTTGGTATCAGAGCAAGAAAAGATTATAAGGAACCATGCTCAAGTATGATGGTATTTTGTTTAGAGTTAGATTCCAGAAACGTGAGCCAACACTTTTAATTGAAACATTAAAGCTCTAGCAAAATTAAGTTGTTTTGGTGTATGTAAACAAGGTCTTTAATGGATAATGTCTTTACCTTTAAAAAACTCACTATAATTTGCATTAATAAACTTACTACCATAAATTTTCCTAATTACTTGAATTCCTATTTGATATGGAGTTTATGTTAAGGCAATAATAACCATTTCAATATAGTAGACACTTAGTTATTTTGATTGAACATATAAGTCCACACAATTTGATTTTTGTCATTAACTATTATTAAAAATATTTAGCTTCAATAATAGAAGTAACAACATAATGACCCCAAAGATCTACATGAACTAGGATAGAAAAATTATTAGAACTTGTATGATTATCTTAAAAAACATGTATAGTTTGCATAGCCAAAGGATAAATATGACAAAGATAATTTTCTTTCAAGATTCGTTTGAAAAATGGATATGATACAGTCTATCAATAGATATAGGTCCTAACTTCGAATACTATAAACCTGCATTTGCATTTGAAAATACAGAAAAATAATCTATATGAGATTGTAAGCCATTCACTTATTCCATTTTATTTTCTCAACTTTGTGTGTAGGTAAGTACATATCAAAATGAAGAGTATTGTTTATATGAAAGTTATTAAGAATATCATCTATAAAATGTTGGAAAACTTTTCACATCTAGCATTTACATCCCCTCCTTTTCCTACCTAATAGCCAAGACTCTTCAATTCTCAAGGTCCTAAAATAAGCAAAGATTATAACAAAAGACTAATGCTAGATTTTGGTCTTTCATCAATTTACTAACTAAATGTAAGTTGGACTTGAAATGTGGAACAAATAAAACATCTTTCAATAAAATTTTTTGGCACAAAGTCTTTTTTTTTGGTAAAATTTTTGGCACAAAGTCTTTGTCTCCAATGTATATGACTTTACTAGAGTTACCATCAAGAAGGAAAACAGTCAAGCGCTTAGGAAACAACTCTAATTTACAAAAAAAAAAGGTTGAATCCAGACATATGTAATCGGTGGCCCTAGTGTTTATAACCCACAAACCTAGCCTTACATTGTTAGCATAACAAATACTAGAAACGTTCAATTTATTAGCAAAATGGATGCCGCTCTCTCCGTTGTTCTGGTGTTGAATATGTATTACTCCCTCTCTCTTCAACATTCTCATAATCTTCTCCATCTTATTATTCCATTCATAAAACCAATTGTCTTATAACTTTTCATATATATGAAAAGGTGTTTCCATTTTCTTTTTCAGCTAAAATCACCTTTGATGCCGGCTTTTATTGCCCATGTATCTTTAATCTTTTTTGTTGTCGCTATTTAAAGTAGTTTTCCTTGGTGCATGCAACTTGATGACAATGATCATAATGACATTTATCTCTTTTATTTTTTACTTTTTAAAAAACCCTCTTGCCACTTTGAATCTATGCTTTCGAGACCAATGTTGTTCCATTACTAAATTCAATAAAACTCTGACTAGCCTCTCTTTGCAAATCAATCATCAATACTATTGAACATGCTTTACTCATTGAAGACAATGGTTCTTCTAATAGTAGTGGACTTATAGCTTGTAGATGCCCTAAAAATTACATTAATCGTGTTCTGTTTACCATATCCTCCATATGCCTCTAAAAATCACAATTAAAATGAGGAATTAGATCCAAAGCAACCAATTCACCCTGAAGTTCTTCATGTTAGTGTGATATACAAATATGCTATCATTACTATATGATTTAGATGATATACGCCTCTATAACTAATGGATTGGAAGCTCATTGCTATATAATTCATTTCAAATCTGTCTAAAATTTGAGGTACACATAAAAGCCTCAACTAATTATATAAGGAGTCCTTTGTTATTACTTAACATCATCTAAATTTTCTTCTGAAACCTTTTTTGTACCATTAATAAAACCTAGCTTACACTTTGTTCCTAATGCTATCCTAGTAGCCCTACACTAATTTTTATAATTTAAACCAATCAATGGAGCTATGACAAGAATCATTCGAGGATTATTTGAACTTTGAAGTTATGCAGGATCATCATTATATTTCCTATAGCTTCCTTTGGATCTCCCGTTGCTCAAACCATCTTTAATAAAGTCCATACTGGATGTTGCCATAACTTTGACCAATATTTCAATGAAAAATACTAGAACTCTCACGCTTAAAACAAGAGAAAGGTGGTATTGATACTATGACCGAAATCCAGACATGCACAACATCCAATTTGGAGAAGCTCTGGAAAAGTTGTTTATTTATGAGTATTTGCTTGCAAGTTAAATCAAAAACTGAAATTTGTGTTCTGCGTAAGATAAATGGGCAAAAGATATCGGTTTAATAGTAACAGATTTCAAGGGCAAGAAAAATTATGAAGAGTTCAAGCTCTATTTCTACATATTTTAAGTCGGTAAATGGATCTTTGAAAAAAAGTTGGCAAATGGATTATCCAAGTTTATATTGAAATTGGGCTCTACGAAGAATTTGGGTTCTAGAAGTTGGAAGTTTGGGACGTAAGACTAAGTGGGCTTTGCTTGAACAAATTGTTACAACCCATGTCCAGAGGTTCTCCTTCTTCAGTTTCCAATTTTCACAGACCAAGATTTTTCTCACTGCAAATGGAGTACGAAGAAGACGATCCACCAATGGCTGTTGAAATTGACCATACTGTAGAAAAGATACCTGAAAACGACGAAACTCCTGTTGGTGTCACCGTTATCACGGGCTATCTGGGTGCTGGCAAATCCACTGTAAAGACACTATCTTTCTCTTATACATGCTCTCTTACCCAACTTGTTTTATTAACCTTTTGTCCTGAATGGGTATCAATATAGGACAAAGTCATGTAAACATTTCTATCCTTGAGGTTTCTGAATGTTGACGCAGAGTTGCTGCTTGGTCGCTTAAATTTGTCTCTAATTTAGTTGATTAACGGTTAGTGATGGTTGCACATGTGCTGGTTGTTTGGCCTTCTGTTTTAAGAGGAATTGTAGTCTCATAATGGGTTGTCATGGTTTGATTGCTAATTTGATCTATAGCATACTTTTTTACAAGCATGAAACTATCTATGGGTAATGTTATTGACTCATGTAATGGACTGTTTTTGAACTTCATCTAAACATGTTTCACTTGGACCACTAGAGTTGGTAACACAGAGGGGCTTTTGTAATATCGATTAATTTAATATAACTGGGATGAGCTCTATCGAAAAATGATTCCTATGTGAATTCAACACGCCTTCATCTAATGTAACTTCGTGATTTCTTGGCAATTTTCTTTTTAATTTTCTTTAAGAGGGGTTTATTCTTTCTTTCTTTCTTTTTTTGTTTTTTTTACCTACTTTCCTACTCACACTTGGGTCTTATGTTTTAGCTGGTTAACCATATCTTGAATTCTCAACATGGAAAGAGAATTGCTGTCATTTTGAATGAATTTGGTGAAGAGATTGGAGTTGAGAGGGCTATGATCAATGAAGGAGAAGGTGGTGCACTTATTGAGGAATGGGTTGAGTTGGCAAATGGGTGTATATGTTGCACTGTTAAGCATAGTTTAGTTCAAGCACTAGAACAACTTGTACAGATGAAGGAAAGGTATTCTCTATTTTCTTCCTATTCTTTTACTTTTAATACTCTCACCAGTCATCATGGGATATTGAGAAGTTCTGGAGATGATTGGGTGGAGTATATGGTTCTTATTCGGCAATTCACTTAATGTGACAAGCTTTTCTTACTTCCCATACATCCTGTCCTGCCTCCACTTCTATATCTTTGCTAAGGGAAACCAAAAAATCTCATAAGAGTGAATGTTGTAAACTGTGTGCTGTATTGCTCCCCACCTCCCACACTTTAGTTCCCATATTATGTTAAGGAGCCTACATGCTGCAAGTAGTATAGTTTCTCATGAGAAACGTAGTCATTTATTGATTTTAGTTCATTCAGAGTTTGATTGATTTTGAAGTATCATTTAACTTTCTGTAGACTTGATCACATACTGATTGAGACCACTGGGTTGGCAAATCCTGCTCCTCTTGCTTCTGTTCTCTGGTTGGATGATCAGCTTGAATCGGCCATCAAACTTGACTCCATTTTGACTGTGAGTTTTATCTCCCACGATAAATGCTTTTAGTAACTTGTCTGTCTAAGACATTCTCTATATTGAATTGGTTGTTATACTCTATGAGCCAGTTTAAAGTTGCAATTTGGAAGGTAAAATTAGATGTAAGCTGGACAGCGTGATAAGCAACAGTGGATAGGCCTTTGATTTCATATGATGCACAAACCATAATCTCCCTTGGTTTTTGTTCCCACTTTATCTACAATCTAGTAACTCTGAGTGAATCTTTTGAGTAACTGGGTTTCATAGGCTCTTTGGTTAGAATACAGGGCCTTCATGATTCCCCTATGTGCTCATAGTTCACAACTAAATTGTTGAAGAGTAAGGTTAGAGTCCCTTTTACAGTGAAAATGAGGATCACCGCTATTTACAAATTCTGCCCATTTTTTCTCAAATCTTTTTCCTCTTACATCTTATAGCACAGGAGAATAAGACACTGACAATATATAATGTCTCTTTTTCTAGTTATATATAGACCTGTGGATAAAATGATTATATAAATATTTGTAAGTTTCTGAACTCATGGTGCATTATATTATCAATGCGTTGTTACAAATATATGAAATATTTATGTCTTGCACTCACTTTCTTTGAACACGTTACCACTCAGGTAGTGGATGCGAAAAACTTTCGTTTTCAGCTTCACAAGCATCGTAACTCAACTTCCTTTCCAGAAGCTTTTCTCCAAATAGCATTTGCGGTAAATGTCAATTCATTTAATGCCCACGAATGAGAGTGGTTTGCATAAGAGTTTTTGTAAAAGTGCATAAGATGTATCTGCATGAATTTATGTGTATCCAAGGACTACTTTTTTCTTTTGCTTCTTTTCATGCGTGGATATGCTTTTGATTAATTTTTTTATTTTACAGGACGTTATCATTCTAAATAAGATTGATTTGGTTTCTTTCGAGGGCTGTGAATTGGATTTGAAGGAACTGGAGAAGGAAATACATAATATTAACTCCATCGCCAAGATCATTCCTTCCGTTAGAGCTCAAGTGGACTTATGTGAGATATTGAACTGCCTGGCATATGATGCTAAAGTAAGTTACTGAAACTGTTCCCAAATTGTCAATAGATCTTTTTTGTCCCCCTCCCTGTTTATGCTAAACTTTACCTTAGTGGGTGTTTACTTAAGTTTTTATGGATTCGACTCTTAGCATGTGGCTCATTTGGAAGCACTGTTGAAAGAAAGTAAGTCTCTGACCACTGAGGATCTTCATGATGGAGGTGTGTGTACTATCTGCATTTGTGAGTCTCAACAGGTCGATCTCGATAAGGTAGGTACAAGTACATGCTTTAAGAAGTTAAGAGTAATTGTGTTTCATTCATCTATTGAAAATTGCATGCTTTCAAGAATGAAAGATGGAAGCAGTAGTTTAATCTTGAAGTCCCTATGGGAAGTCATTTGTATTTTCTCATAATTCTCAAAAAAATAATTAAATTGATGGATTTGATATAGTACTTATGAGATCAGTGAGATAGATATTTTAGTACTGCTGGACGACAAATTTTTGGTCCCCAACTCATCTCAAATACTCAATTTAGTCCTCTTAACTTGAAAAAACATCATCTCAAATGGAAGAACAAATGAGGAAATTTATGAATTAGAGGACTGAATTGAAAATTTGAGACAGAGAACCTGAAATGCAGTTGTCTGTACAATCATCCGACTGTTATTGAGTCCTTTGCTTCTGTTAAATACATAATGACAAGCTAATTATGGTTAGTAAATACAATCAGTTTTTGAGATACTACATTTTAGTTTTTGTTTTTAAGTGAGTCTTAGAAACTGCTGGTTCATGATTTTTGTATCCAATTGTTACAGGTTCATTTATGGGTTGAAGAGATTCTATGGGATAAGAAATGTGACATGGACGTGTATCGCTGTAAAGGGGTTTTAAGGGTTCAAAACTCTGATCAACTGCATACTTTGCAGGTATCTTTTTGAGATCAAATGCTATTAAAAATTTCAGATGGCGAGTTTACTTTCTCCTATTCCAGCCATCATTTTCTGTTTTTGCAAGGCTGTACTTTGTTGATGTTCTGTTTAGTTTTGTGTTCTGTAACGATGTTGTAGTCTTTTTCCTTTAACTGGTGGAAGTTTTAGCTGCCTTCTATTTTATATGTTTAACCACTTCCTAATAATGGTTAAGCTGTTACTAGGATAATGGCCAGAGTACCAAATACAGAGCTCAGGTTGTGAGTAAAGGGCCTGATTGATCACCCACCCTAACCCTTCACGCTAGGAGAAACTTAACCTTTCAATACATTATTATGCTCTGTTTCTTATCTTAACTATCTTAGTATGAAGCTTATTTTGCTCAATTCACTTTGTACAATTTGTGCAATTCATGTATTTACTACAAACAATGTCAGGCTGTGAGGGAGATATACGACATTGTCCCAGCTCGCAAATGGAATGAAACAGAAAATAAGATGAATAAAATAGTTTTTATAGGTAAAAGTCTCTTAATCCTAGATTACCCTGGTTAAAGATTTGCAGTAGACGAGAGAAGGCCGATTAAACCTGGTTAACTTTGCTCCTATTTTTCAGGTCATAATCTAAATGAGGATGTCCTCCGAAATTCCTTCAGAAGTTGTGTGGCAACAGCGTAGCTTGTGATTCCTGTAAAGCTACGGTCAGATAAAGTGAAAGTGTATTGATTAAATCCATGAAAATCTATAGAGATTAGAGCCACAAAGGTAAGATTGGCGCCTAATAACAGTCGACCGAATACAACTTGTGTTTCTGTACTTCTGTGCATTTGGTAAGCATTATATTTAACTCCACTAGCAATTTACTACTGAAAACGAATTCAATGTGGGCTGACCACTTTTTATCGATAGAAACATTGGACCTTTTCCCTCTCATGAACATCTCCGAGTACGTCAAAATTCATACTTTATTCATATCAAATTAAATCTCTTATTCTCTATCAATTTTGATAAAATATTTCATTTATTTATCATATTAGATGTGACATAATTAATATGTTGTTAACTATTCATGAAATCAAATTAATATTACACATTAAATATTTATTTATATTTTAATATAAATAATAAAATATAAACATGATAAATTAATAAAATAGTAAGAAGTTTTATAAACAAATTAATTTAAAGAATATTTAAATAATCTTATATATAATAAACCAAAATTTAATAAAAATGTTAACTTATTATTAGGGATGGCAATTGTACCCGAACCCGATGGGTTCCCGATGAAATTACCCGAACGGGAGCGGGTATGGGGGGTAAATTTTTACCCGTGAGGCGGGTATAGGGGTTAACAAAAATATCCGTCGGGTATCGGGGCGGGTATGGGAATACTACCTCCCATATCCGTTTACCCATTATATAGTAATTACAATTTTGCCATTTTATATATATACATGCAAACTCAGAAACCTAATCCCTAATTCAATTCTTCGGTTCTTCCTCTCCTCCCATCAGAGCAGACGCCGTCAGCCATCCCATCGCCGCCGTCGCCGACGCACCGTCAGCCATCCTCTTCTCCCAGCAACGGCCACCCTCTTCTCTGACGCACCCTCTTCTCCTCTTCTCCGACCCACCCAAATCCCTAATAACTAATTCAATTCTTCCTCAATCCTTCCCCAGTGTCGCCGTCAGCTTCACGCCGCCATCTTCTCCACCGAACCAACTGGCAGGTACGCCGCAGAAGTTCTCTAGTTCTCTTCCTTTCTTTGTATGTTGTTTCAGTGTTTTCTGCTTTCTCCTTGTTTGACTTTCGTTTTCTGCTTAACGATGTTGCACGTTTAGAGGGAGTCGGTTGAAAGATCGCAGCAACTAAAGCATATATTTTCCTTACATTAAACTTATAGTTCATGTTGTTTAGTGATGTTTAAGACAATGGACGATGTTATGCAAATTAATTGGCCTCTTTGATTCCTGTCGGAGCATAAAAGATGATCATTGTATATATTATGCTATGAAAATATAGGCTATTGCCCTGTTGTTTCAATCTGTTGTTCTTGTGTTTTGATTTGTTTTTCAAGGCTTTTAGCCTATTGTTTAGGTGTTTTAGCCTCATTTTTAGGCATTCTAGCTTGCAGTTTAAGAGTTTCAACTTGTTGTTCAATTGTTTCAGCTTTAGGGGTTTGTGAAAGAATCCATTTGGTTATGTTTTTCTTCATCTTTACCACTTTGATCATCTCCTACTGTCAAACTCTCGATGTCACCACGTACTTGAGCACCTTCTAAAAGTAGGTTCAAAGATTCGAATTGATTAGTTGACAGAGAGGTGTCAACAATCACACCACTTAGAACAAACATTTTCTTTAAGTTAGTGCATGCTAAATTTGAGTAATCAAAATTAGTACATAATTTTTAAGGAAAGATTTTCCTTTGAGTTGCATGCTATTGATCAATATTGGTCCCTTCATCTTGCTTATTACCACCACCTCCGTGTTTAGCATCAAGTATAGGTTGTTGGTTTTCATAATTTGTAGGGGTTTTGACTTTTAGGGAACGTATGTCAAGGCTATCTAGCGTCTCCAAAAATTGTCGAACATGTTTTCATATGGGAATTGAATTGTTAAATGTAAGTTGGTTTTTGGAGCACATTGTGAACGAGGATTATTGATGCCTAATTTTTTTGCAATATTCAGAAGCATTTCATCTTGGTTTAGGATGTTGAATATTCTTCTATATGTCTTTCCACCATGTGTTGCCATTGTGAACCAAAATTGTGATACCAAATTGATGTAGGACAAATAAAAGAAATATTAACTAGTAGCTAAACTTACAAAATGTGACAAATAAGGTTGATATTAAATTGCTGGTATATCAAGTTTCAGGTTTGGATTTTAGCTTGGAATGTTGAAATTCCAGATTTGATATAGTTGGGTTTTTAGGGTTTGATTGCTGAAAATTTAGGCTAGGTTTTTAGGGTTTATAATATGGCTTTGATATGGCTATAATCTAAAGTTTTGGTTACTGGAACTTTAGGTTGGAATTACTAAAATTTAGTGAGGAACAAAAACAATTGAGGGTAGGAAACTAGGAATCAGTCTAAAAATCACTATTAAAAAAAGCATTGTAGCTTTTAGTTGAAAACCCAAATTTGTAAAAAAAATTAGGGTAGCTTGTTATTGAAGGGTTAAGTACACACATATTTATAATTCTTAAAATCTTTATTTTAGTAGGAAAAGATTCTGAAATATCCAAAATTGAAATTTATCCTAAAAAGGATTCTTTATTTTAAAATAGTTTGAATCCTAAACAGAGATGACAATGGCTTGACCCAACCCAAAGTCCATGGGCTTGACCCCATTTTATCAAGCTTTGCGTTGAGCTTAGACTTTTTTCCCCCTAATTTCAAGCTTCGGGTTGCTAGAGCTCGATTTGGCTTGAAGCTTGAATATGTCTATTAAAACGATGTCGTTTTGAGTAAATGACATTGTTTTCAAATTTTAAATTAAAAAAGAAATTAAACAGTGACACAGCGGAAGTAGTTAGGTAGAGATTTTAGGTTAATCTCAGAACCAAATCCAAGCATAAAACTTAGGATTTAATCAACAACAAAAGACACTCTCAGGATTTAATCAACAAGAAAAGACACTCTCTTAGGAGAATTTCCTGCAGAAGTTGTATTAGAAATAATAACGTTTCGGGCTGCCTAAAACATATGTTAACCCTCCCTTTTATATCCCTAATGTGGTATAGTATATAAGAGTCCTAATTCTAGTAGGA
>JAOTBA010000003.1:13477814-13495457 GCA_025629845.1 Erythroxylum squamatum | reverse complement strand
TATGCAAGGGATAGATAGAGGTCGGGATCAGTTCGCGTCTGCATTAGTGTCCCATAGAATTGTATTTCGAAATGCTCTGTATTTATCGTGGCCCAATGTTGGTTATGTCATTACATGGCTATTGTAAATTGTTGTTGACTGTTTGTAATAACTGAAATTGCTTCCTTTTACATTTGGGCTCAAAATTGTGTACTGTTTTTCGCGCACATTAGTGTAATGAATGGTTTAAAAAAAATATATATATATTGTTATTGAGTTTCGACTGACTGATGTAGCACGCCACCCTCGCGGGATACGGACTCGGATATCAGCAACGATGTCGGGTTCGGGTCACGCGGGATTGGGGCGTTACATTTTTATTCTTATCTTGCAATTTCTGCAAGATTTCCTTTCCTTTCCTTTCCCTTGTGTAACTAAGCATCCAAACAAGATATAAAGGAACTGGACAATTCTAATCCCATGCCAAATTTTCCTTGCACCATATTAATATCACCCTTTGCAATCTCAACAAGATCCTCTTCAGGCCATTCTAAATCCCTCTCATCGTTCTCGTGAACTGGTTGACCTGTGATAGCTGCGATATAGCTAGGTTGAATAGTAGGAAGAGGAGGAGGAGGAGGGTCTTCCTCACGATCACGGATACGAACTTTCTTAGCGGCGTGGTCGTCGTATCCAAGAGGGTTGAGTTCACCCCTCGTAGCCTCAGAGCGTTTTGAGCTATGCTCCCTCTCACTCTCACTCTCACGCTCTCCCTCATTACTGCTCATTACTCACTTCTCAACTTTTCTTAGCTTTGCTTTCCTCACTATTGGCCCGCCATCACCATCTACTCTCCATCATCATCTCACATTTGCTCTAGTCTATGCTGCTTGCCTATCGCAAATTTGTTCCTTTGGTTCTTGGTTCTCAACTCTACTCCAATCCATCATCCATGTCGCTTCTTGTTCTTATATCTACTCCTTTGGGCTACTAGCCTATTCTTCCTCCATCTACACCTCCTCTATTGCTTGAAGTTGCTTTATTGTTTTCTCACATCGTTGGTTGACTGAACTACTAAAGTTGTGGTTTTGATTGGGACTGCTTGGCTTTTTATGATTTGTGTTTGTTAAATAGTTAATGAGTGAGTTTGTGTTGGTTGATTCTTGGTTAGTCGGTGATTGATTCTTAGTTAGGGGTGACAATGAGTAGAGCCAGGTTGGGCTCAGCTTTTACTCGCCATGAGCCTAGCTTAAGGCCTAATCAGGTCAGAGGCAACTAAACTAAAGCACGAGCTCAATCAGGCCTAGGCAGCCAGAAGCTTAAGCTGAAGCTATAGCCTACAAAACAAAAAAGTTTTTCTTATAGCTATCGAGCCTGGGCAACCCAAGCTAGAGCTAGAGCTTGGCCTAAAGCTTGATTTGATAAAAAAATTAGGCTCGAGACTTAGCTCAAGATCAATCAAGCTAGACCAAACTTAGGGTCAGATTGCCATGCCTGTTCTTAATTGGTGGGTAAATTATGAGTTTGTGTTGGTGTGTTACTGTTTACAACCCAATATTATAATGATATTGTTACATAAGCATTATCTTTTAATTTTAAGTAACACTTAAACTTATTTTTATAAATTGTAAGGGTATTATTATTTATTAACCTAATTTATTTAGTTATATCTCTTATTAACCTAATTTTGTAAGGGATTGTGTTGCTGAATTTACATGTATTATTAATGAAAATTTATATGAATCAGTTCACGGAGACATGAAAATGAAGTGATGAAATCCTATTATTTGATATTTCAATTTATTATTATTCTAATAATCATAAAAATGAGTGTTTTTATTAATGTTTGCATTCTTATATTATTTTCATTATAAAATAACATTACAAATATACAAAATTAAATTTTGGAAAGGAATATTTCTAACATGATATCGAACTTACAAATGCACATTTATTATTATATCTTATGGATAGTTAAATATATAATATAAAATAGTTCATAGGAATTGAAAAGAGATGCTTTAATTTAATTTCTCATTTGATAATATTTAAGTTAACCTAAGGTTATTAGACTACTTTATGATTATATTAAATGAATTTTAAGATATGTCTTTGATTTATGAGAGTGTACATATTACTCAATATAATGTGGAAATGTAAATGTTTAAGGAATGATTTTTTATTTTGTACAATGAACTTATTTTTGTAATGTGCATTATCAAAAGAAAGATGTAATGATTTATAGTTATGTACTATTAAATTTATTATGTAATGATGTTATATACAAAAAAATTATTATTTTTAATATGAAGTTATTAATTTAATTTTGATATATGTCTTTATTTATATTTACAATTTAATGGAGGAAAGTTTAAATACTTATGATAATCCCTTATTTTAGGTTTAGGAAAATTTAATGATTTAGCTTAGGCTTATATTATATTAATTTCTTTAATGAATAATCATACCATTTATTTGTATTGCAACAAACATTTGAAATGTAGGGGATTCACCATATTAAATAAGCATTTGACTAAGATCAAAAGTGATATGAAAATAGTCATGATGTGAAATGACAAATGAAAACTTTATTTGAAGAGTATCAATATGATAAAGGTATATGGCTAAGACTGAACTACAAAATTATTAGTAAAAGTTCTTTTTTTGGTTGTCAAGATGATAGTGAGAATGTTGAAAGTAGTTTTTTTTACCCCACAAGAAGGAAATGTTGCATCTAATGTAAGAAAGAGAAGAAGGCAAGTGTTTAATTGTTTTTGCACAACGAATAACTCTTAGAGCTCAACTTTAATTCGTAGTGCGTTACTTTCTAAAGAAGCAGCTCATAATATGGACATGACATAACTAGTATTAAGCTCCAACTAATTAAAGTTTAATTGAAATTAAAAGTTAATTTCAATTAAATTATTATAATGTTCAGAACCTATTATAAATGACTTAAGCTCTAAGGAGTTAGCACTTCTTGTCTAACTATCTATAATAGTTGTTGAGTTTTCTCAACTCGTTATGTGGATACCAATAGAAGTTGAACACTTGTTCTGCTAAAGTGATTGAGATGAGTTGATTTCATAATTAATTCGAAGGAAACGACAAGAAAAAGATCAAGCTTCGAATAAGGTATAAATTACGATTTATATAAATAGACTTAAGCTCTAAGGAGTCAGCACTTTTTGTCTAACCCTCTCTGTAATAGTTGTTGAGTTTTCTTAACTCATTCTGTGGATATCAATAGAAGTTGAACACTTGTGCTGCTAAAGTGGTTGAGATGAGCTGATTTCATAAATAATTCGAAGGAAACAACAAGAAAAAGATCAAGCTTCGAATAAGGTATAAATTACGATTTATATAAATAGACTTAAACTCTAAGGAGTTAGCACTTCTTGTCTAACCTTCTTTGTCATGGTTGTTGAATTCTCTCAACTAGTTCTGTGGATACCAATAGAAGTTGAACACTTGTGTTGCTAAACTGGTTGAGATGAGCTGATTTTATAAATAATTCGAAGGAAACAACAAGAAAAAGATCAAGCTTCGAATAAGGTAGAAATTACGATTTACATTTTATTATATTTTATTATTAATTATTTTATGAAATTTTCGTGATCTTAAATTTCAAGAAATCAAATACTAAAAATTTTCGAATTTATTCCACTACATGAGAGATCAGATCCCGCTCCAATTTCCTAACATTACATCATGATATATTATTTTATATCATATATTATAAATAATAAGAAGTATATTTTAAAAAATTACTTCATTTTTATTATTACTGAACTAGAACTTCATGTAAATATTAAATCTTATAAATAAGAAAACTTTGTACTCAACCCATAATTACTGTGGCTATTTGTTGAGTAGTTATTTTATCATTGGTAGTAGTAATGTTGTTTTTGTTGTTACTTTTCATTATAATGATTATTATTAATGACGTCACCGAATCAAGGAAGGGCATTACCAAAAAATGTTATCCCAATTAGAATAAGTTTTTATCAATGGTGCAAAATCGGATCAAAAATTAAATCGATAATATACAAAATATAAAGGTTTAAAAATTTAACAAATGTTACACTATCATAAATGAGATTGAACGAAATTAACAAATTTAAAATAAGATTCAAAAAGGAGATTATCTTTCTCTATTGAAAGGATTGAAGTTTAGTAGTAGAATGAGACTCTCAAATGAAAATTAACTGATTTATTATGATATACAAAAAATAGTTAGTTTATAAAAATTGGTCGGTTAATTAGTAAATTAATTTTTAATAGTAAGGTTTATTCAGGTAGACTGAATTGGTAAGTAGAATGATTCGAGGTTTTTAACGTTGAATTAGTTGAGTTCGAGTTTTTTAGTCATTGGCTTTTATATTTGAGGGCTTAAAGGTAATTTCCCGAGACTGGGCCGGTTTAGCTTATAAAACAATCACCCGGCTGATCTCTATCGAACCGCTTCGTCGTGTACAAAAACCTACGAACCCAAATTCGTCTTTCTCCGACTCTCCCCCTATTCCAACCAGAAATCGATCTCTCAATTCCCTTCTCTTTTCTCCTATTCGACTCCCGATTCGTTCGATTCACGGTTCCCTCTTCGCATCCGTACCCCTTCTGGTCGCAGCCGTTGATTCGTCGCGTTTCTAGGGTTAGGGTTTCGATTCCGTTGAGCACTTTTTTTGTCCCTCTATCCTTCATGGGCTTTCAATCCCTTTCCGCACTGTAAATTTACATCAATTTTCGACCTAATTGTGAATATTTTCTAAGTCTTGTTTCACGTGTCGATTCGAAGTTGTGATGCGTTAATAACTTCTTCGAATCTGTAAATAGGTTTGGGGTTTTGCTTCAACATTTCCCGCCTCAAGAAATCTTCTTTTTTGGGCCTGTAAATTTGAAATTTTGTGCATCAATTCGAAATCTAGGGTTAGGGTTTTGTTTCAAAAATTTGGGACTTCTCAATTTGACAAATTAATATGGGGGTTTGTGTGATTGCACCATAAAACCTTGTCAAATCTATGTTTTGTCTTTTGTGCCTTGATATTTAGTATCCTTCCAATCAAGTTTTGAAGTTTCAATTGGACGAGCTCAAAAGGTATATGCTTATTAATCGGAAATTTCTACTATAATCGTATCATATTTGTTATAGATTTAACGTATATTTATGAGTGACAATTCAATTGTTTATTTGCCTCAATTCGTGAGTAAATTTCTTTCATTTAACTTTGGGGGCAATATTATGATTCGACCTTAGGGTCCAGTTGGTCACTAGCTAGCTTTGTTCTCTGTATTTATTTATTTTTCTCTCCTTTTCATTCAGGTGAAATGGGTTATAAGCGACCATTTAAAGGTCTAGCTTTCCAGGAATTTCCTTTTAAGCAGGCAAGACCTCTGGAGTGTAGCAATGAGTTGGCCCAATCTTCAGAACAAGTTCCATATGCTCATGTTCCACATAAACCTAATGTTTCAGGTGAGGACAAGTAGGTTGTGTCTTTTTTGCCATTTCTTTTTTTGTTCTTTTTCTATTGAAAATTAATTTTCTGATTTGATTTGGTTAACAAACTAGGTGACCATGGAGACAACCTTCCTAGATTTCAACGGCATGAATTTGAATATCGGGGCAATGAAATGCCGTGCTCAGTAATTAATTTTGAGGTCACCGCTCCCTGTTCATCTGTTACTAACAGTTGTCATCATGAAAATGTTAGATCTAGCCTTGCAGCATCCTCTTCTCTTCCCTCAGGACATTTTGATTGTGATCTTGTAAGGCATAGGATTCTCCCTTTTGACACTGGCAAATCTTCCCACTTTGAACACTTTTTTAGGAAACAAGTGCCTTTGGGGCCAAATCATCAAGCTACCATTCCATTGTGGAACAGCCAAAAAGAGGGCATTGGTGAGGACAAGCGGATGGGTACTTGTATCATTCCAATGCCAGACGCAAACTCATATTTGCATTACACTAATGATATTGTATGTGGCCAAATAGATTGTGACTGCTTGGATGAGGGTTCTATCAGATGTGTCCAGCAGCACATAAAGGAAGCACGTGAGAAACTATTAGAACAACTTGGACAAGAAAATTTTGACAAGTTGGGGTTTTATGACATGGGAGAGGTGGTGACATGTAGATGGACTGGGGAGGAAGAATGTGTTTTCCGTTCAGTTGTCTACTTGTATCCCATTTCCAAGGGCCAGAACTTTTGGAAACACTTGTTACGATTGCTTCCCATTCGAACCACAATGGATATCGTGAGCTATTATTTCAATGTTTTTATCCTTCGAAGACGTGCTGCTCAGAACAGATCGAACTTGATGGACATTGACAGTGACGATGATGAATTGCACAAAATAAATAGATACTCCAATATAGTTCCAGTTTCTGAAGAAGATGAAGACTTTGTTATTGAGTCACTTTATCAATATAATCAGGCAGGCCAGGTAGATGAGAAATTTGCCGAAGACAATGATATTGATGACAGTGATAGTGACGGTGATGATGATGATTGTGATGTCAACCTCGATATGGAGGATGGTAGTGGAAATACCACGGGAGAAGATTCAGGTATTGATTATGCCTCAGAAGCACTGGGCGTGAAGTCAATAGATGTAAGCCAACTTGAAGCTGATTATAAGCATGTTGACAAGAGTACGGGTTATTTTGGTGAGGATTTCACTATTCAAGATGACTCGTGCATATCTTTTGAATTCCAGGCTGATAAGTTAAACTCTAGTGGTCCTGTTGACTCTGGAGATGGCTTGCGGTTAGGTGGAGTTGACAGGGATCATGACAAGTTCTTGTCTAGTAAATTGGACCGGTGTGGTAGTGGGGTGGATCAGGTGTACTTTCTTGATCCCTGTGATACCAAGGTTTGGGATGCTTGTTTCACAAGTCCTATTAAAGGTGTGGATCTTCAGCCGACATGCAACATCATTGAAGAAATTTTCGGACAAGGGGCTAGCGGTAAGGAAAATAATGATGATGGTATCAACTAGTGTGTCACCCTGATAGGTCTTGCACATCCTAGCTGTGAACACGATGCAACTTTTCCATGGTCCTAGGAATTTAGTAAGTGGGGAATACATGTGGAATTAGGGTTAGCCAAAAATTGGGCAAGTAGAAAAAGAAAAAGAGCAGGGACTTTTGGCAACTTGTTCTTATTTATGGACATTCGTTGTGGATGTAACAGTCTTGCATGTTCAGGTATCGTTTTCTCTTTCTTTTCCGCCGTTTATCTTGGTTAAGTTCCAACCCTAAATAAGATCAACTCTACAGTCCTTGATCATCATGTCAACTCAACCGTCCTTGATCATCATGTCCCAAGCATTGAGTTCTGTATAACCATATACTGAAGGAAACTCGCAAGAAGAGGGGAAAGACACGTTGGAGGATAAAATTTGTATTTAAATTCTGGGAAGGATTGGGCTTGTCTCCAGTATCATAAGTTAATTGAGATCCGGAGAAACGATCCTGAAAACCTGTGCTCTGAGGGGTAACTGCTAGAAGTTTGTTAAAGTTTGAATCTCATGCAGAATCCTAATACGAATAAATTTGGATTGGAAGTAGAGCGTAACATTTAGCAAGTATCGGAATTTGAGATGTTTTTTTTCAGTTCTATCCTTTTTATATAACAGAATTCTATGAGTTCAATTTTGTGAAAATAGATAATCACAACTGAACCGATAATTTAACTTACTTCTAATTATGATTCCACAAATCCGAAATTCCCCTTATCTTATTTTGGATAAACTTCTTATCTTTAACTGGATTAAGATGGTATGGTATACTACTAAATGAATTAGATCTGAAAAAGGTGCAGTAGAAAGACCTATAACATTGGTTTAAATTCGTATGCAAGTAAGTATGGTATAACACCAGATGCATTGAAGTTAGGGACATGGAGGTTTAAATTTTCAATAAATATGGAACTTTGAAACGAAAAAGTAAAAGACAGGAGGGAAATAAAAGAAGGAAAATGGTATGGAGCATTGGACAACAATATAACTACAAAACTGGGTTGACCATATCAAAGCTAATCTGGTGATTATGAAATTCCAACTTACTGGCATCCAGAATGACTATATTATGTCCACAGCTCTCTCTCTTGTGACTAAAAAGGCCGCCCATATGATCATTCAACTTTCATTTGGACGTGGTACGAGTCACGACTGTTGAATGAAACGATCCTTTCTTTTTCTCCTTGGGCTAAACCTAAAAAATGTCTCAAACCTAGAAACAATGGCTGCCCCTGCCCATGTATGGTATGAAAATATCAAAGTGCAATATCTGACTGTCTATACATGCCTTGATATTGGTAGATTCAGTAGAGTAGATTGCATCCTGTAAAATTAAAAAAGAAAAAAGAGGTCAAGGAATTGTGAGTGTATATTTATATATTATTATGCGTTTGAGATTGAGACAAAATAAGGCATAGTTGGGAAGTTGCAAAACTTCTAACGTAATATCTACCAAATACAATTTTTTCGGGATCCTCGTTAAATCCTGGCCGTCCAATCAACATTAAAGTATACGTGTCATTTTAATATTTTTACTTCCGTGCATGAAATTCTCCTCCTCCTGATGATAGGCCACAAAACAGAGGAGAGAGAGAGAGTGTGGTGTCTTCTAGAGAGAGAACTAGTCATATTTGTGCTTTGATTGTTCTTTTATAGAGGCCTGTTCATCGCCATCGTTAGCGACCCATCTCCTTCAAAAACTTTTGATTTTTCCTTCTCTCCGTTATTTTGGTGGTTTCAAGCTCCTTAGAGAGGACTAACGTAATGTGTGTACTTGGGATGGGATTTGAAGAGCTGCTCTTTTGGTGGGTCTAAGTGCCTGATCCTGTACTTCACAATAACTGTCACATCCCCTTAATGCTCTTCCTTCTCTCAACTAATCCCACTCTGATAAAGTATTAAACTTTTTCAACTGTTTCATCTCCGTCTCGTTCTAGATTTCGATTTTATGTTGTTGATTCTGGTGTCTTTCTCTCGCTTTTCTCAACTTTCAGTCTTCAATGGATCGTATAACAAGGTTTTGAGGTGAGATAATATAAAGAGATACAATCTTTTTCATTATTGGACAGATTGTTTGGGCAAATTAGATCAAGCGATGGAAGCAAATCAGAAGAAGAAATTTGTTTGCAAGTTTTGCAATAAAAAATTTCGCTGTGGTAAGTCCTTGGGTGGTCACATCAGGATTCATTTAAACGGGAGCTCAAACGACGTAGAGGCGGAAGCTAACCTCAACATGAGCAAGTCTTTTGCTGGCAACGAAAAGAGAGATTCTGGGTTTGGAGCTGCTGCTATTGTTCAATCTGGTTATCGTCTTAGAGAGAACCCAAAGAAAACTAAATGGTACATGGTTGATTCAAGCAAGTCCGGTCTTTCGCCAGAAAAGGTTTGCAAAGAATGTGGTAAAGGTTTCCAGTCACTGAAAGCTCTCTGTGGGCACATGGCATGCCACTCCAAGAACAACAACAACAGCTATGATGATCACTCAGGGACCAGTGAGAAGCTCAAAGACTTGATTGCGGATAGCCAGTCAGATATCGAGGCCTCAGCTCCAAGTAAACGAAGCGGATTCGAGAGAATGAGGTACAAGATCATTGGTGCCAACTCTTCTTCGTTGTCTCCGGCAAATGGTTCTCTGTCTTTTGTTTCTGATAATGAGCAAGAACAAGAAGAGTTGGCTATGTGCTTGATGATGTTGTCTAGGGACTCTGGTTTCAAAGGGGGATTTAGTTCCACTGCAGAATCTTCTGACAATAATTCTTTGGTTTTTGAGGATAAATCTTCATATGATCAAATGAAAATTAGTCTGAAGAATGGTGTTAAATGCGTGTTCAATGGGAATGAGATTTTGTATGTGAACAAAGCAAAGGAAACGGAAGTGAAGTCTAGAGAGTATCATGTCTCTGAGAATTCTGATTCTGGCTACTTTAACAACGGGCCAACAGGGGTTGAATCAGAAGTTTCTGTAGATTTGTTTATGAGGAAAGTTGAACCAAAGAAACATAAAGGGGTATTTGGGTCTGGATCTGATGGAGAGTCTGATACTGAATTACGGAAGAGATTGAGTAGGTTTAGACGTGTAAAAACTCACTCCGGTAGAGCTTCAATTGAAGAAGATAGGTATGATCAAACAGATAGAGCATCGGTTAAGTATGATTCACGAAAGAGAAGCAAACATAATTCTCATGATCCTGAATTTCATAGAAACGATGCAAAAAAGGTTGCGAAAGGCACTCCAATTGGGGAAAACAGATTCAATAATGAAACCATCGATGGCTACACTGACTCTGTATATGAAAGTGGCGAGAACAGCATTGACACGGATTATGTTCCAAGTCCACTTCCTAATAATGGTAAGATAGTGGAATCTTTCAATGGGAAGAAACCAATTCAGCAGAACTTATCTCGCAATGCAAACAAAAGATTGGTGTCAAAAAAGGGCAAGATGCATGAATGCCCTTTCTGCTTGAAGGTTTTCCGATCAGGTCAAGCTTTGGGTGGCCACAAGAGGTCCCATTTTGTTGGAAGTGCTGATGACAGCACACTTGTGATCAAGACAGACGCGCCAGAACTACCAATGACAGGCCTAATTGATCTTAACCTTCCTCCCGCTCCTGTGGTGGAAGAGGTAAACGGGTTTGTTCCATGGTAATTCTAGAATTACGGCAAGTTGTTGAATCTAATCTCTTAAATTGGAACTTTTTGTGCACGGTAATTGTAGAGTTACTGCAAGTAGTTGAGTCCGATCTCTTAACTGGGAACTGTTTGTTCATGGCTATCATTGAAGATGCTATCTGATGCTTAAATGCATAGACAGGTTGGTGAAAGTTTTTGGTTCCTTCAGATTCAAGGATGCTTAACAGAAGTTCCTCATGGATTATTGCTCGTGACAATGTTAGAAGCATTCTTTTTTGCTCTCTAGGAGGTTGTTTTGATAGTTTCAGTAAGTTTTTCTATTGGATATATTAGTTCACCAGTTCTATATTTTTTTTATTGTTAACCTTCCTTAGAAGCGATATGATTGTTTTTGGATATTGCAACCCTTTGCTTGAGTTTTTTCATGTCATTATGAACTTCCAAGTTGACTGAAATGAGCACAGTTTTAAGAAGCAAATGAAGAGCTACAGCTTCCAACTGAAAATGGGATAGTTTTTTTAGCTTTCATCTTTAAAGAATCACGGATCTCCTGCTTTGCTTTATGAAGAGACCCGAAAAGGCTTAGAGAGAAGTTTCCTTTCATTTTAAGATGTCTTAACACATTCACTTATTTCCTTTCGTTTTCCTAGCAATATGTGTACGGTCGAAAGTAATCCTAACATTGTCATCTGGGCAGCCTCAAGAAACTGCACCTAATTTGCTTAAAACACTCTTTTCCCCTCTTTTGTCTATACTACACATCCGCTAGCAACCTTTTAAACATAATCCTCCGAGACCAATTGTTGCTATTAGTCCCTCTCTGACGTGGAAGTGTGATTCTAAGTGTCTCAATTATGAAATAACCGCAAGAATACGGCATAGTTATAGCTAATACTGACATATATGAGTTGATCAGGACGATAAATACTAGTAGTTACCTTTGTCCTATTATCTAATTTTAGAATTTGATTTTGATTTTTAATTCAAGGAATTAAAATTTAAGCAGATAAATTAAAACAGGCAACAAGATTGAACTGAGCATTAATAAAGCACTTGGGAAATTACAGATGTCGAGAATTAGTGTCTAGGTTTCAAATCCCACTAAGTACCTTTAATTGATTGATCTTTTATTATGCAACTGTCTTGTTGATTTATTGGATAGTGGAAATTTCTATAGTATGCTAATAGCTCATTCATGAGTCCAATAACAACTAATCCTAAAGTTGTCAACTAAATTACTTATGTTCAAGTTTATAGAATTGCTTTACCAATTTATGAATTCCGCTATTAAATTTGACCCTAATATAGAATTGCATTAATAAAATAATCAAAACATGTTATTGCGCAAAACCAGGGATCATCTAACCTTGGCACCAAAAGAATTTACTTACACATTATAGAACACGAAATCAAACATAAATAGAAAGAAAAAACGAATTGAAAACAATGGGTTTATAATTCTAAATCTTCTTGTTTGTCTCATATTGAATATTTTTGCAAGGTAGAGGTTTAATCTTGTATTCAGATGGATATTTCAACTGTTTGAATCAAAATTGCCCCTTTTGAACGATCTAAGCCTTTGTAATTGCCTCTTAATGTTTGCTCTTCTCTTTTGCCTCTAAATGCATCTTTTATAGTAATTTTAAGATTCTGGGTGATGCACTGTTTGATACTGGACCGTGTACTAAATCGTGTATAAGCCAAAATACCCAAAATTCATGATTCTGCACGGTTTGAGAGAAGTACATAGGCTGATGCACGGTCGTGTATCCCTTTTTTTTCTTCAAATCTTCATTTTATGTCATGTTTTCATCCAAATTCTTCTCCGTTTGATCCATGAAAGCAGTTATAACCTATAAACACACTTGGAGCAAATTAAGTACCAAATATACAATAAAAGTATAAAATATCAAGAAAAACACATAAAATATGGGATATAAATATGATTAATTATGAGCAAACCATAATCAAAATTATAAATCTTACAATTTCTATCCTTTATTAATTTTTATATACTCATTCATACTATAAATCATCATATAATTAAATTAATATATAATTAGAGTCAAATAATCCTTAAATTAACTTCCTAAGTCAATATTAATTGTAATTACACCAATAATCGCATTGAAATCAAAAATATACACCTTTATACCCTCACTAAGATTTCACTCAATGGGCTCAAGTGTTTAGGGTGAAAAGTATCAAAACTCTCAATTAATGTATAATATAACTCTTACCATAGGCTTGCAATATTATCACATCTCCGTCACTTATGTATAAACCAAAAACAAAAATCAAAAGGTGTTTATGTGAGTTGTAATGGGGCTTAAGTACAGTATGGTTGGAATATTAAAAAGGGTTAAATTGAAGGAAATTTACTATGAAAATTTACAAGAAACTTGTTTACAATTTATACATGTCTACTCATTATAAAAACAATGGTACTTTATACTGTTCTTCTCTTCTTTTTCTATGCTCTTTTTTTTTTCAAAACAAATGAATTTCAAACTTTCATATTTTACCACAATTAAAGAAATATAGGACCTTTCAATAATTCAAGTCTTAAACAATTAAAGAACGTGAATAACTTTCAAGGTTTTAAATAATAAAAAGGTCTTCAAAGAAAATAGGAAAAGGTTAATATACGGGTATAATAACAATGAAAAAGGCTAAGACTCAACTTGTTTATTCCTAAAAGATAATTTTATGGGTGTGGTAATTATCAAAGAAATATGCTTAAACAAATTGTTAAATCTAAGTGCCTTCATCATATCAATGCTTCTAATTTAACAAATATGATCTCGATATGTATAATAAAAGCAAGCTCTAGAATCATGCTACTCTACATGATAACACATATCAGCTTAATTTTTTTTAAAATTTTTGCTTTTAGGATTAAAAAACCCATGAAAAAGATGGGCTTATATGTTTAAATAATATGCAATTTCATTTAATTTGATTATATCAATGAATACTCAAAATATAGCTTAGAAAAGTAATTATATTTTAACTATCATCCTTTTTGCATACCAATTCAATCAATATTCAATAATGAAATACAACATTTATGGACAAATTTAAATTAAGTCAAGATATTAGTTCCTAAAATTTTATAATCTAGATTATAATAAATTAAAAGAAATCATCATTAAAAATCATTAACTCCTTCCTCACACTTAAAGTTGTACATTGTCCCTATTCTACACAATATAATCATTTAAAAATTAGTGAGAGGGTTAAGTTAGCACTTTCTTGAGTAAGATGAATTTCTGATTTTGATCCATCAAATATAAGATTAACATCTTTGCAAAACATAAAGAAAAAGGGATAAAAAGATAAAAGATAAAAGAAAATAAAAATAAAAATAAAAATAACAATAACAATAATGAAAATAACTAAAAAGCATGAAAATAAAATAAAATCTACCCTAATTCATGGGCTGCTTCCCATATAGCACTTGTTACGTCGTCAGTTCATTATAAGCTACACGTTTATTTATCATCTTAGGTTTATAATCAGTGGCTTGCTTCCATATTTTTGTCTGCAAATTAGTAGCTTGTAAGTAAGTCACCTGCTACAAGATAATCAGAAGGACATAATTTATAAAATTAATAAATCCAATCACATGCATTAATTCCCTTTTTAATGATGATTTATTAATAAAAAAGGGAATAACAAAATTCCCTGAATAGTCAGTTTCTCTTCTGTACTTAAGATCACTACTAACGCTTCACTAGTAGTTTCCTTATTTAGTTCCTCCACCAGTTCTCCATCCACTCTTTTTCTTCTTCTTCTTCTTCCTAGACAGAGGCTTCTGGCTTATCATCTTCTATTATCTCCTACCACTCCTTTTCTTCCTCTTCTTGGATGGAGACGTCTTCTTCTTCTTCTTGAAGCTCTTCTTGGAACGTCACTCCATTCATGAAGCCAACCCTTGTCTTTTCTTCACTCTTGAATTCATGTCGGTTAGCTTTCATTTTGACAAGGAGTTCCATTAATTTATCTGAAATAATCTCTTCCTTTTCCTCTTCTTTTGGGAGATATTTTTCACTTCTAAGGGTTATTGCCATTCTAAATTCTTTAGGATCAGTTTCAATAAAAATAGTCAAACTCCCTTGCATCTCATTAGCTATTATCTCCGCCAGCTGGTCGATATGATTCACCATATTTTATATATGAGCCTTTGTTTCCTAATGTCTCATGATTGATTCTTGAATAAAATCGGCCATCATTTCTCCCAGAGTTGGCTCCTTAACTTGAGATGCTTAATGCTGTAGATATTCAGTTGGAGCATAATCATTTCATCCACAAGTATAAGAGTTGCTCCATTTTGAATTGTAGCTATTCTCGTATGACGCACCTTGAGGTTGACTGTTTATGCTCTGTTGCTCCCACATATAGGTTGGTGTCTGACATTCATGATTGTAATAAGTACTCCTACAAATGTTGCAACAAGATATAGACACCAGTTGAGCCTCTGAAAATATGTGAAGAAACCTCTCTCTCCTATATGGTGATGTTATAAATTGTGAAGACATATTCTGGCTCCCTTAAAAGTACTGTCCACTCCATCCATCCATTGTGAGTTGTGGCCATCATTTCTTCCAGAGTTGGCTCCTTAACTTGAGATGCTTAATATTGTAAATATTCAGTTGAAGCATAATCATTTTATCCACAAGTGTAAGAGTTGCTCCACTCTGAATTGTAGCTATTCTCGTATGATGCACCTTGAGGTTGATTGTACATGCTCGGTTTCTCCCACATATAGGTTAGTGTCCGACATTCATGATTGTAATAAGTACTCCCACAAATGTTGCAACACGGTATAAACACTAGTTGAGCCTCTGAAAATATGTGAGGAAACCTCTCTCTCCCATATGGTGATGTTACAGATTGTGAAGATGTATTCTGGCTCTTATAAAAGTACTGTCCACTCTGTCCATCCATTGTGAGTTATGGCTATAAAGTTAGATCTCAATTCCTAAAATTAAACACTAATACACTGTAAATGTAGAGAAGTTTAAAAGATAATTAAATGAATAAGCCAGAACTATAATAAGTTACAATAAAAACAAAATAAAAATAATGACTAGAATAATAGCATTAAGATGTTCCTAATATCAACCCGTCCACGACACCAAAATCTTGATTGACTTTTTCTAAGTGTGTCAATTATGAAATAATCGCAAGTGCATAATGTAGTTATAGCTAGTACTGGCAAGTACGGGTCGAATCTACAAAGACGATGAATACTAGTAGTTATTGTTGTCCGATTATCTAATTTAAGAATTTGATTTTGATTTTGTATTAAAGATATTAAAACTTAAGCCAAAAAAAGGCAGTAAGATGAATAGAAAATTAAGAAATCACTTAGGAAATTACCGATATTGAGAATTATTTTCTAGGTTTCGAATCCCCTAAATACCTTTAACCGATTGATCTTTGATTATGCAATTGTCTTATTGATTCATTGGACTGTGAAAATTCCTATGCTATGCTAATAGCTCACTCTTGAGTATAATAACAATTAATCCTAAGGGTATCCACCGAATTACTCTGGTTAAAGTTATATAATTGTTTTATTGATTTATGAATCTCGCTATTTGGTTTAACCCTAAATCTAAGAGATTTATGTTATCGCATCTTCAGGGTTGCAATCAATTCCTACCAATTATAGTAGATTTATTCACATATAGGATTTTTCAATCTGTATGTTATGAAATCGGATTATGCATTAATATTATGGCTCTATTAGAACATACATTAAACACGTAATTGAATTATAATATATCAATCAAAACAATTGCATTAATAAAAGAATCAAAACATGTTATTGAACAAAACTAAGGTTAACCCAACTTAGACACTAAAATAATTTAGCTACATATGATAGAACACGAAATCAAACTTAAACAGAAAGAAAAATGAATTGAAAACAATGGATTCATAATTTTAAATCTCCCTATTTATCTCGTATGGAATATTCTTGTAAGGTAGAGGTTTGATCTTATATTTCGATGGATCTTTCGATGATTTCTTCGTGTTTTTCACTTTTCTGAATCAAAATTGCTCCTTCTGAACGATCTCAGCCTTTGTAATTACCTCCTAATGTCTGCTATTCTCTTTTACCTCTAAACACGTCTTTTATAGTAATTTTTAAGATTCTAGGTGATGCACAGTTTGATATATGATGGTGTACTAGATCTTGTATAACCCAAAATACCCAAAATTTGTGATTCTGCTTGGCCTAAGAGGAGTTTACGAGCTGATGTACGGTCATGTGTCTCTTCTTTTCTTCAAATCTTCGCTTTATGCCACGTTTTCATCTAAATTCTTCTCTTTTTGATCCGAAAAGCAACTATAACCTATAAACTTGGAGCAAATTAAGTACCAAATATACAATAAAAATATAAAATATCAAGCAAAAATACATAAAATATATGGTATAAATATGGTTATTATGCATCTATCAAAGTGTTATACAAATGATAAATTGGATCTATTTCTGGTGTCAAGAACTGTGCCTTATACGCAAAATGCAGCTTTGAAGAGGCATAAAGGGCCTTATAGTTACAGGGTTATTTTCTGTATTGGTCAAGATTTGTTGTCTTCCCTAAAGTTTGACCCTTTTTCCCTTTACTATATCCTCTTGACATTGAAATGAATAATATCAAGTAGTTGGGAAGTTCTTGACCTTCAAGAATTTTAGAATCATTAGGAATGAAGATTTATAATTCACATTTTAATTTTTATCATCAAGTTTTGGTTTAAGGTTGATAATTTAGTCACCTACCATTAACAATGTTATGAATACCGTACCGGACATGGTACCGGATTGAGCTCTGGAACGGAACTGTACAGGTACCGGTCGGTACCGGGTACCGTTTCGGGAAATTTTTTAAATTTATAAAATAGTCCCTAAAATTTTTATAAATTGCAAAATAGTCCATATTGATATATTATACAGTTGTACTGTATACTTTACTAGTTTACTGTTTACATCAACCA
>JAOTBA010000003.1:13464718-13477714 GCA_025629845.1 Erythroxylum squamatum | reverse complement strand
TTTTTAAGTTTTATTTAATTTATAATTATTATTAGTAATAAAATATTTATTATTATTTTAAAAACTTTGAAAAAAAAGGGGGAGGAGGAGAAGGAGAGGTAGGAGGGAGGGAGGCAAATTTTAAAAAATTTTGAAAATTTTGCAAAAAAGTTCTCTAATTTTTTAAAATTTTCGGTACCGGCCGGTATTTGACTGATATTTTGAATACCGACCGATATTTTTCATCGGTACCACCTACAACCGTACCAATATTTTTCATCGATACCATCCGGCCGGCCGGTACGGTACGAAATACAAAACAATGCCGGTAAGTTTGACGCTAATGAACTAGGTAGTACGGATTTAACATAATTTTTGTGAAAAGATATTCCATATTAAAAGATTTTTGTGAAATTATTATATTTATGGTAAATTACAATAGCATAAAACAACATTTAATTTTTTTTCTTTTTTATAATAAAAACTTTTATTATAATTTTTAATGTATATCGAATAAATCTTAATATATTTAATAACTACGCATTATAAATAAATTATTTAATATGTTGATAAGGTAATTTAAATAACAGATTTAACCCAAATTGTATATATTGAATTTGACATATAAATACACAAAATCTGGAAGAGTTAAAAAATTTTTGAAACTAACATATTTTTTATAATTTCGTAATGTTTTAAATATATATTATTATTTACAAGTTATATATTTTTATAAATTATTTACAATAAATCACAATATTTTAATTCAATTAATATTTACAAATTTTATATTTCTTCACTTCATAAACTAATATTTCAAAATTTTGAAGTAAATATTTAAACCGTGTGTCAAAACTAACCTTTCAAAATACTAGTAGGTCTAATAATGGTTTGGATTAAGCTCGAGCTCGAACTCGACTCAAATGTTTATTTTTGAGTTCATACTCAATTTGAAGCCTGATCAAACTAAAGCCTCCAAATTTGAGGTTTAAGTCCAAACTCGATTGAGTTTGAATAGCCTGAAATTTAACTATATTGAGGTTAAATATTTTGAAGTTTTTTTAAAATTAAAATGGTGACATTTTTGTTTTTCGTTCCGCTTAAAGTCTATAATTCTAAAAATAAAAAAAATCGAATCTAATCTAAATTTTAATAAATTTGAGCTTAACTAGTTAACTTCAGGTAAGACTATACGGATAGATTTAGCCAACCCTAATCGATGGGCATATGTGAGAGACACAATCAATTAACTTGAAGGGAAATGTTACCACATCTTAGATGCATGACCACGAAAGCATAAATCGTAAGAGCTTGCCATGTTATGCATAAGATTTAACTCTATTCTCGGAGCAGAAATGAAGCTGGATCGTCTTTCTCATACACTTAATGTTTCCACTCGCAAATGTGTCCCTCCTGAGTCCGAGGAAGTAGCAAGGAGAGCAGAATTTCTGAACGCAAAACCCGGTAAGAAGCCACAACAACCTCACTAATTGCGACCCCTCAAGTGCTCCGAATTACTATTAAATGAGAACCTCAACTTGTCGTGACAAGTCCTTCTGCTTCTCGACAAGTCACCTATAGGCTATAGCCCAACCTAACCTGAGCTGGAATAGTTATGTTCTTCCAAATTCACCTGACTTGCTCATTGTCTGTTCTTCAGTTTTCCTTTTTCAATTAATGGAAAACGCACACCGCTGCCCTCCGATGTAAACTGCGTGGGGTTCAGAGAACATTCCTAATTGTTCCTTTTTCTTTGCTTGTGGGCGCTTCAATCCTTAAATTCGTGTTTCTCTGCTTGTGATTGTGTGATTGGCGTGGTGGGCTTCTCTAATATTTTATAGCATGGAGTGTGCGGTGCGTCTTCTCCCTTTTCTCAGTGATTTAAACACATTTTCTGCGGTTGGTTAATAAATGCAGTAGAGGTGGACTCATTTGTCTATTGTGGTAGAGTTGAGGTAACTTGTGGCCCCTCTATAACTAATTATTGGTATGTTTATTCCTTGTATGCCTTGCATATTATTGAAGATGGTCCGCCAAGAATGCAAGCTGTTGTGTACTGATAAATTTACAGTAGAACTTTCATCATTGCTCTAATCGAGTAAGGTCAAAGATCAGATTTTATATGCATCAGGATGCAATGGTTTCTTGGGGAATGAGAGAACTAATAGATAACAGAGCAGAAAATCCAATATTCCTTACTCAACTGTCCATTTAGTCATAATAAAACATGAAATGCTGATAAAACTTAAGTAGGTACTTGCATAAAGTACTTCATAACCATTAACTTATTCTCCTCCTTTCTTCCAAATTTCAGATCCATATTATCTAGCATCTGTCAATTCTTGCGTCTATTGTCAGCCAATCAAATGGCGTTAGCCACTGAAAGTTATTACAACGTAGAAGAACGAAATTTATGAAAGCCAAATTATTATTGTTAACACCCACCTACCCTTGGAAGTATATGCAAGTGTCACACAAAACAGAACCAAAATAATCTAAATCATACCAAATATTTCTGACATGCATTCTCATAAACTCAAGTAAACATACAATACATAACATTAGATGTTATTGTAAGCAAACCATAACATACATCATATATAATGAACTTATCAAAATATATGTCTTGAGCATAATCCATCGTGTAATAAGGTTATTACAAACCATTAAACAAAATACAAATTGTCTCATATTGTCAGATATAATCAAAAACTCAAATATATATCTTTCAAAACAAAAGACATTCTTCTCGGTCACTGTAGTTGTCTTTGTCCCAGTCTTTAAACCTTCTTATCATAACCTACATAGAGGCAAAACCACCGTGTTAAACATATAGCTTAGTAGGGAATAATTAAACATAATGCATTAGACGACTGTTTCTAACAGTCGTCTAATATTCATATATACAAATTCAAATCATATCACAACAATCTTTAATAGTTCATAATACAGAGTAATGCAAACATTATGTCTCAGAACAGAAATTCATAAATTAATACAAAACATTTTGGCATCAGAACAAAACTCATAAATATCAAAACAGAATGTACAAATATCATAATTGAATATCAGAATAGGATATAATTCTTTTAGATCAAGATATGACTTATGTCAAAACAGAACTTGTTTTGTATCAGATCAGAGCTTATCTTTTATCAGAATAGAATTTGCTTATATCAAAACTGAACATGTATCAAAATACAAAACAAGTCAGACTGCTAATCTTTTTTACAGAAGTGGGTAATGGGACCAGAACAGAAAAATACCATGATTGGTATCTGAAATAGAAGGGACTTAAGTCTCTGAAACAAAAGACACATAAGTGTCTAAAATCAGAAGACACCAGAGTGTCAGGTTACAGGAGCAGCTACAGACCCTTCTAGGCATGCCTATTTACCCACAACTAAGACTTGACAGTTTTAAAACAAACTATTTTAGATTTCAGAATTTCATGTAAATGATGTAGTGCATAACATATGATATTATTCATTTGATCAAACTTAACATGCCTTATAAATACAAACATATGCATTAAAGCATCAATAAATGTATTGGGTCATCACACATTATGTATATTCACACAATTAGATAACACTTCCAATACAATCTCAGTTATCAAACTCCTCGGACAATTAATGGTCCGGAATTATCACAATATTAAAATCACATAACAGTTAAATAATGCATAAGTATGAATTCATTTTCTTATGCTCAAATTGAACCTATTCATTCTCACTTGAACAAACTTATCATGCCTTATAAGCATAAGCATTTGTAATAATGCACCAATGAATATATTAAATAATTATATTTTATAAGTACTCACCTAAGTTCTCAATTCTCAAACATACATAACTAACACATCACTTTTATCATTTAAAACACATATATGTTCGTAAGTATACTTCATCCCTTTAACAACTTATAAGTTCCAAAATTAGATACTTTGTTATCTAATAACATTATCTTTAAGTTATTACTTTAATTAAAAATCCAAATCTTATACAACCTTTAATGAGTTTATTCTATGACCGTGGGAATAAGCCTTATAAATCTCACGATCATGGGACTCATCCCACGATCTCAAAACTTGACTTCTTCACTTCCATTCGACGCACTTTCACCAAAGACTATCAATTTCACTTCAATTATACCTTATTCATGCTTCAATACCTCATTAAATTCATGTCCAAACGAATTCAAAAATCATTTATTAAGTAACTTACAAATCAATATCTTCCACACATCCAAACCAAACCAAAAGTTATCATACAATGATCATTTTTCCAGCATTCATTTATCATCATCTTAACACGTATTTCATGGCAATTCAATTATCACAAAACTTGTATTAATTCATGTTATCAAATTTAGAATTCTCTTATTTAACTACCTTCAAGTTCCTTCTTCAAAGAACTAACCAAACCAGCCCTTCATGTAACCAAAACACTTCCGAAATCTAGGTAGATGTAAGATGATCTTAACAATAAGATGATAATAACATAAAAGGTAGTATAAAATAACTTTCTTGATGTAGTAGCTGACAAGGATTCCAAGAGAAAATGATCCCAAAAACTCCAGAAGTTATGGGAAAATGAGAGAGTTTCAGTGGAGAGAGTATAAGGTAGTGAAGAATGAGCAAAACAAAAATTACTCTAACAGAAACTTGCCTCATCCATTGCTAGGTGTCATTAACTTGTAACAACATGTGTCACTATGCATGTTCTTCATTTGTCCTACATTGGAGCTACTAATGTCACCAATATATTAAGTCATTTCTTATTGCTGTCACTTGTTAATTTATTAACTATACCATTTGTCAATGCATCAACTATGCCTGTAACACAATGTTATGAATATCGTACCGGATATGGTACCGGATTGAGCTCTGGAAAGGAACTGTACCGGTACCGGTCAGTACCGGGTACCGTTTCGGAAATTTTTTTAAATTTATAAAATAGTCCCTAAAATTTTTAAAAATTATAAAATAGTCCATATTAATATATTATACAGTTGTACTGTATACTTTACTAGTTTACTGTTTACATCAACCATGCTTTCAAAAATCTTAAGAATAAATAATAATGATAATTAATTTGAAATAACAATAATTTTTAAATATTTTACATATAAATAATAACCACAATTTTCAATCCTAACAATTATACAACAATCATATATAAATAATATTTAATCTAATAAATAACATATAAATAATATTTAATCTAATTATTATTTATATGTTATTTATAATGAAATGTTGTACTCACTGAATAATGACTTTGCTGCTACTAATTAATCCATATTACAATCTTAATCCTTCCCAGAAATAGATTTCAACACTTGATATCATTATTTAAACTAGACCCATTTTAAGTCGGCACCGGCAATCAAATTTACATGCATCATGAAGCAAAAATACATTTATTACTCGCTAATGGAATTTATCATTGTTCTTAAATGTTAATAAAGAATCCAAACTTTTCAACCTGTTGCGATGAATACCAATTCTTTTAATTTAAAATATGGGAAGTTGTTGCTCCTTTCTATTTTTATTAGATTCTTTATATATATATATATATATCGTTGATCTTCTTCAAATGAAAATGATAATAATTGATAAATATAAAAAGAATAATCTTTGAAATTATTAACTGAACACTAATTTTTATAAACAATCAAACCCACATATGATTGCGACATTTTCTTATAATTAACTAGTGAGTGTGCGTACAAAAATGTTATATTACCAAATACCAATAGAACCAATAAAAGAGAATGAAGAAAGCAAGAAACACGCTCCATGAAAGTGAGAGTGGGCAAAGGCAGGACCTCACTCTATCTTTAATTGTTGTCGTTAAAAGCAGGTGGTCCTAAGAGGCTAAGAGCCAAAAAACCTTTCTCCGCCGTTTGCTTGATTCTTACACTAAACTACGCACCCACTGCGCATCCATTTCTTCTTCTTGCATCTTTTTGGCCTGTCTATCTTTTCAGGTCTGTCTATCTTCTTCTTCCACTCGGTTTGAACAAATTTGGTCGGACTTGCGTTTAATCTTCACCAAGTTTTGAACCTTTCAAATGCACATGGGAGGAGGATGGCGGAGAAGGCCGGACGGTTGGTAGTGTGCGAGCGCGAGGAGGACGACGTCTTTGGGCGTGGACGACGGTTGAGGGCCGGAGGCGAGGCGAGGTAGGCCGAAGGTGCGACGACGGCGGAAGGGAGAGAAGACAGAAGAAGACGAAGAGAGAGGGAGAGTCGGCAGTCGGCGGGGGAGAGAGGGTAAAGATAAAATTAGGTTTTAATTTTTTTTATTTGCATAATGACCCCTCCAATTTTTCATTTTACGGAATGACCCCGGAATATTCTGGTATTGCCGGTACCGGCCGGTACCGAACGGAATTCATTCCCGGTACCTATATACCCGTTCTGGTACCATTTTTCAACCGGAACGGTACGAAATCCACGACATTGACCATTAAGCAAATATTACATATCTTATCAATACCAAATAACATTGGGTATCATTTCAGATAATTTTTAAAATTATAAAATAATTCCTAAATTTTACAAAATTGTAAAATAGTTATTCAATATATTGTATAAACGATTTGATATGAAGTCTTCATCATTAAAAGAGTCTCATCATCTCCACTATTCAATCTTATTGCATCAAATATCATGTTAATACTTTCTCATCTAAGATTATCTTTTAAGTCACTCTCATCTATAAGTTTGGTTCCTCAAAAGTCACTCTCATCTATAAAATTTGGTTATTTAAAAACTTAATCCTCAAAAGGATTAATATAATCAAGACAAATTAGATATATAGAACTGCTTATTCTACTAGGAGACCTATAAACAAATAAAACTAAATTATTAAGAAATTATAATTAACTTAATAATGATAATAACATTTTTTTTCGAAACTTCAAGTTGTGTCAAACAAATACCTAATTATTTCATCTTTTGTGTTTAGATCTATTTCTTTTTTTCAATGAATGAATTTAAATGTGTTTCAATTCCTTTTACACCTAATTTCACTTACATAATGACTAATAATTCAAATTGCAAACCTGAATTAAGTTTGTCTCTTTTATATATTGAAATCGATATTCCAAAATCACCATACAAAGCCTGATATACCTTTATTCCTAAGCTAAAGAGACCTTGCATTATCTTATCTAAGATAATTTTTGTGATAGTTAATAGCATTTTCCTCTTAATTTCAAATTTTTTTGTAAAACTTGGTCCAAAATAGACATTGAATTTTAAAAAATGCCCTAATGGCAAATAAGAGACAGTGCAGTTGTCTTTCTCACCATTGATGACTGCAAGATAAGGTATATACGATGAAGGCATTTTTTCATATTAGTCTTCATTGCTTCCTTCATGCTCTCTATAGCATTATAAAAATAACTCATTATTGTCTTCTCATCAGTATTAATTAATAAGATGAAGTACTATTGCCAAAGGCTCAAAAAGTCAAATGAAAAATTCATAATCTTCAAATATAATTTCGGAAACTTCCATGTCATCATTAATATGACTTACTGAGATACAACTCACTTGTTAGTTGTGAACATTGGTTTTAGATCTTTCTTTATTTAAACAAAATACTAAATTAATAAGAAATTAGCTACAAATCTTATAATGATAGTATGACACAAATTCCTACCATTGGTTAAATCTTTTCTCATCAAATTTAGAACCTATGTATGATTATAAATGAACTTAGTCATTTATCTTTCTTTTTGAACAAGTTCATCAATGATAAGAAAGTATCTAGCTTCTTATAATTTTAACAATAGATCAATACAGTGTGTAGAACAAAAAGTCGAATAGAAATAATTATATAAGCTGAATGACCTCTTCCTAACTACTTTATAAACAACATCATTATCAGTGATGAATTGTATAATGTTTTAGGCCCAACTTCATTTATAACTTCATAAATTATCTACAATAGAGTATCATCATTTCTTACAAGGGCAGATGCATCAATGAGTTTCAAAAACTTCATCCCCTTAATAGGATAAACCAAAAAATTAATAATAGACTCTTGTCTTTTATTTGTCCAATTATCACACATAATTGAACATATATAAGTTATCCATGTTAATTTTATTTTACTCACGGAGTTGTTAAAATTTATCTTTGTAGTTATCAATTGAAGGACCTTTATATCATAAACCATAAGAGGTAATAAAATCCACTATAAGCTAGTAATAATAAGATTGAGCAATAATACATGGAACATTTATATCATAATACCATCCTCCAATTGTCATGTCCACATTATGAGTTACTTTTTTATATTGTAATGCACTAAAAAACATTAAAGGTTGAGGTTTAGGAGTTCTTATAGAGCAAAAAATTTAGACACATATCTTCTTCTCTTCCTCATATCAGTTGCAGCAATCCTTTCTTATTGAGTTGGAATACCACCTTTAATATTGATAGCATCATTTTGAGCACTACAAAAAGAAATTTCACCACTAATTTCATAGTTCATCCTTTGTCTTCTTTCTTTCTCATTTTAATATTCTTCAAGTAAAGTTTTCGTCTTTATTTCAAATCATGACTAACTTCCTTATAAGGTTCCACATTACCTTTGATCCCATCTAAATATTTCTTTAATCTGTTGATTCCCCCACTTTTCAAATTTTTATTACAATATAAATAAATAGCATGTTTCTTCTTACTAGGAAATAATCTAGCATGAGTATAAGTTGGATCTTCGAATATTCCTGAAGAGGTAATGCTGATGCTAGATTGGTTTCTAGTATGATCTAACTAAGCTGAAAAGGTAGTGATCATACTACATTGGTTCTTAGTATGAATTATCTGAAAAGGTTTATACCGAATGGTTCCTTAATTAAGTATATTACTGCCAGTTTAAGTATTGTTTTTCAGTTAGTACTAATTAGAATGGTATGATAGTCCAACCATTAATCTTAATATCGGTTTAATGAAATTTATGCTACTATTTTTTGTAGATAAAAATAGGCAATCAATTACATTTCATATGTACACTAAAATAACAACTTAGTAATAAATTTCGTCTTATAGAAGTCTTGGAATCTAAACCAAGAAAAGAAATCTAGTAGCACCTAGGGTCCCCCTGTTAATTATAATTAAACCACCTACAAGGGCAATAAAATCTACACATTCTCTTCTCTCTATCTTGTTTAGTTTTATCCTCTAGTTAGAGACTTGCATTCAATAACACCTTAATGCACACTTTGTACATCTAGAGTTCTTTCTGTTAGTTTCCATGATTTTTTCTACTCTGTTACAATTTAAGATTGACAATATTTTGGAGTTATCAAAGAAATCTTATAACTTTTATTATCTTAGCCGAAGATTCATAAGATAAGGAAAAAAAATGTAGGTCACGTGAAGGTATAAATAAGAATCCATAAATAACAATGGCATAACTATCTTAAAGTGCTATTAAAGGTCAAGTATGTCTCATCTCATCTAATCGCAGAAAAATTAGTTATAATAATAACACACTTACTCTTCAAATTGATTGTATTAATTAGGCTCATATGTGTAGGATACAATTAAATAGCATCCATCATCGTTGGTTGGAAGAGACTGCTAGTTGTAGCCAAATGATCAATTAAATTAGAGGTGTAAATTCAACTAAATGCCACTTTCTGTTTACTGTTTAACCATTCAAAATCTTATTGTTCCAAAATCAATGTTATGAATACCTCACTGATATCAATATTGGATTTGGTTTTGGTACGGTAGGGTATTGTATCAATCAATACCAAGTGCTATTTCGAATAATTTTAAAAATGACAAAATAATCTCTAAATTGTTTTAAATTACAAAGTATTCCCTAAATATATTGTGATATATAATTTTTAATTTTAAATTATATTTCAAAAAATTATAATAATATAGATTTGAAATAACAACTATCTTTTTATTTCTATTAATATTACTTTTATATTTTTAAATATAAACAATAACCACAATTAATATAAAAAAACATAGTTTAATTATTATAAAGATATAAAACTAAGAATAATGTAAAGTATTTAAAATTTTACAATTTACGTTATATAATAAATAATAATTACATCAAAACATTATATAGGAAGGACCATGAATAAATTATTATAATTTATAATAAGAGTTCATATTGAGGAACACAGCCAAGTAGAAATAAAATAAGAAATAAAAATAATTACGCTTAAATTTTTATATTTATATTGCACATATAAAATTTAACATATACATCAAATACGATTGAAATTAAAATAAAAGAAAAATAAAAACCTAAAACTTCATTCAATGGAATATCCGCTCAAATCGCATTAATCTCAATTTTTATTTGGTACAAAAATCTCATTATTGAGAGACGTCCTGTCATTGTCATCATTCAAAATCATTGCACAAAATGACATGTCAATACTATTCCATCCAAAATTATCGTCCAAGCCAATAACATCTATGAAACTTAGTTTCTCAGGAACCTAATATGCTAAAAGATCAAAATGGACAAGGAAAATTGGATTTATAAAACTACTTATTCTATGAAGAGTCCTAATAAACAAATAAAATTTAATTATTAATAAATTACAAGAAATTATATTCAACTTAATAATGATAATAACATACCTTTTTTGAAGCTTTAAGTTATATCAAACAAAGACCAAATTATTCAATATCTTATGTTTCAATCTATTTCTTTGTTTTGGGATGGATGAATTCAAATGTGCTTCAATTCATTTCACACTTAGTTGCACCCACACATTGACTTGGAATTTGAATTACAAAACTTTGTAGTTTTGGAACACCAGTTTTGAATTGGTCCTACCAAGCAACCTTGGAACACCACTTCTGAATTTTTCCTACCAAGCAACTGTAAGAAAACAAAAGTATCTTTATAAGCAAAATAAAGTTATTATTAATTTCAAACAAGTAATAAAAGTTAAGAAATATATACCTAAATTAAGTTTTTATCTTTAACAAATTGCAATGTGCATCTTAAGATCACAAGGCACATCTTTGTATACCTCTATTTGTGAGCTAGGAAGATCGTGTAACAATTATTGTGATATTTAATAGCATTTCCCTATTAAATTTAATTTTCTTTGTAAAACTTGGTTTAAAATAGCACTATGATTACAAGATGCCCCAGTTGTAAGCAAAGAAGAGTAAAGTTGTTTTCCCCACCTTTTATTGATGACAGTAAGATAAGGTTTATATAAAGAAGACATATTTTTTAGATTGACCTAGATTGTTTCCTTCGTAATCTCTATGACATCATGAAAATAACCCTTTCTTTTTGCTTCTCATCACTATCATCCAGAAAAGCACTCTCATTAAAGGCTCATAAACTTGGATGAAAAATTGATATTGGGACCAAAATTTATAATCTTTAAGTATAATTTTAGAAACCTCCATTCTAGCATTAGACCTAACATATTTAGACATAACCCTCTTTTCGCTTGTAAACATTGTCTTTGATCCTTCTTTATTAGAACAAAATACTGAAGTGATAAGAAGTTAGTTGTAAATCTTGTAATGGTAAGATAAGATAAATTGTTATAATTGCTAAAACTCTTTCTCATCAAATTTAAGACTCGTGCATGTTATAGATGAACTTTATCATTTTTATTGCTTTTTGTACAATTTTACCATTGATAGGAAAGTATTTAAGATCTTATATATTTTTCAATAGCAAGTCAATGCAATGTGCAGGACAAGAAGTCCAACAAAAAGTATTATACCTACTTTGCAACCTTTTTCTAACTACTTTATATGCAGAATCATTGTCAATGATGAACTGTATAATGTTTTCAAGCCTAAATTTATTCGTAACTTCATCAAATATATGAAAAAGGTTATCAACATTTCTAATAAGGCCAGATGTATCAATAGATTTCATAAACATTATCACTTTAGTAGAATAAACTAAAAAATCAGTAATAAGCTAATGTCTTCTATTTCACCAACCATCAGACATGATTGAACACCCATAAGTTACCTAAGTCATTATTCATTCATCCAAATAATTTTTTATTTCATAAACAAAGATCCTCAAAATATTACCTCTATACTCATCAATTGAAGGAGCTTTATATCTTGGATAGTATGAGGCAATAATGTCTACTATAGGCTAATAATAATAAGACTGGGCAATATTGAATGATATACCTACATGATATCACCATTTGGCTATTACCATGTCAACATTATGAGTTGTTTCTTTAGATTATAAGGTACTACAAGTCAAAGGTTAAGCTTTTGGAGTTGTTCGTGGTGTAGAAAAGTTAGACATTTATCTTCTTCTTTTCCTCACAACAAGTGCAACAATCCTTTCTTGTTGGGTAGGAATACCACATCCAATATCCTTAACATCATCCTGACCATTGAAAAAAGGACTTCAACTACCAATTTTATTATTCAATCTTTGCCTTTTATCTTTGTCATATTGATACTCTTTAAGAAAAATTTTCATTTGTCATTTTATGTAATGACTAACATTTTTACAAGGCTCTGCATCACCTTTAATTTCAACTAAATGTTTCTTTAATTTAGTGATTCTCCTACCTTTCAAATGTTTGTTACAATACAAGCAAATAATATAGTTCTTCATATTAGGAACCAATCTAGTATGAGTCCAAGATGGATTATAATATTTTTTGAAGATATTGAATTATTGGGAGTACTTGTGTAACATCCCACATCACCCGCTTACAGATATTGTCCGCTTTGGGCCTTGGCCTAGCCAAGCCCTCACGGTTTTGCTTTTCCCAAAGCCTTCTCAGGAGGTCACCTATCCCAGAACTACTCTCACCTAAGCACGTTTAACCTCGGAGTTCTAATGGGATCTGGTCCATTGGACCATAGAAAACGCGTCTGTAAGGGAGAGGTATCCGTACCCTTATAAGACATACTTCGTTCCCATCTCCAATCTGAAGTGAATCACAAATTAGTAACACGATAATCAACACACAAGAAGGGGGGTTGAATTGTGTAATCTTTTCGATTAT
>JAOTBA010000003.1:13443685-13455190 GCA_025629845.1 Erythroxylum squamatum | reverse complement strand
ATTGGTTGTGTAAAAATTGGTTGCTAGGGACAGGGACAACATGTCCCTGTCCACCGGGGACCGTGGACAGAAATTTGAGGACAAGAACTAAACTTCTTCGGAGATAAGATTTTTTTGTCCCCATTCCTGTCCCCACTAACGGGGACAGGAACCAAACACAAGGTTAAGGTTAGGCCTTATAGATACCTCTTTTCTCAAGAGGCTAAAATTGAAAAGATGGTAAATGAAATGCTATTAGAAGCAATTATATACCCAAGTACTAGTTTATTCTCAGTACCAATGGTATTATTCAGGAAGAAAGATGGCACTTGGCATTTTTGCATAGATTATGGAGCCTTGAATGATGTGACAATCAAAGATTTTTACTTGATACCTATAGTAGATGAGCTACTGGATGAGCTTCATGGGCCTCAGTTCCTCTCCAAGTTAGATCTTCGATCGGGCTATCACCAAATTTTAATATGACTGGAAGATCATCCAAAGATAGCATTTCGCTCTTACCATGGCCAATATGAATAGTTAGTCATGCCCTTTGGCTTAACCAATGCCCTAGCTACTTTTCAGTCTCTTGTGAATGAGATTTTTAGGCCCTTCCTGCGAAAATGTGCTTTGGTATTTTTCGATGACATATTGGTTTATAGCCCTAGCTGGGTTCTTCATTTAGATCACTTAGAAAGGGTGTTAACTTGTTTACAGCAACATTGTCTGTATGCTAAACTTTCTAAATGTATTTTTGAAAGGACCAAAATTGAGTATCTTGGCCACATTGTTTCTAGTTAGGGCATAGAGGTAGATCCGGGGAAAGTACAGGCTGTTAAAGAGTGGCCTAACCCAACGTCGGTCACATAAGTTAGAACATTTTTAGGGTTAACAAGGTATTATTGCTGCTTTATCAAGAAATAATTATCTATAGCAAGTACAATGACTGACTTGCTACAGAAAGATGGTTTTTTATGGAATGAAAGAGCTCAGTGTACTTTTGATCAGCTCAAACAAGTCTTAACCGAGGTCCTTACTTTATCACTACCCAACTTTGGAAAGCCTTTCGTGCTGGAAATAGATGCATCAGGATTAGGTATTGGTGTTGTCTTGTCTTAAGATGGAAAACCAATAGCATATTTCCCTAAGAAACTTTCACCTCAAATGTAGTAGCAATCTGTATGTGTTAAAGAGTTATATGTTATTTCTGAAGCAGTGTCGAAATTTTGGCATTATTTATTAGATCATCATTTCATCATCTGGATAGATCACCATAGCCTAAATAACCTCAATCAATAAGTTATTCAAACCCTAGAACAAGAACCATGGTTGCCTAAGTTGTTGGGGGTATTCATACACCATTGAATACAAGCCTGGAAATTCAAATAAGGCTATTGATATTCTTTCCTGCAGATTCCATATGGCTGTTACTATACCAGATGCTACTCTTCTTGATGAGACTAAGGCCAAGATAGCTCAGGATCCACAACTGTAATAGATAATACAACATTATTAGATGAACTCATCCTCATATCCTCATTATCAGTTAAAATAATGGTTGCTTTGGTGGAAAAATCATCTGTTAATTCCAAATCAGTCTCGAAACATCATTCAAAGTATATTATTAGAATTTCACAGCTCTCCACTTGGTGGAAACAAGGGAGTAATCTGTACTCATGATCATATTGTTACCTACTTTTATTAAAAGCATATAAGGTCTGATATTCACACTTTTGTAAGGCTTTGTCAAGTTTGCTAATGAGCTAATTCCTCTCAATTACATCCAGTTAGGTTACTTAGTCCACTTCCAATTCCAAACTAGGTATGAGAAAATGTTGCTATGGATCTTATAACTGGTTTACTGAATTTGAAGGGTTACACAATTATTATGGTGGTTATTGATCGTTTGTCTAAATTTGCTTATTTTGCCTCTTTGAAAGCTAATTACACTTCTCAATAAGTGATAAAATCATTTTTTCATCATGTTGTAAAGTTGCATGGTGTTCCTTATTCTATTATGTCTTATAGAGATAAGGTTTTTACAATTCAGTTTTGGAAGTGTTTATTTAAATTACAGGGGATATCTCTTAATATGAGCTCTTCTTACCATCCACAATTTGATAAGCAATCTGAGGCTTTGAATAAATGTTTAGAAATGTAATTGAGATGGTTTGTGGCTAAAAATCCTCGCTTGTGGGTTACTTATTTACCTTGGGTTAAATTTTGGTATAATAATTCTTTCCAAACAGCTATTAGAATGACTCCTTTTAAGGTGATATATGGTAAAGATCCCCCATCAATTATTCCATGTTCTTATTAGGATGATACTCCCTTTGAAGTTTAGCAACATTTAGCTACTAGAGGTTGCTTACTTGCTACACTTAAGACTAACTTACAGAAGGCTCAAGCTCGGATAGAGAAGTTTGTTAATTTGAAGAGAACTGGAATTCATTTTAAGGTTGGTGATTTTGTTTTTGTAAAACTGCAACCTTATTGACAATTATCTTTGAGACTTCAAAGGAAGCAGAAGTTAGGAACGAAGTTTTTTTGGTTCCTTTAAGATACTTGAACTCGTGGGATCTATTGCATACAGATTGGAGTTACCATCGAAGGCCAAATTACATTCGGTCTTCCATGTCTCTTTGCTTAAACGTTGTGAAGGTGATCCTCAAGCATAATACATTCCTTTACTATTGGTTACCACTTCTGAGGACCATTGATTCGACCTCTTACCATTTTGAATGTCTGACAAGTTAAGATCAATGATGAATGGGTTATTCAACTGCAATTCTATTGGGCAAGACTCATAGAACCTACTTGGGAGTCTTTTTCGACTCTTCAACAGTAGTATCATGAGCTTAACTTTAAGGACAAGGTCAATTTTGATGGGAAAGGAAATGTTATGTTAAAGGAAATTGGTGGGATTAAAATATCACAAATGGCACTGAATATTGACAATGAGGACTTTGGACAAGTGGCGCATGATCCCAAAAGTAGTGAGCTGCATTGTGAAGTGATGAGGTGTAGCATTCAAGCAAGAAAAATGCCCTGGCATCTCAGGGAACGAGTGGGCCCATACAAGTCATATATATAAATAGATCATGGAACCAAATGGGTGTGAAGAATTTTATATGTTTTTCTCTCTCTTGGTTCTAATCCGTCTTTCCCTCCTTTGTTGTTCTAATTCTCTTCCTTGTTTTTATGTTATTCTGGAACTTAATTAACTTTTTAATTGCTTCATAATTTTATGGACTTTCACAGTATTTTAAATTTATAACAGAGCATTATATTCGGCTATTCTTATGTAGTGTTTTTGAGTTGTTTATCTGTAGGTGATATTCCAACTGTTATTTCAATATGTATGTTACAAAATAAAATTTAAAATATATTTGATACTTTACTCATACTAGAATATTTGAATGCTTTACCTTTAATAAAATTTGAAGATATAAAATAATAAATTCTTCCTACTAATATGTATGACAGTAACTGTAAATCAATAAAAAATCATATCTAGAAAACTCCTTTCCAATTTTTGTTACTCAATTTAGACACCATTTTCTACTATCTAATTTATCAGGACTATATCTTATTTAATATTTAATATTAATAAAATAAAAAGGGATTACAATATTTTTGGTCCTTCTGTTATAGTTATATATTAAAATTTTTAATTGAGTCCTCCAACATCATTAACTTTTTCTATTCTAGTCCCTTCCGTTAATTTTCTTAATGAAAGGGTTTATATGAAATTCCATATCATCTAAAAGATGACTTGGAGAATATGTGGATTGTATATCAAACAAGTGTCATTTACTTTGACAAGCAAATGTCACTAAATAAGGTCCATATTGTCTTGTCATTATGTGAGCTCCAATTATGGTTCTCTAACTCTACAAATTTTGAATTTTAGGGAAAATAAAAGTAAGATCTTATTATGCTCACATATAGTCCTTTATCTCTCCAAATTTTGAATTTTAGGGAAAATAAAAGTAGTATCTTACTAACATTTTAATTACCAATTTTTTAGAGTTCTTTTTATTTTCAAATCCTTGTTCAAATTATCTACGTAAGATATAAAATGAAGTGGTTATGCAAGTACGATGTTGATTCCATTGTTAATGTCTCAAGGATATATTTGAATCATGAGAGAAGATTTCAATGTGTATATTGCTCAATCCTAAATAAAAGGATGTAATTTCTTTTAATGACTATATTTTTCAAATTTTACGTATAAGCTTTTTCAAAAAAAAGAAATATTATTAGAAGAATGAAGCTTCTAAAAAATAAAAAAAAATCATGATATAATTAACTTTTAGATTGCTTTTAAGTTAGATATTGTTTGTTTTTATTTTGAAAAATAGAAATCAAACAATTTCATTATTAAGGAAAAAAAAAGATGGAACTAGAAGAAGATGGTAAAAAGAGAAGATGGAAGAAGAGGTTAGTAGTAATATTTATTATTTTATTTTAAGTCCTTTTATGTTTAATCAATATTTTAAAAAAATCAAAATGTCTTGAATTTTATACGGTCATGCGCCAAAATACTAATAAAGCAATATGTATAACAACAATACGTACAAAACTAATGTACCTAAGACTTTGTTTGTAAACTTAAGAACATAATACTAATACACTAATATGAAGCCATAAAATAACATGATTTAGGAAAATTTTTAATTTTCTAAAAAGTATGATAATAAAAGTTTAAGCCCCCTAAAACAAACTATTGATTTCTAAAAAAGGAGAGTATTGGACCAAATGAGGTTCTAACTCATAATTTTAATGGTAATAAAATATGTTACTTCTAATAGTTTTATATTTGGTGATATTAATAAATTAATTTGTTATAGGTTCAAACAAAAGAATAATCCACTTTGACTCTTAATGAAACCAAAAGGTTGAGACAAGGAGACGCACTTTCTCTTTATTTATTCATAATTTGTATTAAGGAGCCAATTAGAATAATTATATTTAAAATATAGTAGAGTAAAGGCTTTAAATGTTATAAAAATATGAAAAGTTAAAGTTATACAACTCTTATTTTCAGATGACCTATTATTGTTAAGTGGTGATGATTCAGGCTCATTGAAAATGCTAATGGAATCATTACAGTTCTTTAATGAGAATTTTGGTCTCTCTATAAACCTAAGAAAAAGATGTATTTGTATCTCTATTGGCTTCTTAGACTTAGCAAGAAACCTCTTGAAGATCTCAAACCTCAAATATTAGGAACTTCCATTCAAATACATAAGAATTTCAATTTAATATGAGAGAATTTTCAATAGGGGCTACCAACTATTATTCAATTCAATCATAAAATAATAGAAAATTAGAATAATAACTTGCATCTTATGTTGGTAGGCTAGAACTAATCGCGTTCATTCTTAACAATCTCTATGTCTACTAAATTTTCCATTTATATATGCCCCAAGATACGATCAAAGATGTAGAAAGGATTCTGAAGAATTTGTTATAGTTTGGAAAGTTAGATAACTCTTTAGGGGCTAAAATCAAATAGGTTGAGATGTATTGTCATAAAAATATGAGTGGTCTAGAGATAAACCTGATAAGGAACACCAACAAAATGTTAATTTCTAAAAAGAAATGCATGCTCATTATTGACTAAGAATCAATTTAGATAAAATGGATATGTACCTGTATCTAGATTTTAGGGAATCAAAGCTAAGAAAAATAATTCTTAAACTCTCAATTAAATGCTAAAGTTGAGAAACAACATGGGACGAGAAATGAAATTCATCATTAAGAATGGAAAAAAGAACATGGTTTTAGTTTGATAGTTGAAATGAACCAGGTCAGGTTCATAATATTTTTTGGTTAAAAAATGTCAAGCTCTTCATTTCCTTGAAATCAAAAGTGGAATTGATCATCTCTGGTGAAGAATGGCATTGGAGAATTAGAATTTTTATCAATCATGATCTCTCTCCCCTTTATTATAGACAAAACAAGAAATTAAAGACAGGATAACTTGGAAGAGGTATAATTCCAAAAGCTTTAATAACAAATCTTAATTGCAAATATTTAAGGCATCAGCTTATAAAGTCCTCTGAAGAAAGTTAATATGGTTAAGTAAAGATTTCCCTAAAGCTTTCTTTACATTTTGGTTAGAAATAAAGTAAAGGCTCAAAACTTTGGACAAAATTAAGGGTAAAATCCCTATGAACATCATCTGTACGCTTTGTAATCATGTTCCTAAAAATTTAAAACATAACTTATTCAATTGTTTCTTCTCAAATACGTTATGGATCCAAGCTCTGATTCTTTATAAAATACAATGCTTAGAGAAAATTTGGTCAAAGTTTATGGAATGGGTTGAGCAGGGAAAATACATACACAAAGGTGATTTAATAGTATCAAAATTAACTCTGACTTATGAAACATATACAATATAGAGTGAGAGGAATCTAAGGATATTCCCAAAAAGAAAGCTAGAATATTCAAAATTTGTGTCTGAATGCATTTAGTTAGATTAGAGAGATTATTATTGTAATTAAATTCATACAAATATGAGCACAAAGCTAGCCACCAATTGAAATGTCCCTCACTACCTAAATGCCACTTGAACATAAACCAAATAAATTTGTATTGAATGAAAATATAAAATAAGACCATACATAATGAGTAATTAGGTTCAAATTCCATTACCTATCTACATCAAGTTCCTATTAATAAGTTTAGTATATGAGGGTTAGATTATTCAACTTTGATCTTGTATAAGCTATTATAATTATCTAGTTTTTTTACACCCTTATACTTCCTTTCTTGTTAAATTTATTAACTTCCATCTTTGAAAAAGAAAAAAGAAAAATCAAGTTTAACTAGAAGGACAAAATGATCAAATGAGTGATTGAATTATTTAGGTAATCAAAGGATGAAAAGAAATAAGCAAAGTTCAAGAGAGCTTCAAGCAATTCAAGTCAAATGGATTAATAATAAGAAATATTAAAGTTATTCCATATATAACAAATCATTTTAGTCTTTATTATAATCTTATCTTATTCATTTCCCTTTTATAATCAGGAGAAATGTTTTTGAGCTTTAAAGACAAATTCTTGATATTTAAGTTAATTTTGAAAACTTTTGAAATGATTTTGGGTTGATTTCTTAAACAAAATTGGGTTTTTAATACTTTTCAAACCTTTAAAATACTGAAAATCGATGATTCAAAATATTTCTAAAATTTTAATTTTGTAGAATTTTGGATTGCATATGGGTTTGGATATTTTAGCCAAACATAAAAATAAAAAGTTATATAATAGGTAGAATATGTTTGGCTAAGGGACTGACTGACCTTAGCTGGATATACATAGACTAGTTGAAGGTACAGATTAGCTAATCAAATGTGCCAGAAAACTAGTTTTCATAATGAATAATTATGTATAACAACCATTTGAAGTAATTTTAGGTATAAAAAGATCACAATTAACTTATAGGATGCATACTAAAGATTTGTAAGAGCATTAAGAAGCTAGATAATGTATTTGAGTACTTGTATATATTGTAGAAATCATATTAAGTCCTAGTTCATTGGTACGAGTAAGAAATGACAACTTTGACTTATATAAAATTGTGTTAGTGTACTAATTCAGGATGATTATTTAGATGAGGATTCGTGAGTCCCAATGTTTGCTCTTATACTTGATTTCTTTCTTACCATTTTCTTTAATCTTTTTCCTTATTTTATTTGTTGAACTTGTATGGGACTTGTGACAATAGCTAATTTAGGCTTGCTTTGAATTTGGCTAGAGAAATTCTTTGTTAGTGGTATACTAATGGAGGATGTTGATATAATAACTAGTCTATAACTAACACTTCTTGTACGTACTAATCTCAAGTGGGTGATTGCGTTATTTAAGCTTAATTAAAATTTTCTTTTCTTTAGCTCATTCAGACCTCCCTTGTTATGTCATTTTATTAGCCCTTTTATTTTTTCCTTTTCTTATATTCATGGTCTATTTTGGCTGATAAGAATATGATGGATATTTAAATTAAAGTGAAGTTATTCAAACTTCAAATATAAGTGTCTATGAAACAAATAAAATACAAACATATAATTTAGTTAGCAATAAAGTAAAGGCTCAAAACTTTAGATAAACTTAAGGGTCATATCCTTACCAACATCATCTGTAAAGCTTCGCAATATGGTTCTTGAAACATTAAAACATATCTTATTTAATTGCTATTTCTCAAATACATTACAGATCCAAGCCTTGAGTCTTTGTAAATACAATGCTTAGAGAACAATTGGCCAAAGATTGTGGAATAGGCTGAGCAAGTAAAATATATGCACAAAGGTGACCTAACAATTTCCAAATTAGCTTTAAATTGTGAAATATATGCAATATAAAGAGATTCTAAACATGTTCCAAAAATTAAAGTCATAATATTTAAACTTTACGTCTAAGTGCATTCAGTTAGATTAGAGAGATTATTATAGAGAATGACATTCATATAAATATGAGCATAGAGCTAACCATTAACTGAATTGTCCCTCACACTACCTAAACTCCACTAGTACTGTTGGACCCCGAACTTTTCTTGAAAATTAGAAATTATTAAATGAGGAATTGATAGTGAATAAATTGTTTTGAATGGTATTGAAAAGCAAGAAATGAATAATGAAAGTGTTAGAATTTGGAGAATTAAGAAAGTTTGACTTTTTGGGATGAATAGTTATAGAGTTGACTTTTTGATTTAGGCAGAATTTGATAAAATGATCTTCATGAAACTTATAGCTTTTGTTGAGAGCTTTCTATCGCCATGAAGTATGCAATTTTTCGATATCGGGATTGAAAGTTATGATCATTCGAAATTAAGTTATTTTGCTTTGTGTTTGGAATTGCTCATAAGTATAGATTTATGTGTACTGTGTTTTGAGGAAAATTCTGGACTGATGTGGTTTAAATTGGATTAAGTGGTCTACATGAAAGTTATAGAGAACTTGCATAGCTTTTAAATGGTGTATAATATGTTATTTTTGATTGTGGAACTTAGAAGATATGAAATGTGGAAGTTTGGATGTTGTTTTAGGATGACACATTTTGGCAGAATCTTTGAATGAAAAATTGACCTAGTTAGAGGTTGAAATTGCCTTTAAGTGCTTCATGAAAGTTTTAGATTATGTTTTGATCTTTCCATTGATGTAAAGTATGGAAATTTTGGACCATGGAATGTGGAGTTATGATTTTTAGAAGTTTCTGTTACTGTTTTGGCATGATCATTAGTGGACAGAAACTTTGAAGTGGTTTTTGACTCCCTTAGAGGCCAAATTGATTTTTCTGTCCTTCATGAAAGTTGTAGGTTGCTTTCTGATCTTTGCATTGATATAAAGTATGAAATTGTTGGACTTTGGAATAGGAAGATATGATTTTTGGAAGTTGTGTTGCTGTGTAGGGTGACATGATTTTTGGACAGAAACTTTGATTGAGATTTTGACCCCTTTAGAGATGGATTTGGTTTTTGAGTCCTTCATGGAAGTTGTAGAGCTTCCTTTGAGCTTTCTATTGATACAAATTTGCAATTTTTGGAGTTTTGAGTCAAAAGTTATGAATATTTGAAATTCTGTGTTTAAAAAAAGGAAAATTGGAGCCAGACGGCTCGCGATTGCGAGCCGTCGCACTCGCGAACGGCTCGTTTTAGAGCCAGTTCGCGATCGCGAGCTGGCCCTTTTGTTTGGCGACTCGTTATCGCGAGCCAGCCATTTTTAGCCGAGGCTCGTGATCGCGAGCTGGTCGCGACCGCGAGCCGGCTGCTACAGTGCGGTTTTAATTTTTTTTTATTTAATTTGAATTTGTTCCATTCTTTTGCTTACAACTTTTCCGTCCGACATCCGATTGATCCGATTTTTGAAGCGTTGGATTCCTAAGACATCCCTCTATTTGTCCATACCAAATATATGATTTTTGGAATTGATTTGAAAAAGATTGATTGAATCAAATGATATGATTGGATAGAAGGTTATGTGTGGGATAATTTTCTGAACATGGTTCAGTCTTTTGGTGATATCTCGATCTTTAGAGATCCGAATGAGGTGATTTTTGTTTCTAAATAAACTAGAGACATGGGCCTACAAATGTTCTGAAGGAATCGAATTTCAGTTTATCCCCTAAGATGTTCAATTTCTGGAGTGAAGTTAGGTGTAATGTTCAGTCTTGGTTTAGTATTGGGCTGAAAGTATTTTGGCCATAACTTTTTCATTTCTAAACCGAATTTAGCGTTTTTGGTGTCGTTAAAAGCGTAATGCAATGAGGAACATTTCTCTAAAAGGAAGTTTTAGCAAATTCCTTCAATTTGATGATTTGAAAAATGTCCTAAGCTAATCACGATTTAATGTCATTTGGGACTTTGTTTTATTTTATGATTTTGAGGACTTAATTGGCATGTTAATGTGAGTAATTAACATGTTAAATTGAGTAAGATCTTATGGCATAAGTTTATTGGAGTATTAGAAATTAAAGTGTTAGAAGGCTTAAAGGGCAAAATTGGAAGTTTACTTAAGTTATTAAGTTTTAAGGCATGTATGGAGGGGCATTTAGGTCATTTTGTAGTCATTAATGAAAGAAGAAGTGGGCTGTCGTTTAAGTATAAGAAAATGCACGAAAATAAGAAAGGAAAGAAGAAAAGAAAGGAGAAAGAAGAGAGAAGAGGGAGAGCTTCGGTTATGGAGAGAAGAAGAAGAAGAATTAGGGTTTTTGTTTTTTTAAGTTTTAAGATGGATTTGGAGGTTTATTCATGAAGGAAAAATGAAGAGGAGCATGAGAGCTTTATTTCAAGCCAAGAAATTCCGAAATTTGTGAAGATTTAAGGTAAGAGAAGATTTTGAGCTTTGAGATTTTAGTGAGTTTTTGGTTTAGATAGCTTAAGAATGATATGGGTTTGTGTTTTTCATAGTTAATTTTGATGATTATGCCCTTTATGATGTTCAATTTTGGATGTTATTAATTAGGAATTTTTGAAATTTATGAAGGAATTAAATGAGGCTTTGGAGAAATTGAGGATTTGGACAAGTTGCTAGCATGGATTTGAGGTGGGTGATATGTTTATATTTTGAATTATAAGCTAATTAAATGATTTCGAAAAATCAAGAAGCAAAATGTTTATAAATTATTGTTTATGTTAATGTTTGAAAATTATGATTTCCGAATGATTAAATTCATTGTTTTTGGAATGATTTAAGAAATTGCAATAATTGTTGAATTCTTTGTGTTTGAAAGATTTGATAATTTCTATAATTGTTGCATTCTTTGAATGATTGAGAATATTGTAATGTGAATTGGAATGTGTTTGAATTATGATTTTAAGACATTGTTATGATTTTTGCATTCCTTGTGTTTGAATGAAAGAGATTTTGGGTTGTAATGTATTTTGTGAATGTTGCTCATAATGTGTTGTTGTATGTTTGAAATTGACAAAAAGGAGAGAATTGTGGTTGCTGCCATTTTGAGTTAATTGATGGGTTTATATGAATTGGTTTGGAGTTGGGAGATTGAGGATTATGGGGATTGA
>JAOTBA010000003.1:13419029-13437483 GCA_025629845.1 Erythroxylum squamatum | reverse complement strand
AAATTAAAGGTTAATTTTGGAAGTAAAATTATAAACATGCATACAAAATCAAGAATGACACTTATTTTGAATAATTAAAATATATCTAAAACGATACTTATTATGAATCGAAGGGAGTATAATTTAAAAATAGTACTCATAAGTTATTACGTTAGAGTTGCGCAAGTTAAACGTGATGATTGAATAAGTGATTTAGTGATGGCTCTCCTTTAAGGATCCTTTTGGGAGCTCCGTGAGAAATTATTCAGAAGTCCGTTTCCCCATGTTCCTCTTTTCAAAATGACATTTAGGAGTTGTCCACAGGCAGTCCATCTGCCTCTTCCTCCTACTTGCCAAGGAATCAAGAACAAAAGTCATCTTAACGCTAATAGGAATCACAATGAATTGGATAAAGTTATTATCTGTCAGTACCAGTGAGTTTTATGCATTCGTTCTCCACATTTGTGGTGGCTTTATCCCTTCACACACCTTAATAGCTTGGGAATCAAACTTTTAAAAAATTTTCTCTTATTAAAATTTAAAATTTGGAACATCAATCCTGTAAATACCTATTGGACCACAGCTTGTGATCCATATAGATAGATAGATCTGGAAGAAAAGAGCGCCCAGTTCAATATGGGGCCATTGTTCAGGTCATCCATTCGGCCACTTCTTTTTGCTTTGATCTTTGAAATGGATATTGACAGTCTTGGAATTTCAATGTAAGCGGGTCGGCAGTTTGGAGGAGGATTAGAGGAAGCAAGAGATGAGAGAAATGCTGTCATTGTACCATGTCACCAAAAAGACAAGAAAAGAAAAGCAATGCATATACGTTGTGGCTGACGTGGAAAAGGCCGGATTACATGGTATCTATTACTTTTAATGTTTGTTTTTTTCCGAATAATTATTTTTTAATACAAATTTATATATTAATTAGTAAGAGACCTAGGGTGTGTTTGGTAAAGAGTAAGAGTACTATTGACTTTATTTTTTAATACAAATTTATATATTAATTAGTAAGAGTACTATTGACTTTATAACTACCACAAGATGAAGAAAACAACCAAAGAAAAGATAAAATTGTTTTTTTTTCCATTGTGTACCAAAGTTCTGAGTTTTATACCATACCAGTAAAAAGACAGTACAAAACTATATTTAAAAGTACCGGTTAGTTTCGTATTGTACCAGCTGGTATTTTTTATCTGATGTTTTGATGTAATTATTATTTATTATATGATGAAATTGTAATATTTTAAATACTTTATATTGTTCTTAATTTTATACTTGTATATTGATTAAATGATCTTTTTTGTATATTAATTGTAGTTATTATTTATATGTGAAATATGTGAAAATTAATATAAATATAAATAAATAAATTGTTGTTATTTTAACTTTTTATTATTATGATTTTTGGAGACAATATTGATGTAAAATTATAAAGTATACAATACAATATACTAATGAACTATTTGTAATTTTAAAAAAAATCAATGATTATTTCATAAATTTAAAAAATTACCAGAAACGGTATCCAATATTAATCGGTACCGATATAGTACCGTATCAAAACCCAATCCGATACTAGTGTCGATACAGTATTCATAACATTGTTATGTACAAGAATTTTTAAAAAATAATCTTACAACTAAATATTCATATTTGATAATATTATTAGAATGATCTACATTTTGAACAACAAATAAAAGATACATCAATATACATTTTGGACTGTCAATTTCTTTTATTTTTTTGTATCTTATTCTCATTGAATATTGTAAAGTTCAATCTCTCCTATGTTAAGTTTGGATATGTTTACACCTTTATCAAAGTTGAACTAACAATTAATCCAAGGTATCTACTCCATCTTTTGATGCATGCAGCTATATTCAACTAGGTATTTATCACCTTTCAATATCATTCAACATAATCAAACTCATTAATAACAGTCAATCTATTAGTTATTGCAACAGCCTAGGAAATCCCTTTTCCTAGACGTAGAATATTTAGTGTCCTAGTGTATAGATTATACTTTAGCTCTCAGTTTTTTATGCTATCATTAAATTAAATATGTGATGATCAAACATAAATATAACAATTAAGATAAAAGAGAATAAATTTAACCGAACAATAACAATTCATACATTAATAATTGAAATAACGAACATAAATCACATGCCTAATTCTAAGTAGGGATTTCGCTACTAAACTCAATGAAAACAAAATAAAAATAGATCAATCATAGTATCAAAGAAAGTAAAGAAGGAAAAGAAGTTACAAGATATCTCTAATAGCATCTAAGTTAGGGTTGATCTCCTTCCAAATCATTGCATATACGCTTCTTTGATGTTAAGAAAACTTAAATAATGACAAAAAGAACAAAACAAGGCTTTCATGCTTGGGTGATTTTCCAAGATCTTTTCGATGAGTTATATTGTATTAAAGGGATATCTATTTGATCCAATCAATTACGTAAAGACGTGAAAGAAAAGAAATCGGGAAAAATATACAGAAAAGATAGTTCTTTTCTATTTATTATATTTTCTATGAAAACTTTAATGACAAAAGAACAAAATGACTGCCAAAAGCCTCTAAAAGTCCCCCTTTAAATTAACCATGGTAAGAGTATTCATAACTAGGGTTATTTTAATAGAGTCCTAAGTTTGGTGAAATTATGTTCTTATGCCTCTTTAGATTTTGTGTTACGAGTCAAATACTAGCTAGCTTTTGGAACTTTATATATGAAAACACTAACGAGTCCAGAGCCAAACACCAATACCACTCCAGCACCAGTTTACTTCTGCTTCTCAAACTTCTCATATACAATGTAAGATTAGCGTTTGACAACAAAGTAACAATTATATCAATTAGCAACTATTTTTACGTTCTCTAATTTTCTTAAGTTTTCAACATATTCCAATTGTCTTGACTGTATAAATATAGAGAAGGTTACACTTAAATTTGATTCAAATAATCATTTATAAGATAATGAACTATATATAGAAAAATATCATATAAATATGGAATAAAGATGCTAAATTATAAACTAATTTAACCTTTAAAAACACGCAAAATATATACTGATCACGTAGGATGAAATTCCCATAAAGGAAGTCAGGGAGATGTACGAGAGAGTGGAGTATCGTAGCCACAGGTAGTTACTAAGTTATAGTAGGTCGGGGTGTCGGAGCCTTAAGACGTGAAACCAATGGCCTAGATGGGGATATAATGAATGATCCAAGGTTAGATGCTAGAGAGACTTTGGGAGAGCATTGATATGACCCATATATTTTTAGCATATAGGATTTTATAGCCACCAAGGTCATCTTCACCTTAACAGTCGATTGTGCCTATTGAAGATAGTAGACATGATGATAGGTTTAAATATTGATTTTTTTATTTCTAATATTTTGTCCTTTGTATTTATTTTGATTCCTTTTCCTTGTACATTTAAACTTATTTACATTTTCAATTATTGTAGTTTCTTTCATTCAATACTTATTTTGTTTATGTTTGTTCTTAGTTCCTTTTGCATTATATAATTTTTATAGTCTTTGTAAAATTAGGTACCAAACAATTCTAGATGTTTCTCATAAAAATATTGAATAGCAAGCAACAAATGATTAGGAGAAGTTTTCTTAATCTTTTAATTTCCTTCCTCTATATCCACTCTTACATACTGTATATGTTATTCTATGCTTGCTGTTATTTGTCTGTTAAGGAGAATGTGCAATTTAAATATCGGAAAGGTATTAATTTGTGCCATATGTGACTTAAGTAAAACTAAACTAACTTTGGCAATAGCTAAGAAAATAAATGGTAAGATGATTGTTCAAAAAAAATAAAAAGTAATCAAATAGTTATATATCTTAAGATGAGTACTTCCCTTAGTAATTAATAGACTTTATGATTTAATTAATCTAGATTAGATATTTTTTTTGGACTTACCAGACTTCTTAGACACTAAAACTACATTATCTTGAGTTATAACCGTATAGTCACTAATTGGTTAATCCGTATAGCTACCATTTCTAACATCTCTTCAAATACATTAACTTTTGTGAAATCATACAAAAGAATTGACCTTAAAACCATGAAGTTCAAGTCTCTCTCAAGAACCAAATTCAATCCCCAATTCAATCCCCTCTTATTAAGCCATGATTTACTCATAAGCAAGCTCTCTTGATATATTTATAAGTGAATTTCAGATTTAGACATCAGTATGAATAAATCAACATTAAGACCAATAAAGATAGGTCACAAAAATATATCTGATATTATGAATTAAATTAAACTAATTCATACAAAAATAGCTACTAGGATTTTTCCTATATAAATATAAAAAATTTCAACCATAAAACATATTCAAAATAATGAAATCAAAAGATACAAATAGAGAATTCGTGGAAGAAGTAAATCTAGGTGAACTTCCTAATTTTTTCGACAACTTGATCTATTGAGCTGATGTATGGATATTTACTCTTTAGTGAAAAATAGTTTAAAATTGATTGCTTATGAGTTAAAGAAGCCTTCCAATAGCTAATGTTAGCTTTTATAGAGAAAAATATGTCTTTAGGTGTGCTTTTTTCAAAAGACAAGTGAAGTCCTATAAAAATTAGGATATAGGGATTTGAATAGTATATTCTTGGTAAAAACGTTATCTAAATTGACACGAGTGGGCTCTTGGTCTTACTCATATGACATATTAGGTGATGATGCTTTACAATTGTGTGTTATAGGTGAATTTGAGAAATTATTCTAATTTGTAGACATTTTGTAGCTTGGCGATCTGCTATATTATGCCTCATCTAAATCCAATTTTGTTTGTTAGATACCTTGAGGTGGTTCAAATTTGACCTCATGAGTTTCAACAAATGTAGATCTAGATTGGAAAGCCGTTGTTATGTCCAATAGTTGGTGTATATTTTTGTTCATTATTAGAAGGTTTGCATAATCAAAGTTAGAAAGAAGTCACTACAAAAAATTAATACAATTCGTGACGTTTTATTGATAAAACGTCACGAATTGTAAAAACTTTTTGCGACGTTTAAAAAACGTCACAAAAAGTTTAAAATTTTTGCGACGTTTTTTAAAACGTGATAGATTTATAACATTATTTACAACGTTTTTTAATTAAAACGTTACGAAATATCAATTACGACGTTTTTTTTGAGTAAAACGTCGCAGGTGATTTGTTTACTTAATATTTAAAATTTCATCCGGCGCATTCATTCCCACTTTTTTTATCTGACGTTTCTTCTCCACTGGTTTTTCTCTGGTTTCGTCTTTCTCTGCGTGTCCACGAATCAGTTCATTATGTTCTTTTATTATTTCTCTGTGTGTCCACTCACAGTATCTCAGGCGATTTCCCACCGGAACCAGTAGACTTCTCCGGCAGATCCTCGCTGGAGCTGGAAGACACCGACGGTTGATTTGTAGTTGACACATCACGTCCACCGCCACCGGAAGCGGCAGGGGCCGCCGGATCACCATCAGCAGCAACGGGCGACCCCAGCATCGCTCTGCTACTCTCAAGCTCGCGAAGCAAGTGACCTCTAGCTTCCTCTTGGATCGGTTCCAAGTCGGTGCTCTGAAGATTCCATCCAAATTCTCCCAGTATACTGTTATCTCTGTCGCCGGAGAAGAAGTAATTGACGGTATCGGAGTCAGGAGTGAGCGACCAGCTGGAATCAGGGATGAACTCAGCTTCCGGATCGGGATCGTCTTTACTGTCCATAGAATCTGAGGACACAAATTCTTGAGGGTAGATGAGAACTGAGAGGCTTATGATAGCAGCAAAAGTGAGTGTGTGTGAGAGAAAGAGGGGGAAGGGTGAGTTAGGGTTTGGTTTTTCTTTTTCGGGGGAAGGCCGCGGCAGTGTTGTGTTCTTGAAAAACTCTGTCTTGTCAATACAATGCTTAGGCCTCCTGATTGGGCGTTTAGAGAGAGAAGATGAGGGTGAAGAGTGAGGAGTGAAAGAGAAAAGGGAAAGAATATACATAAAAGGGATAATATTTCCGAAAAAGAAATAATAATTGAGTGAGATTTATTGTTAATAGAAACGGGAATAAGGCCTAGAGTGGCGGAGGGGTGATATTGAAGGTGTGGGGCCCACGCGCATGAACAAAATAGTAGATGCTTTCCGACAAGGGAGTAGCGCCGTGTTTTGTGTGTGTCTCTCTCTCTAGGATCAATTTAGCACTTCTATTTTAGAAAAGCTTGGAAGCAAGATTGAAGCAGTCTTGTTAAATTAGATACTTTAAAGTTCTGGTAAGGCCTATATGATCGAACAGCTTAGAGGGATGAATTTGAACCTTGAACGTATATGATCGATGTAAGGAGCTGAGGAGTTTGTTGGATTTACATATTTAAGGAAAGTGGGGTTTCTGCAATGGCATTGGCGGCTAATAAACTCTAGAAAGAGACGTTCTTTTTTTTTTTTTTTTTCAATGAATGTGTGAGGACAAAATTCGAAGATCGCCTTGTGGCGTGCTGTACATGAACAACTTTTGATATTTCTCGACCACCACAAATGATCATGGTGTTACACTTGTATCTCAGTTTTGCACTTGGAACTGGGTTATAACACATGAAAGATTTGGACCACCCAGAGGAAAAGGTGTAAAAACTGTAGTTCGCAAAAAGGTCTCGTCCATCTTCTCTCTGCAAAGCGTTTGACACGGTCAGATTAAAAGAAAAGAAAGATAAAAGGAAAATGCGGAGCAGGTTGGAGAAAGATCTCGACCTTCTCGTAGAACTACAGCCATTTACGTTAGTTTCCTTCTCCTGAAGTTATTCTAGTCATAATAAATACATTAAGAATTGAAAAGACGGTCAAAATCGCCTTGCAATGGGAGAAAAAAATGAAAAGGATTACGAAGGTGCAATTAGGATGAGAATATTAACCACTGACTTCAAGAGAAGTGACTTTAGATAGATAGCAAATAAATGACCATCATATGCTAATACAAGTGGTTGGAGCAATGCTTTGCTGGGTTGGGTTGGGTTGTGTTGGGTTCTTATCAATGTCATTAAATTTGTGAAGTAAAGAGGATTGAACTTTTCAATAATTTGATTTTAAGCCTGTGGCCCACAAACATAACGATTGATGTTGAAAAGAAAACTAAGCAAATTGGATGTGATTGACATTCAACTCTTTTAATTCAAAGCATAGTTTTAAGGTTTTGTTTGAATTGAATTGAATTGAATATACCATTTTATCCCATAAGTGTAATTATGACTATCAAAATCTACTCATGAATTTGGAACACTTGATCCTAAGTTTGCATGGTCTTCTAATCAAGATTGAAACGTATGATTTCTCTATTAACTCCGATTCTGATTGCTTTTGTTAATTAGATAGGTAGGAGTGAAACATAAGATAGAAGCGTGACCACACCCTCTTTTGACTCCCCAAAGCCATTGAATTCTAGTTATCATCTTTAAATCTTTCTAAAAAATTCGTGCATTCACATATATAAAAAGTAGAAAAAAAATCATTCCAGGGATTATTTCTCAAGGATAACTCCAATACACCCTAACCCAGGCTGGATAAAGGATTTATAAATGATAAACCACGGTTTCTTGTTGCATAATTTTTTTTTGGCGCCTTTCCACCGGAACGGTCGGTGTGTGCATAATTTTGAGAATTAAAACAAAAAAAAAGAAAGAATTTTGATAAAGCAACAAATGAAAAGTATGGACCAAAGGCAGCCCCGCCATGCACAGAACCGTGTTTCGACGTGGAAGAATAGCGTCCATCCGTTTTACTGATTAAAATGATTCTGCGCTGCTTTGTTTACAAGCGCAGGCACAATATATAGTGGAGAAATTATTATTTTTAGTTCAGGGTGACGTTATTTTCACAGCTGAGGACTGATTCCTTCACAATATTTAATACCCATGTTCACTTCCCATTTAAATTATTATCAATTGATTAATAATTGCCTTCGCTAATTGTGTTCTTTTTTGTATATATAATAAGAAAGCAACTTTGACTGAAATTTTAATACGATCGATTTCCCAAAACAACAAAATAAATAAGAATTATTGTCCTCAGAACAAAAAATGTTGGTTTTGTAAAGAGGAAGGATATTAAGTAAATAATTGTCCAAAATGAAACCAAAATAAATTTAAAGAAAAACTCAATATTCTCAATTCAACATTACAATATAACCTAGAACCAATAGAATCAGAGTATGAAATAGATTCAACAATTTCTTCATTATATCAATATAAATTTCAAAGTTCAAAATTAACAACCGAATCCGAACACAACCTTTATTCAAGTAATTATTCAGAAAAAAAAGTTAATGCATATATTGATACAGGAGCTACTATTTGTATAGCCACTAAAACCTTATTAACTAATTGGGAAAAAAATTAAACAAACCTTTAATAATTAGAATAGCCGTTGACGCGCAATATAAAATATATTTGATATGTAAGTTACTATGATAATATTATTATAGAAAATTATATATTTACAATACCATCAATATGTCAACAAGAATTAGATTTACCTTTAATCCTAGGAAATAATTTTTTGAAATTATATAACCCATTCTGTCAATATTTACATTATATAACATTAAAAACCCCAATAATCAATTCATAAAATCAAAAATCTATAATTCTAAAAATTCCTATTTACCATACAAGTTATTATCAAACTCTAAAACGTATAACTGAAAAACTTGACAATGAATATAGTCAAGAATTACAAAATATAAAAAATCAATTAATATATAGAACATCAACAATTTTATCATAATTATGACTGAAATAACTAATATATCTGAATCCCCTACAACAGATACTATACTCGACTTAGATAGCCTAGGCTTAACAGAATCAACCGGAATATTTCATATTAACACATTATAACTTGTGATTTTCTGTATTGTAAATACTAGAATTGGCGGCTGACTTTGTACAAAATCCTATAACCCAGAGTTTGACAAAGAAATAAATTTAAGAGAAACAAAGGTCTGCGTCCTCCACTAAGCCACTGGATTCAAATGCACAAGTGGAATGTGTCTGATCATGCTAAGTATGTTTTCTTCCCCAAGATAACAATAATCTTTGACGGTTCCCTAAGAGATGACATGCTTCCTTTTATTTTTTATTTTAGCCACAAAGGCAAACGTTAGAAAACAAAAGATAACGTTGTCAATGGGCATTTATGTTCCACTTATATATTAAAAAAGTATTTGTACTGTGCATTTAAAGCTGTGAGGCACTAACTACATAGGTCTAGTATTTTGTATTTTTCCAGATAAAAGAATTTTATCTAGCTCATGGTATGGTGTAGTTTACTTATGATGGACAGTTTTCAACTTTTTCCTCTTTAGGTTCGTCGAAACGCCAAAACATTTTCGGGAGAAGAAGAGAAAGAGAAAAGATAGAGATTGATTGTGGGGACTGATTCGAATATCTTTATTAATAAGGTAGCTCATCATTTCCAAATTCCAACCCAACCTCTTCACTCTGTAAATATGTAAAAAAAAAAAAAAAGGAACTACAGAGAACGGTGAGAAACTATGATTTACGTAATATATATATACTTCTACTTTGGTATGTGTTATGTTGCGTATTTTGCTTCATGGGGTTATATTATATACCCACGTGTAGTAGAAAAGTGGGGCCACAAGGTCACCTCATCGAATCTTCTAATATTTGAGAAATCTAACTTTGACTAGTGGTAGGGTAGGGCATTCAGATCGGATGGTGCCGATCGGCCAAATCTGGCTTTTAGCACCCTCCCAGAGTCCACTTGTAGGATTGTGGGTGACCAGAAAGACAGGACATTCTAACGCAGGTGAACATTTGATGGTCCCTTCTTGCTATTTTAGTGTGAACCATACGGAAATTGAAATGTAAATTTTATCTTTTTTTACATGCAAATGAACAGTTAGTTTAATTCACATATAAAGTGACATTCCCCTTCATTGATTTTTTTTTTTTTCTTATTGGTAAGTCATGGATGGTGATGAATATGAATTCTTAAAATGGTGGAAAAAATATGTTTTTGTGATACTAAATTGAAAGAAAGACACCTAACGGCTCAATGCCCCGTGTAGCAATCGACAAAATACATGTTGATCCCGTCAAACATAAATGATCTCTTTTCCTCTTTGTGTAATTTAATTATCTAAAGCACTGATATGTTTAGGTAATAATGGATGAAAATACTTAACAAATTAAGTGTTGCGTTCCGTCCATAATAAAGCGATAAATCAACTTTATGAAGCGTGAGATGGACGCCGAAACTGATAGGTCAGTTGAGTTCGTTGCGGTTTCGTCTTCGGCGTACAGTATGGACCCTAGATCTGCACCTCCATGTTTTGGTTCCACCGAATTCCATTATATGATATTATATATATAAATATATACACTATACTACCGTAAAGCTAACTTGTCATTATCATATCACGCGAATCATTTAACACTTGAAAACAACATCACAATTGGGTACTGTTTAGATCTTAATAGACTGGTTCCAAGAATGGGTCCAAGGCCAAGCCACCTCATCACTTTCTCAAGCTATTGGAGCCTAATCTGAGTCGTAACCAAGGGTAAGTGTTTGAATATGTTCAAGAAGATCACAGGGATTGCATTGCTGCTAATAAAATAATCCAAGTTGAGCCCTAAAGTATATTTACTCTTACACTGATTGATCTTCTTCCATCTGCATGATCTATATATAGACATGCACACGCAAGCATTGTTGTGATTCCGGTGATACATACGTGTTTTTTTATTTGTCAATTGAACCTTAGTTTGTATCCTGCCTACGACAGCATGCCCGAAGGCCAGAGGGACACGTATACTCCTCCTTTCAGCATTGTCTATTTGTCTTAGTTTTATTTATTTATTTATTCATTTTTGGTGTAAGGGCTTGGAACGATCAAAAAGAGATAACACCATAAAGTGGGGAAGGAATACTTTTAGGCTTTAGCTTAGCTATATTCATTTGAACTCCCTAATTTCCTGAATGTTGGCAACAGTTTACGCTTAAACCAATGTGCATGTTCTTGATGCCGATTTATCAGCTACTTAAGTTGGACACACACAAGCACGTTAGTGACACAATGTACAAAGAAAAAAAAAAGCAACATAGTAAATAAAATAAAATTTATGTAAAATTTTAACAAAGATTATTACCTACCCCACAGATTCGGTTCCATAAACAATTTATTTATTTATAGACATATTCAGGGCCATTTTGTTTTACCTTTTAGTTTTAATTTTGGTTTTTATAATTTTAGTTCTGTTTAGTTGTTAATTTAGATGTAGTAATAGTTTTTATTACTGATAATAATTATATATTAGATAAAATTTAAAAATAAATTATTCTTATTGGTTAAAAAATTATTAAATAATTATAAAATAAATTTTATTTTAATATTTATTTTTGGCAATTAAAGAAGATTTATTAAATTAAAATTATTTTATTTTTAAAATTAATATTTAAATATAAAATTATATTATATTATTAAAATTAAATTATTCATAATCCTAAATAATTAAATATATAATCTTAAATTAAATTATTCATAATTCTTATTAATAATTAATATTAATTAATTAACTAATATATATTTATTTAATATTAATTTAGATTATGAAAAAATAGAAAACAAAAACCATTTTTATAAAACCGGAAGAAACTAAAATTAAAAACTCAAAAAATAATTTTTTAATTTAAAAACAAAATAGAAATAAAAACTAATAGATCCTTAATTATAATAACGAGAAGTATTTTTGCCCTTAAAAACAAATTAAATCAACTTGTAGGAGAAGGGATTCCTTCTTTTTTCCTCTTGTTTTCGTTTTTGTATTGGATTCCTTCTTTTTTCCTCTTGTTTTCGCTTTTGTATTTACCCCATGAATGTCACAGCTCCATAGTTTTTTCGGTGCGAGGTCTCCAGTGAATGCATACAACATTCAATGGTATTGTTTCTAACATGAACTCAACCATATGTTCGGGGATTTTCTGAATAAATAAAAATTTGCTATAGAGTTGGAAAAGTAGCTAAAATGACTTTGCAACCTAGCAAACCCGTATAAAACAAAATGTCTCCGTTCTACAGAGCAAGAAACAAAAGCTACACATTACACTTTGTTTGTTGATCAGGAAAGTTATGTTAAAGATTAATTGTACGCGTGATCACTGGATCAACAATATCCTTCTTTCTGTAAAACACCACCGACAACCTTTCTTGCTTATGCATGTTGTTGTCTCCTCCCGGCATTAAAAATTATTGGATCTCATGCACCGCCATGACCACTAATCTCGCGTTAAACTTTTTGGCATATCAGAGTTGTGTCCAAAGGCAGAGTACAGGTTCTCTTTTGCTTGACCCTAATCATATTAGGACATGCAGTGCCTCCGCCTCCATCTACAGAAGACGCATATGTGAGCCCCACGCATATGAAATAGCTTAATGAATTTGATACAAGTAAAAATTCAACAAGAGTACCGTATCCGTTAAGTAGATCATAAAACTAATATTATTGCTGTTTGATACTAATGACTTCTACCCTCCAGTTTATCTCATGTTAAACAAAAATATTGAGCCACCGAAAACACAATAACTTGTAAACAAAAAATTTATAGTGTTTACTTGGTCTAGAAAATTCTGAATAATAGCTTGCTTTGATTTGTCTAGTAGAGTTGTGCCACATGTGCTTCAGCTTTTATTAATTATTTTATTTTAAAAGTTGACCAATAACTTTACTTTCCTTGGTGAGTTTTGCCCTCTTAAATTAATAGAAATGTTATCAAATATAAGTTTTGTAAACCCAAGCGGTGTGATTGAATGGTAGGGACTCATCCATCCTTAACCAAAGGTCAGGGGTTCGATCCTTAACTTTAGGTATGGAGCAGCCTTAAATCCTTGGGCCAGATATAGTCAATAAGTGCCTAAACTCTGAAGAGTTGCTATATTTACTCTCATCCTTCATGCACAAGTATCACTAATACCATTTATCAAGGATGTTATGTGGCATAATATCAAGTTAGAAGCGTATAAACTTAAAAGAAATACCTTGATGAATAGAAATGGCGGAAATCTTAAGGGTCTATTAGTGAATAGCGTTTTTATATGATTTATTATGCATATAAAATCACATGACTTTACATTGGTAGACCAGTTTTTTTTTCATAGAAATCTAAAGGTTTCTACCTTAGGAATCATTTGGTATGAATACATTATGTTGAGGGATTTGAAAAATCTTTTGATTTTTTAAAAATTAAATATAGTATTTGACCATCCTGAAAATATTGCAATTCTTGAAACAAATGAAATTGATAACTCATACGTGGTGAGTTACTGACAAATTTCGGAAGAGATCTTAATAAGATTCTTTTGTCCATTGTTAGAATTTTTGAAGATTGATTGTAATCATCTTTGGTTTCTTAGAGTTGGAATTAATTCTAGAATCCGACTTTATTATGTAAATCAAGAGATATTATTATTTAATTAATATGAAATACAGAAACACATCATTCTTCCTTAAAAGTAGGGCTTCTCGTATTATGTAATAAATACATAATATCCCCACATCAATTGACTTCGTTATTTAATTATTTAAATTAAATTTTCATAAAGACAATGGAGAATAAGGATTTTGTGGTCATAACGTTGCTTGTCCTTGCAAACCACTAGTCATGTAATGTAGTTAATCAAGTTAGTTTAATTGAAATTTTACATTTGAGACATTTAGTTCCTTCTTAAAAGATAATTTTGCACATCTTACGATTTTCTTTGTTCGAAAGACACTTGGCAATTAATTAGTTAGTTTTTCCTCTTCCAAACTTTGGTTTGCCAAGGGACTTCGTTGAGCTATTATGTCTATATAAGGTAATTTGGTTTACTAAAAAACTACAAATGTATAAAGATGTTTGTTTTTCCTTCATCTTGCTGCTTATGAAAATTGTGCCTTTAGGATGGCTGCAGAGTCAGATTTGCATTATGAATTACCGCTTAATTACTTCTACTGCATCTTTATTTCTAAACAAGTTGACATGAAAATAGCCAAGATGGCAAAGGAAAATGGCATAACCCAAAGCAGCATAAGAGCTCCAGAAAGAGGAAGAACAATGCTATTAACCTGAACAGTTAATTGAAATGATGCCGAATTATTCATTACAATAAACGGTTAATTATCTCCAGGATTATCAAGTAGAAATGGCGGTTTACCTCTAAGGATCTTCGTGATACAAACATAACGTTTACTGCTTTGACCAAACTTTGAAATGCCTATATATACTTTTGACAGTAATCTTATTGCATTGTGCAATATGGTAATGAAATATTTTTGCTTAATTCTCGAATCTTTAACAGATAGTATCTAAACGAGTGAAGGGATTTCATCACATGTAGGAGATGACATTCAAGAAATCTCTTATGTTTCAGACTTATATATTGCAGTTAATACCTGTACTAGATATATAGAAATGTCAAAGGATGCTTAAATTAATAAGGAGGTTTTGAAGTTTCAGATATACATGTAGGCCTACTTAGTGTTCATGGAATTGACAGGCATGATGACAAACCATCCCCTTAGCCTTATTATAGATGCGTAGATATCTGTACGTTTCTGTGTGCCGGCATATATTTTCATCAATTCCACATCACCTAACAATGACCATTATTCACTCAAAAAAACAAAAAACAATGACCATTATAATCAATTAATAGAAATAGATGACGCTCAAATAATGATTATCATGAATAAAATGGCGAGATTAAGATCCAACGGATGTAAATAACTTGCCGACATCCAAATAGTTTTTGGCTCTAATTAACAAAAATAATCATGATTACAACTGTCATGGTCATGTGGTCATGGTTTTCTTTTATCACCTATGTTGAGTCTCCTTTAAGAACTCGTAATGAAGAAGAAAATAACTAATAAAATGCATACTATAACGTGGCCAACAATAGTGGTTTGTTCCCTTTTGTTTTCTTGTGGTGATAAAGATGATTGTACACTCTTGAATCCTGGTTTTCAAGGTCGGGATGAGTATTCGATTTAGATGGTCGTAAGTTAACAATAGTGGAAAACGACCACTCCGTGGCGATCTTTGGCGGTTTGAAAGGGATAATGCTAAAATTGGCATTGATGTTTACTCGCAAATAGGATTTCAATGCTAGTCGAGTCATATTAAGATTGCTTAAAAACTTGAATTCAAGGATATTATTTCTGTTTGTTTTTTATATCTTCTTTCCTCTTGTTCGCAACCTTAAAATTTGGGGGAAAAAAAAACTGTAACTCAAAAGATATACCGATGAATGTAGGAGAATGGATTTGATTCTCAGGATGTGTAATTTGGTGTAGGATAGGGAGAATTACCCGTTGTTAAAACTCTAGGGACACAATGCATGAGTTACAAAGGGTAGCGTGCAGGGGTTAGGATAAATAGCACCTAACCGTGGCACTGGACTTTGTGATGTGCCCAAACTTTTCTTTAATAGTGATAGAAGCCGTATTTGTTATCATTTGAGTGTACAATAGATAAGTTTTTAAGAAAATTTTGGAATATAAATAAAAAAGGAATTTAAGAAACACAGATCATATGGATTAACATCAACAATTATTTATTTTTTCATGTAACCACACAGTTAAGTACATTATGGATATATACAATAGTCTAAACAACAAAATACTGTATAGTGTTCTTAATACTCAAAATGATTTTAAAAGGACAGATATAAAGGCTAAATGAAACGGTGCATTTGAATTATTATCTTAGCTCCTTCAATTACTTCGTATCAATGCTTACGCCTTCAGGACCTTGTTCACAAGGTAAGAAATCTTTGTTGCATACCAAATGAAAATTCCTATGTGACTTGTTCAAAGATGCATAAGACAATTGAATTAGGTTGTGTGGCTAGTTTGTTTCTTCGCTTGAAAAGATGTCTTCTTATCATTTTTACAGGATGGTGATCATCAGATGCCTATGTAACTAGAATGTTAGAAGCAATAACAACTAAATCAACATGCTTTTTGACTTGAGAAACATATATGGAACACAAGTTGTATCAGCACTTCTGGTTATAATTCTAGTTTATACGTGGCCTCCTTGGATCCAAATTTATCCAATATTTTGTAAGGCCCATGAAGAGGAGGGGAGAGATTCTGACTAGACTTCCTTTCTCTGATACGTCGTTTATAAGACTACAACTTAACAAAAACACAGTGACCAATATTGTAAACCAGTTTGTTTTCTTGTTAGTGCATTGCCTCATTCTTTTTTAGCTCTCCTCAAACGGAATTGAACCACTTGGAAGTAAATTTCTACGTCAATGAAGGCTTGATCCATACCAAGTTATTGGAATCCCAACGAACTATGACACATGGAATGGTTGGTGGATACCCATATGGAAGTTCAAAACGTATAAAATCGAGAGATGAATGATAAGAAGTAACCATTTAATCCATTTGGTTGGTCATTATAATAAGTGGCCGGTACCATCATGCTCAGCTTGATTGCATTTTCAAAGTCAAAATCAAATATTTGAGATGAGTTCTCCAAAATCAGAATAACAATAATGTACAGTGGTTATTGGTATATTGGTAAGAAAAGATGAGAAGCTTCCCAGTTACGTTGTTGGTTGCATAGAATTGATGATCCATGCTATGACGAGAGAACTTTCAAAACACCTTTTTTCTTTTTAAAAGATGGATCGATCATTTGATGCAGGTTGTAGTACTTCCATGGTAAGATCACCTAATTAGTTTTCTCTCTCATAATTGCCATCTTCACATATGTAACCATTGAAAATAGTTCTTCCCATTGAACTTGTGAATTTTAAGAGGAAGAATCGTACGTTATTGGATGTTAAAGATGTAGGTTGGTTACACTTTAATGAATATGTAAAGCCATATCAATATGATATTTTGTTGAACCACTGATCATGGCTGTTTTCGTCATGTGAAAAAGTAAGAGCACTTGACTAGAGACATGTAATGTTTCCTTATTATTTGGCGAAGTAGTTACAGCCATTTATAGCTGACCCTATAACTAATTCAACTATTAGTAAATCTCTAAAATCTATAAGTAATATATAAGAATATATCATCTACAAATAATAATAAATCATCTAACTAAAACATCTCAACAATAAATCTCAATTATTTACCTCAGATTCTATTTCATAAGAGATAAAATATCTTAATACAAAAAGCTTTAAGACTTAAGTAATATCTTTGATGATTAATTTGAAGAGTGTCACGGTATGATTTCTGTGGGTATGTAGGCGGAAAGTGTGAAGTAATTCGTGGGATTGTGATATCCAAGCCTGGGCTTGAACTATTGAAGCTAGAGTGGGGATGAGATTTTCTGTTAATATTATGTTTCATACCATACATTTTTTAGTTGCTACATAAATGTGTAGTGTAGATGAGATTGATATGAAACAGAGTAGGAATGTGTTTATTAGAATAGAAGATCTGTTCCTGCTAAACTGACGCTATAAAATCATATGGTGGAGTATAGATTGACTTTATTTTTGGAGAATAAAACGACTGAAGTCTTTAAGATTCAAAGGGGGCTTATTTAATATCTATTAAGAAAGATGATTGTTGGCATGAAAATTAGGAGCGCAGATCACCTGTCCAAGTTACTCTGTCATACTCTGTCCAAGACCCATACGACGTCGTTTCTTCTTTAAGAATTCAAACCACGCACGCCTGCTGTCCAAGCCAGAGGAGATGAAGCGTTGAAATTAATAAAGCCAAGCCGCCTACCAGCGTGGCTCGGAGAAAGAAGAAAAATGCAGAGCCATACGTACAATATTATACATGACGTCGTTCATTGCTCCTCAAATACATGTGCAAGTTGTCTTTTGTTCTTCAATCTTATTTATACGTAATTATAAGGATTATTATTATTTTCTTTTTCTATTTTATTAGACATTATTATTATCCTATTAATTCTATTATTATTATCTTTTAATTATTATTATTATTATTATTATTATTGTAAGGATCATTATTATTATCTTTTCATTCTTATTATTATTATTATCATTGTTATTATTATTGTTATAATTATAAGGATTATTGTTATTTTCTTTTTCTAATAATAAGTTTAATTATTTTCCTATTAATTCTATTATTATTATCTTTTAATTATTATTATTATCATTATTATTATTCCTTATTATTATCATTAGTATTATAATTATTATTCCTTTTAATTGTTATTATTATTATCTTTTTGTTATTATAATTATAAGGATTATTGTAATTTTCTTTTTCTATTTTATTATTATTATTATTTTCCAATTAATTATATTATTATTATCTTTTAATTATTATTTTTATTTTTTTCCTTATTATTATTCTTATTCCTTATTATTATTATAAGGATTGTTATTATTATCTTCTAATTATTATTATTATTATTATTATTATTATTATTATTATTATTATTATTATTATTATTATTATTATTATTATT
>JAOTBA010000003.1:13395843-13416833 GCA_025629845.1 Erythroxylum squamatum | reverse complement strand
GAGCATATAGCTCTGATCGTTGGTCACTCTGGTCACAACTGCCATTATGTTTTCATGCATTCATGAAATGCAATGCAGCAGTCAAATATGCATGATCCTATTTAATCATGTTTCCAATGTTATCGATCGGTCCCATCTCCTATTTCTATTTTCATCGATTGGTCCCATTTATCGATCGGTCATGCATTTCTCACTGTCATGCATATCGCATACTAGCCACATTTACACTTATCACATTAAACAGTCATATTTACACTTAGTTCACCCAATTCACATAGCAGTACAATTCAACAATCGATCAGTAACAGAGTAAACAAACAGTAAAAGAAGACCATCTCAGTCTACTCACAGTATGCTCCGGGTTAGCAACTGCTTTCCCGATCTGGGAACGTCTGGATGCGGCGTTCAGCCTGCACAGCCCATTTAATACAAGACTCACATCACGATTCTAGTGCACAGGCCTGAACTAACATTTGTACAGTGCATGATTAAGACAAGCTCGATCTCGCCCCATTAACACTCCCTTTTTTCCAAGTCGTACCCTATTTCCCTCTATTATCATTCAAATCACTCAATATCAATCGGCTCCTTTGGATCGCTTGACGATCCATGTCTCCCATTTATACTCAAACTCTTTTACGCTATTTTGAGTCGATCGCTCTTTCTTAGTCACTAACAGAACCAATTACTACGGTAGGGAAATGGTCGAGAATTATCTGAAGGATTCAACACTTCAGAAGTCAGAGCAATCAGATATCGATCGGAGCCAATAAATCGATCGGAGCCAATACAAAGCAGAGAGATCGATCGGCCGAACCGCTCGTCCAATTAGCAAAACATAGAGGATCGATCGGTCGGCAAATTGCCAAAATAAAGAAGAACAATAGTAGGTCGGCCGAAAAGATCAATCTGAATTAGAAAATAGAGCTCGGTCGACACTCGGTCGGTCAATCAATCAGAAACAAAATCAATCGGCCCAAAGGCCTAAGATCGGTCGGTCAATCAAAGATTAAGATCGATTGAACAGAAGAATGGATCGATCGGACAGAACAGAAGAATAGATCGATCGCCAACTTAAAACAGAGTTCCAAATTTCACTTAGTATCAATGGAAAGATAAAAGACCGATCTATACTTTCAATGAACGACTTGAAAACAAAACCTCAAATTAGGCCAAGTTTCCTCACTTTACACTATCCAGATCTTTGCCTTTACACCCATCTAATCTCCCTTGAAATCCGTTCAATCTCCGAACTTCTCTATACCCTTACATGCTTTCTCACTGATCCCATAAAAACCAGATTTGAATATCATTTAACATCTCCCATGGCAACCGTATGAACTTACTAAACATCACAACTAATACAGTTTACTGACAGATTGCTTACCTATTTAAGCTTCCGCTTCATCCTTTCATCGATAAATCGACTCTGTCTCGCAACACCAGACCCGATCATCACCTTCTCAAAGGGATGAGGTTTAATCGGCTCTTTAGGGCTAAAAGGGAGAGAAAGCCAAAGAGCGAGAAAGCCAGGTGGGAGAAAATAATCAACTTGAACAAGAAGCAGAGAACTTGAATAAGGAGCAGAGAGCAAAGAAGCTACGAGAATATGCAAGGTGGCGAAATTCTGATGGAGGCATTTAATGCTCTGAACCATCGTCTTATCTAAAGACTTTATCGACAATCACGCCATATTTTGTCATCCAGTTATCACCCAATACTCCAATAACTCAGACAGAAATTCCAGAAATCATGTATCGAATTATCAGTGCCATTTGACCATAATTGCCTACTCCCAGTACCAGTTATTCTGCCACTTGACATTTTCCTAGTTGGGAAAATTCCCACCGATTTCAGGACAATTCTCTAAAATTCTCCCACATTGTTAAATCAGTAATTTCACTCTCCAAATCCAATTTCAATACCAATAGCCCATACAACTCAAGACAATCACGTCCATTACCCATTATACCCGGACTGTCAATGCATGAACATTTCTTGCTATATGCAAGGATTTTACTAGTCACGTACGTGTGCCCCCTTATGCGATGCATGAGCATGAGATGTGACGTCCCAATTTTTTCGATTAATCTCACATATCCCAAATGTTTAGGGTTCTACCCTTTTGACGGGAACGGGATGTTACACTTGATTTGTGTTATAATATTTTTTTAATAATTTAGACATATAATTGAGTTAAAAGTGAATTATTTATAAGAACTTTTAGTATTCCATTGAATTAAAGGGAAAAAACAAAAAAAGTGTGAGTAAGTGAGTATTAAATAATTCAACATGTTTACTTTAAACTAAGTAAAAAGGTTAAGGTAAGAGTGATGCTATAGTCATTTGAAATAGTGATCTAATTGAGTAACTAAGAGTATTTATGATAATTTGTTTACTTTCACTTAATAGGTTAGTTGGCTTTTCAAACAAGCCTCTAAATGCTCCTATTTTGATTGAAAGTTAGTCCTTTGCTTTTCCAACAATAAAGGTTTTGAAAATGTTTGCATGTTGATGAATATTTCTCATGTATGTTAACTTTATACATTTGGTTAAAATTTATAAATTAGATTAAAGTTTAAAGGATTGTGGATTTGAATTGAATTGATTTATGATTTGAAATAAATAACTAAATGTCTAGCAATTTTATTGACATCGCAATTGAATGAATAATGAAAAATTTTGATTGATATAAATGATTTAAATTCTTTTTTGGATTTATTACCTATTTAAGTTAAGAGTGATGAAACTGATCTTCATAAGGAAAAACAAATGCTTAAGTTTGGGAGAATTTGATAAGTGCTGATTAGGTTATATTGTTAGCATGATTTTATATAAGTTTGGATGATTTTATTGGATTTGGTACTCAATATGGCCATATTTATTTATACACCTTATTTTAGCTTTTTAATAAAGAAAGAATGGTTTCTAGGAAGTTAGAGCCAAGTTGAAGAAGTTTTGGCATGATTTTAGGAGAACATAGTTCAAATATAGACACAAGTTCATTATCGATACGTTTTTTCTTTAAGAATTTTCCATATGAACAACATAACCTAATCATAAATCTAGGTTCACGATGTTTAAACCTATGTTCTAAAGATAAATCCTTAGATTTTCAATTTATGGTTCTCTTGAGTTAATAAGCAATATATATCTAATATAGATTCGTGTTAGTGGTAATTTTTACAAAAAAATATAAGTTTTTATGCTTAAAAAGGATTAAGAGGGTTAGGGGATGAAAGATAAGCCAAAAGGAGCCAAACTAGAGCATTTTGGAATAAGAAATGAGCAACCTTGGAGATAAAGAAGATTCAATTAATGAACTTCAAGATCTCAAGAATCGATAAGAGTGACTTCTTCCATGATTCTTTCTTTCTTCTTTGCTATTGGATTTTTTTAACCCTAATATGAACTAAATTGGAAAAGATCTAGATGGGATGAAACTTATAAATATTATTTTATATTGATTATTTGATTTAATAAGAGATATAAGTTTTAACACAAATTATTCATGATTACTTATTATGATTGAATAGAAATATGTTAACATTTTAATTCAATTTTGAATTTCATATATAAAGATTAAGAAATCATATGCATGTATTGATGATAGATCATAACATAAATAATAAGGGTTCCAGGAATTCTAGAGATAAAACTATATAAATCTTCTAGGATAAACTCAAATCTATTATGAGAACTCATAAAATTAGTCAAGGCATTCATAGGAGTTTTGATCAAAAAGGGATTTTAATAATTTAACTTAAAGACATGGGTTATATGTCTTAAGAAAGAATAGGTTGTAACTTTGGAACTACTAATGGTTTAGAAAACTAGGGTTAATAATTGAATTGAGGTGGATGCTTCATCTAAATCTTAGTTATCATTTAGTTGTTCCATTCTTGTTCATTACTTTGATTTGTTATTTTAGTTTCGTGAATATTTCTTTTACTTCAATTTTTTGGTTAGATTAGATAATAAAAAGATAAGTAATACTAATACTAATACTTATAGTCTCTATGGGATCAAAACTTGTATTTACCAACATATGCACTTGCTTAGTGATCTTTAGTATTGTTTTATTTTGGATACATCATATTAGTTAAGTTTCAAGGTTTCTTCCTTGGGTTTCAATCAATTTGGTATTAGAGATTTTTTTTCTATAATCAAGTTATATCTATCTTTTACTCTCTCTTATTTCTTGTTTCGTGATCCCTTCTTTATGTTCTTTCTTCATTCTTTCTTGTTCTTATATCTATTGATTTCTTTTTTATTTCATTCTTACATCTTCTTATTGTCTTCCTTTTTATTTAATATCTTTTAGATCCTATAAAAAAAGGAATAAAGAACATTGATGTGCTAAAAAATAAAAGGAAAGAAAAGGAAAGTAACAAAAAAAAGAACAGAGTATAATAGAATAGAAAAAGAAAAGAAAAGAAAGAATATGGTTAAGAAGATTTCCTCAAAAATCATTTAAAAATCTGGTTATTATCTATACTCCATTTCAATTATTTATAATCTTTTGAAATCTTCATTTTATTTTCATTGTTGGCTTCGTAGTTATCCTTTCCTCCATTAGCATTTGAGATTGATTAAGTTCTAAGAGTTTATTCCCTGTTGTATTTTAGTTAGTTTGATAAAAAATTAAAAGAGAAAATGAGCAGTAAAAGAAAAGAGTATGTAAGCAACATTAGTAGAAAAAAGCTAAAAATTTAGAGTGAAACATAAGTGAATTAAGTAACATCAAATAAGAGAAATACATGAAGGTGTGTTATGAGGTAATTACTAAAAGTTTTTTTAAGGTTAAAGTATATCTGATCAGGACAAGATTGAAGGGGGAAGGAAAGATGATATGTTCATGCTATAAGCTATATAACAATAACTTGAATGCATAAATATGATATTTAGCAACATTAGGGATCAATTAGATATTTAAGATACTTCCATAGCCAATTTGAAAAGGTGACAATCAACACAAATTCCTAATGTACATCAGCCATAAAGGTGAGATCTCCAAGATGATTTTAATGAAGATAAAGAGAGATATAACTCGCTTGATGATTACTAACCACCAAGAAATAATATTGGACATATTTATACATAGAGGTATGGTAGATGGTTAACATTTTTTAACCCCATATTTAATGTATTCTTGCTTGATATGTTATACTTTTGTTGTACATTTGGTGCTTAATATGTTTCAAGTGTGTTTACAGGTGATAATTACCTTCATGGACTTAAAGAAGAAGAATTTGAGTGAAAACATGGCATAAACAGAAAATCAGTAGTCTGGAAGGAGTGCACACGACCGTGCATAACTCAAAATCCTAGATTTTCATATAAAGCGATGTTTCGGAGGCAAATCGAAGGAGGAGACATTGGGAGGCAATTTCTAGACGTGGAGTTATTCTCTAGGGAAGATTTTTCTTTACTCTAGAATTCATGATGGCTAGCTTTCAATTCAGCAAGGATTTCCATTAATTTATCTCTAAGACTTGCTTCCTCTTTATCTAAAAGCTTCTTTCCACTCCTAAGGATTTCATCAGATAATATTTCCACCAGTTTGGTCCATCCGATTCACCAAATCTTGTATACGAGCCTCTATTTCCTAATGCTTCATAATTGATTCCTAAAAGAAATCAACCATCATATCTTCTAGAGTTAGCTCGTTAACTAGGGTACTTGGTGTCATAAATATCAAACTGGAGTGTAACTGTTTCATCCACAAGTATAAGAGTTGCTCTACTCAGAATTGTAGTTATTCTTGTATAATACACCTTAAGGTCGATTATACATGCTCGATCGCTCCCATGTATAGGTAGGTGCTCGAAATTCATGATTGTACTGATAACTCCCACCATTGTCATGACACTACCTTAATATTAGTTAAGCGTCCAAAAACATATGAGAACACCTCTCTCCCCCATATGGTGATGCTATAGATTGCAAAAATATATCCCAACTTCTATAAAAGTATTGTGTGCTCTATCCTTCCATTGTGTGTTGTGGCTATGACATTAAATCTCAATTCCTAAGATAAACCACCCTACACTATTAGTGTAGAAAAGTTCAAAAGACAATTGAATGAATAAGCCAAAAAATACAATGAGATACAATAAAATAAAATAAATATAAAGGGAAAATTAAAATAAAATAAAACAAAACAAAAACAAAATAAAATGAAAATCACTAGAGTAATAACATTCAGGCTTTCCTAATATCAAAGTCCCTAGCAACGACACCAAAAACTTGATAGACTTATTTTATGACAGTCAATATTATAATAACCACAAATGTATGACGTAGCTATATTTAATATCGACAAGTACGGGTCAATTCTATGAAGATTATAAATACTAGTAATTACCCTTCCCCTTTTATCTAGCCTAAAGATTGATTTTAGATTGTTAGTTAAAAGAAATTAAAACTAAGGCAAGAAAAATAAAATAAGTAACAAAATTGAACAGAGAATTAAAGTAGCACTTATGAAATTATCGATATCAACAATTAGTATATAGGTTTCAAATCTCCCTGAATCCTTAACATATTGATCTTTTATTATGCAATTATTTTATTGATTTATTGGAACTGTGGAGACTTCTATGGTATGTTAGTATTTGATCTTGAGTCTACTAACAACTAATCCTAAGGTTTTCTTGAGTCTATTAACAACTAATCCTAAGGTTTTCAACAGAATTACTTAGGTTAAAGTTTATAGGATTGCTTTATTGATTTGAGAATCCCTCTATTAGGTTTGACCCTAATCTCAAAGATTTATTCCTATCTCTAAGATTGTAATCAACTCCTTCCAATTACGGTAGATCTATTTAAACCTAAGATTTCTCAATCTCTACATATGAAATCAGAACACAAATAAAACATGTAATTGGATCCAATATAACAATCAAAACAATTGCATTAATAAAAGAATCAAATCTTATCAATGTATTAATGTAAGTTTCATCCAACCTAAATACTAACTAGACGTTTAGTTACACATTATCGAACACAAAGTCAAACATAAACTGAAAGAAAAAAGAATTGAAAACAATGGGTTCATAATGCTAAATCTCCCTAATTGGCTTCTATCAAATATTCTTGTGATGTACGAGTTTGATCTTGTATTTTAATGGATTTGTTGATGATTTCTTCGCGTTTTTGACTTCTCTAGACCAAAATCGTGCTTTGAGAATGAACTCCATGTCTAGAAATTGTCTCCTAATGACTGCTCTCCTCAGTTGCTACCAAACATGTCATTCTATATTGAAATTTAAGATTTTAATTTTGCAATGTCTAGAAGAAGGACACGGCCTGATGCACAACTGTGCATCACTCTTGTGCTTCAATTCTTTATTTTATGTTGTGTTTTGATTCGAATTCTTCTCGTTTAAGTTAGTGAAGGCAATTTTAACCTATAAACACACTTGAAGCACATTAAGTACTAAATATACAACATAAGTATAAAATATCAAGCAAAAACACATAAAATATGAGGTAAAGTTATGATCAATTTTACATATATCAACGCACAAAAGTAGAAGTATGGGGGTGTGCATATATGTGGGTTGGTTATAATTGTTGGAATGCCATTTTATCTCTTATAAAAAAAATTCAATATTAATGTTACTTATTTCAATTTAAAAAAATTTTAAAAACAAAACAAAAGAGAAAGAGAAAAGCAAAAAAAGAAGAAAATATATATGTTTAAATAAAAGTATCAAGGAGGAGATGCAATTGTTTTGCAAAGTTATTCCTGATTAATTTCTCCTACTAAAGTTGTATGGAATGAGTGATTTGAGTATGATGCGTATAAGGTAGAAGTTGTTTTAAAGGATCACCACTTATGGTTTTAATGTATTGTTTGACATTGAATGTATAAGTGATTCCTTCTAATTCCTTATGCTTCATGAGGTTGTGGTGTGAGAGCTTGAATTTGAACTGTGAAACCTAGTTTTTTCATTCATCATAACTGATAGTACCCAAATTTGAGCTAATTTTGACTTTTGTGCTTGATGTTAAATTGAGTGTTTTTCTTACTCCACTAGCTTTATGACTTTGATGCTACATTATCCAAACACATCTCACCTTAACCTTTGCCCATATTACAACCTTAGAAAAGTCTTTGGCTCATAATTATGCATGTGAGTCTTAGTAGTGTAGAAATGAAATGATATGCAAAATTGTGGAAGGTCTTAATCATGAATGGTGTTTAAGTGTACTCACAAATTTATCATATTTAAACACATTTTATCAAAGTCTACCCCTAGATTGCTCAGTTTTTGAAGGGAATAATTGTTAATTGATCATGAGTAGAGGCATTGAATGTTGAGTTCTTTCTATGGTTTTAAAAGTTATTTCTCTATTTTTATGGCTATTAATTCTTAAAAAATATGGAAAATAAGTATGTGTTTTGAATTGTTACTTTTATTTTGTTGTTTTGCTCAAGGATAGTTAAAAGATAAGTATGGGGGAACTTGATATGTGCCTAATTGATTATGCATTTTCTCCTTAGCACTTAGTGATTGATGCTACAAAATGTTTTAGAAACTCATTTTGGTTCAGATTTGGTTTTAGGTACAATTTGAAAGTTCAAGAGCTAAAATGAGTTAAAAGCACATTCCTTGAGCCATTCTCTTGTTGTTCAAACTCATTTGTCTTTGCAAAACAAGAAGGAGATGGATTATAGTGAAGATGGGAGAAGAAAATGCCATAAAATGAAGAATTCATCATGCATTGCAAGATGCACAACCTTGCATAATTTCGAATGATGCATTGTTTTGGTCATGCATGGTTGGATGTACGACTATAAACCTAGTTTTTGCTATAAATAGACATTTGAGTAGGTAAACAAGAGAGGAATCATTTTTGGAACGCCAGAAGCGTAAAAACCTTACTTCTTTGGTATTTATGGAGTGTTAATTTTCCTTCTTCCGGTTCATAGGGGAAATCAAAGCTGAAGATCACATTGGAGCATCTCTTTATTATTTATTATTGAATTTCTCTCTCTCTAGAGATTGTTTATGTTATTATTTGCTTATTAATTTAGGTATTTGTGTAAGGTTGATCTTGAATGCTTCTATTATATTGTTTTTATATAAAACCATTGCTAGAATCTCAAATACAATATGTAATAGTTATGTTTTGGATTCATTTGTGGTAACTAATGGTGTTAAAACATTAGGGATAACATAACATTAGTTAAATGACCCGAACTTGTGTGGTTTTTTCCTAGATTAATCTATTTTCCTTATTCATAATACGATTGTCCTATTAAATCTAGAGAGCTTGTTCTAGGTTGTTCGATAGCTAGGTTAGTTAAAGAGCTTATTTTGATTAAACATGACCTAAAGGAAAACCTCAGTTAACAAAGCTTGTTGACGATTAAGAGTTTCTAAAAGAAGTATAAGATTAACAAGACAATTAAATATACTTATTTTTGTGTAGGATGAGATTAAACTAATAACCAGATTCCAAAAATCATTCATCGATTTTGTTTATCTTTATTACTGTTTAATTTGATTTGCTTTCATTAGTTCAATTTTACTTTGTTTTCTTAATTGCATCAAACCAAACCTCCCTTTTATTTCCTAAACATCAATTCTTTTCATTACAAAAGTTACATGCTCATTCCCTGTGGATATGATCCCTACTTACTGCTGCTATAAATCTTAGTGTACAGAGTTAGACTTTATTTTTTGGTGCATTAAACAAACATCAAAAAACAATGAACAAAGAAATGATTTCTTTAATATGAAATCAAGTATGGGACTTGGTTAATTTCCCTAATAGGTGTAAAGCTATTGGGAACCAATGAGTTCTTAAAATAAAATGCAACTTTGATAGTAGTATTGAAAGATACAAAACACTCATTGTGACGAAAGGATATACACAACAAGAGGGAATCGATTATGAGGAAACCTTTTCACTAGTTGTTAAGTTTTTTTGATTCCTCTAATCTTAACTTTAGTGGCCATTTTGAATCTTGATATTATATCAAATGGATGCAAAGACTATTTTTAAATAGAGAATTAGAAGAAGAAACCTCTATGGAACAATATGTAGGTTTCATAGAGATAGGCCAATAATATAAAACATGCTAGTTATTAAAATTGATTTATCATCTGAAGTAGTCTTTAAGACAGTGACATATACATTTTCATAAAATAATCATTTCATATGATTTTCATATACTTGATGAAGAACATTGTGTATATATTAAGATATTCAAATAAAAATTTACAATTTTATCTTTATATTTGGATGACATTTTGATTGTATGTAATGATTATGAGTTTTTCAAACAAATCAAAGATTGGTTGTCATCTAAATTTGAGTTGAAAGACATGGGTGAAGCTGCATACATTCTTGGAGTTAAGATTTTAAGAGATCATTCAAAGAAATTATCAAACAACTTATATTCAAAAGATTTTAGAGCGATTTCGTATGCAAGATTGCAAACTAATAGATAATCTTATTATTAAAGGCGAAGATTTTATTAAGAAAGGGAGAAATGAAGAAAATTCCCTATCTAGTGTAATTGAAAGTCTCATGTATGTCATGATCTGTACAAGGCCAAATATTTATTACGTTGTTAAGATCCTGACCATATTTAAAATAAATCTAGGACAAGTATATTAGAAAGCAGTAAAGAGAATATTAAGATACCTAAAGGGTATCATATGTTGCTTTATCCATAATGGAAGCTTAATTTATAACATTTTCAATAGTAACACTAGAAGTCATATGGCTTAGATGATTCTTAGTTAGTTTAGGGATCACTTAAAGGAAGACTAATCTAGTAACAATCAATTATGAAAATCAAACAATGATTGTTTATACAAAAGACTCTAAATTACATAATAAAATTACGCATATGGCCTAGAGAAGAGACATGATTTAACTTTATTATCAAGGTAATAATAGATAGTTAAAGTAAGATACTTAAACTGTAAATGTTGACTTAGATGATAAGTTAAAAGGAAATTGGTTTGGGGTGATCATATAATCACCATATCTGCCTACAGTGGCTAGATGAGAGTTTGGAACGATAAAGCTAAGAGTTAGGAAAACTTTACATTTAAAAACTTCAAGTTGTGTTATGTATCTCAAGCAAGCTTTCACTGAAAAATGTTGTTTTGACATCCATTTGCTAGATTCTATAATTATGATGATATTCAGTTATAACCAATAAGATCTTTGCGGACTTAAGCATAACGATTGGTGAAAGGTTTTATCAAAATCAATTCTTTGTTTTTGTTGATAAAATTAAGCCATTAGCTTTGCTTTCTATGTGTGTACCCTAATATCAATTTTATTTTAAAAAATCACTTGGATCCGATAAGTTAATACCATAGAGAGCATCCACCAAATTCAACATTTGGCTAATATACGCAGATTCCATGTCAGATCTGATGAATTCATGCCATTTTAAAGAATCAATGTCAAACATTGCTTCCTTAAAAGTAGTAGTCTTATCATCCATAAAAAACACATTTTATTTTCTCTTTTTAATTTTAAATATAATCTAATAAGGGGATTGTATATCTTATTAGTGCATCACATACTATATGTCTCTTAAACCCTTGGTTGTATATCATATGTCTTAATTTGAGGTTCCTGTTATATCTAGATGTGAATATGCTTTTCTTAAACTTCTATAAGTTTTACCTTGCTCCCACTACTTTCTTTGAGAATAAATTGTCTTTATAGGAATGTTGCAAGGCTTGAGACAACACTTTTTGCTTAAGAGGATGGTAAAATTGATATTCAACACTTTCTTTTAGATACCTTATAAATTTGCACTTATCTAATTAAGCTTGAAACTTATCATATATTGCATGCTTTACATAAGCATTAGATACCCAAATTTTTAAGTATGATTAGTTTAGTCTATTACTATTATCAATCAATATGTTCCACGATGATTTATCTCTTTTTGGAGATATGCCCTTAAATTTACTACATATCTTTTAAATATGAAACATACTTTTTGTGCCCAAAATGATATAAAAATTACCTAGGCCATCCTACTCTCAAATATACGAGGTAGTTGTAGTGATTATCTAGGGTAGTCTCCCATGGAGGTGAAATTGGTTAACTAAAATTAATTTTGAATTAAAAATAAAAACAATACAATCCTAAGTACTCTATCTCAAATTGTTGAGTAAAAGACTTTAAAGCAAATCTCACAATTGAACTAAAAAGTAAATTGAATCGACCAGAAGCAAAAACGAGTAGAAATCAAAGTGGAAAACTTTTGAGAATTAATTTCACTAATTTAATCTCCTATGCATGATTAAGGGGAACTGATTGGATAATTGTCTTACCGAAATTAACAGTTTGGCCCTAAGATTAACTCAAATAATTAACTAATCTAACTTTCGTATTCGACAAGTTATCAACCAAATTAATTATGGAAACGCGACTACTAATTACCACTTACGTTAATATATTTCTAATTCTTAACCTAAGTGCCTATAGTTTCTTGTTCCATATTAAACTTCTCCTCTTTGTCCATTGTTTAATACCAAAATCATGCAAAGTTTGATCATGCTATTACATCCATTCAGTTTAGTTCAGAAACTATAACAAACATAAGACAACAACACAATCCCTCAATCATGTTTATTTAACTAAAATAGCTACATTAATCCTTAAGAAAAGAGATCAGCCCATCACAGAAATTATATGATCATCATCTTTAAACACTTCAATCTCATCTTGATCAGTATAAAAGAAGTATTAAAGCAACAAACCAAGTAAATAACCCAAATAGACTATTAAAAGCTAACAAAGTTTGGGTCAGTTAAGCATAACCAGGCATGAATCTATAACAGAAAAGTAAATGTAGCAAAACAATCAAAAATAGTAAATAGAAAGAACAAACAATAGCTATTGAGGAAGTTGCTCCTGACACTCTCAAGCTTTCCACATTAGCTCTCGCCCTCTGCTTCTAGTTGATGTTCACCCAAAACAACCAATTGCTCACATTGCCTACCCTTTTCTGTTGTTCTTCTCCTTCCTTCTTCTCAGCTGAAGCTCTCTCCTTCTCCGCCTCCACACTTCTCTCTATCTCCTTTTTGTCCTAGCCGAATGAGAGTGTTGTGATGTGTGGAATGAAGAGTGAATGAATGATGTCGCTGCCACCCTCTTATCCTTTCTATTTGTAGCCTCGTCTAGGTTTAGGTTTTCGCACCCCTTTAACCTACAACTGCCACGTAATAAAATATATGGATTAACGAAGTGCATAAGAATTTGCGTGAGGGTTGGTCAAAGACATAATTTTCACCACCTAATGCACGACGGTGACAAAAAGTGTCACCACTGTGTAAGTGGTGACTAATGAATCACCACCTTATGCATGGTGGTGATAAAGGAGTCACCACCATATAGGTGGTGACATCTTTAATGTTATTTTTTTTCCTCATGCAAAGTGACGTGAACATTATTTTTCATGCAAAATTCACAAATTAATCTAATTAACATGCATGCAATATTCACACCATTTTCATTCAATTTGTCTCTTATTTGGATCAACTCAGTAGAATTTGTAACCAAAATCAAGATATGAAGGCAATTAATACTAATAGAAACTAGACACAACTATTCCCTCACACTGAAACTATGCTTATCCTCAAGCAAAATAAAGAACACTAGACTATACAAGAACAACAATGGAAACAACAAATTTTCCAAATAATAGTCAAACATATCAGTGATTATTTCAATAAACAGAACCTAAGAACTTGAAACTCATAATACTCCATGAACAAGCAATTCTTCGTATATTAAGCCAAATCAACAAGTTCTTCAGTTCAAATAACCATCAAGCATTCACTCCACTCTCCATACCCTCAAGCATTCAAAGGTAGGATAATATATTCACTCATCGTTCATTTCATGTAAGGCTTCTACTATAAGCTTGCTTACCAATCCAACCTCCACCACTCATATCAAACACAAATATAAATCCAAAGATCTTTATTTCAGTTGTAATGGGGTCGGGCTAAAGGCATGAAAAAAGAAAATTATAGTTTAAAACCACATCACAAATTGAGCATTTAAAATAATACAAAAATAATGAACCATAAAACACTTAATTCCTTCCTCTCATGTAACAAAATTAATACTTCCCTTTTTATGCCTCTCCTCTTTCCTTTCATTTTTTAAATCTCCTCTTCCCTCCTTTTCCTTTTTGTTTTTGTTTCTTTTCTTTTTTCCCTTTATTTTTCTCTCTCTTTTATATATATTTTCATTCATTTATTTAGAACAAGATTAAGTTTATAACAAAAAATGTAGAGGAGAGATACAAATTATTATAACCATACCATTCCTAACTCAAAAACCAACTAGATCCTATAAGAAAGGGATAGAAATACGATACGAATGTGGGGGTGATCACTTCATTGATTTGGTGTAGAGCGCGGTGTACTGTATCGAGGAATTAAGATAATTGCAAGGAAAACAAATAAAAGAGATGGAAGAGTAAGCCTAGCACACAAAGAAAAGAAAACAAACTAAGTTAAGGTTCACTAAGAAAAATAACAACAATAAAATAATTGAAAACAAACAGAAATTAAATAGGTTACCTCTTTAATGTCCTATAACTGGACGCCTTAATGGTCATACTCAAGGTGGGTTGCTCAAAGTGAGTGATTCCACCGTTTCCTCCTTTTCATTCGAATCTGTCTCTAAGAATCTCCCAAATACTTCCTCGGTTGCATCCACTAGCAATCGGCAGCATTCATCACTCTCCTTAACCAAGTCCAGCTTCTTTTCTTCTTCTTCTTATAAGGCAGAATGAAAATCTGCATCATTAACTTGATCAACAAAAGAACAGTCTTCATAAACAATAGTAGTAGAAATAAGTTCAACAACAAAGATTGAAAATTATACAATTTCTCCCAAAATATTCATGCTTAGTTTACTGTTCACATCAATCAAGGTATTGGTAGTGACCATAAAAAGCCTCCCTAGGAGTATGAAGTGCCTCTTTTCTTTCTCATTCACTTCCCCCATATCTAGGACAACAAAGTCTACGGAAACAATCAATCCTCCAACTTTCACTAACACGTCCTCCATTATTCCTTTCGGATAACGGATTGACCTATCAACTAATTACAAACATATTTTCGTAGGTCTTGACCTTCCTAGATCTAATTTCTCATCAATAGAGTGAGGCATAAGGTTTATGCTCGCTCCAAAATCAAGCATACCCTTAATCTCATTACCATTACCCATTGATACTTTCATGATAAAACGTCTTGGAACTTTTAGTTTGGGGGTAAATTTTGTTGCAAAATTGCACTTACTACTTCCGAAACCTGCACCTTTTCTTTAGGCTCAAACTTTCATTTCTTGGTGCTTAGTTCCTTGAAGAACTTGAAATAAGCCAAAATGTTCCTAATCACTTCTAAAAAGGCCAGATTAACATTAACCTTAGAAAGTATGCTATATAGATAGGAAAACTGCTCATCTTGTTTCGATTCTTTAAGGCCACTTAGATATGGAGTCGGTGGTTGATAAGGATCCGACGCCTTGTGCAAATTTTGTCCTTCATTGTCCTTGGTGTCATGCTTAAGTTGTTTACCCTTTTGAATGTGACTTGAAGCGTTTCTCCCATTGCTTTTCTCATTCTGCTCATCTTCTTCTAGGGTGAGGCTTTCCTTCTCTTGATTATTAGCATCAGACAACTCAGAAAGAAACTTAACATGATTGTCAATCATTTTCCCATTTCTCAGCACAGTGATTGCTTGGGCTTACTCAGGTTGACTAGGCAACAGTCCCTTTTGATTGCTGTACAATTGAGTAGCGAGTTGCCCTACTTGGATCTCAATCCTCTTCACAGATGCCTCAAAGAGTTGAACCTCTTATTGTTCGTTTCCTAATTTTGAGTTGTGACCTAAATAAACATATTCAAGCTTTCCTCTAAGGAAGGCTTGCTTGGTAGGTTTTAAATTGAGGATTGCCCTTAGTAATAATTTGGCCTCTGAAAATTTTGATATTGTTATTGGGGTTGCATTGGTAGATTGTTGGTCTTCCATGAAAAATTGGGTGGCTTCTTCAACCAAGATTATAGGTGTTCGAGTATGGATCATTTCACTCCCTTGGTTGAAAATCGTTAACTGAGTTAACTTGCTCTTCCCAAAGTGCCGAAGAACAAACATTAGCTCCATGACCAAAAGTTCCACAAATACCACACACCTCTTGATTTGGAACGTTTTGGGATGGCCTTGTAGTTAACATCTTCACATGCCTTGTCAACTCAGCTAACTGCATAGCCAATTCTTGATTCGAGCTCACTTCATAAACTCCAACACTTCTTCCCCTCATTGTTAAGAATTAGCCCCAACATTTTAAAGATTTCATACATTTCTTCGGCCATCCTCTCTCCTACAACTCCTCCTGCTGTATTGTCCACTGTGTCTGGCACTGCTGTGTCAACCCATCATAAAAGAATTGGTTTAGCACGTAAAGCAAAAAATGATGGTGTGGACATTGTATCAGTAAGAGCTTAAAGTATTCCCACGCCTCGTGGAATGGCTCTCCCTCCATCTGAGTGAAGGTAGCTACCTTGGTACAAAACTCAGATGTCTTTTGATGGGAATTTTTCCCATGAATTTTTTGTACACCTCTTCTCATGTAGTCAATGAATTGGGTGGAAGGGTCATTAGCCACGCCTTGGCCCGATCCTTTAATGTGTATAAGAAGCACCTCATTTTGAGTCGATCTTCATTTAATCCATCCAACGGAAAGGTTTGGAGAGTGGTATAGAATTCCCAAATGAAATTTAAAGGGTCTTTACTGGGAACCCCATTGAACGATGGTAGCATGTTGTAATGGATGGTCATCAATTCATAATTTCAAGCTGCCTTTCCTAAATGTATACACGACGTCGCAGTACCAATCACTGGTCTGGGGTACTCCTTCATCACCAACTGCCTTTCACCCATCTTATGGTTATTCATTTTATATTCACACTTGGGTTCCTCGAGATTGTCTTCAGAGTCCCCTTGAGGTCTTCGTCTTCGATGTATGTTATCAATAAAAGGGACAGACTTCCTAGCATAAACCAAGTGAATTCATTATTTAAAGTTCTCCTACCTAGCACAAACTAACTACGAAAAGCACTAAATTAATAACGAAAATTACAAAACATGTTTAAAAAATAACACAATAAAACGTGCATGCATGAACAAACGCAGATAATCAAAATTAAACACCTCTCTGACAATGGTGCCAAAAACATTTTGTGCCCAAAAATTCTAAAAATTACCTAGGCCATCCTACTCATAAGTATACGAGGTAGTTGTAGTGATTACCTAGGGTCTTCTCCCACGGAGGTAAAATTAGTTAACTAAAATTAATTTTGAATTAAAAATAAAAACAATACAATCCCAAACACTCTTCCAAATTGTTGAGTAAAATAATTTACAGCAAATCTTGCAGTTGAATTAAAAAGCAAACTGAATCGACCAGAAGTAAAAACGAGTAGAAATCGAAGTGAAAAACTCTTCAAAGTTAATTTCACTAATTTAATCTCCTATGCATGATTAAGGGGAAATGATTGGATGGTTGTCATATTGAAATTAACAGTTTGGTCCTAAGATCAACTTGAATAATTACCACTTAGGTTATTATTTCTAATTCTTAACCTAAGCATCTATAGTTTCTCATTCCATACTAAACTTCTCCTCTCGATCCATCGTTTAATACCAAAATGATGTAAAGTTTGATCATGATATTACATCCATTCAGTTCATAAACTATAGCAAACATAAGACAAACACCATAATCCCTCAATCATGTATATTTAACTAAAATAGCTACATTAATCTACAAGAAAAGAGATAAACCTATCACAGAAATTACAAGATTCATCATCTTTAAACACTTCAATCTCATCTTGATCGTTATAAAAGGAGTACTAAAGCAACAAACCAATTAAATAACCAAAATAAACTATCAAAAGCTAACAGAGTATGGGTTGATTAAGCATAATCGGGCATGAGTCTATAACAAACAAGTAAATGTAGCAAAACAACAAAAAATATTAAACAGAAAGAGCAAGCAATAGCGGGTGAGGGAGTTGCTCCTACCACTTTTAAGCTTTCCACATTGGCTCTCGCCTTCTGCTTCTAATTAATGTTCACCCAAAACGAATGACTGTTCACGTTACCTACCCCTTTTGTTGTTCTTCTTATTCCTTCTTCTTAACTGAAGCTCTCTCCTTCTCTGCATCCACACTTCTCTCTATCTCCTTTTTATCCCAGTCAAATGAGTGTGTCTATGATGTGTGGAATGAAGAGATAATGAATGATGTTGTCGCCACCCTCCTATCCTTTCTATTTATAGCCTCTTCTAGGTTTAGGTTTTCATGCCCCTTCAACCTATAACTTCCATGTAATAAAACAGACGGATTAACAAAGTGCATGAGAATGTGAGGGCCGGTTGCCCCCGTGCATAAGCTTGCACGATGGTGACTAAAGACATAATTGTCACCACCGTGCAAGTGGTGACTAATGAGTCAGAACTTATGCACAGTGGTGACATTTTAGTCACTACCGTGCAACTGGCGACTAATTAGTTACCACCTTATGCATGGTAGTGATAAAGGAGTCACCACCATGCAGGTGGTGGTGCCTTTTTAGTCACCACTATGTAGGTGGTGACATCTTTAATTTTTTTCTCATATAAAATTCACAAATTAATCCAATCAACATGCATTCGATATTCACACCATTTTCATTCAATTTATCTCTCATTTGGACCAACTCACAAGAATTTGTAACTAAAATCAAGATATGAAGGCAATTAAAAGCAATAGAAAGTAACACAACTATACATACCATGTCTAATAGAGAATGATTTCTCCTCTCAAACACTCCGTTATTTTGTGGAGCTCTAGGTGGAGTTAATTATGAGAGAATCCCATTTTATTTTAAGTAACACCAAGAGACTTACGGTTTAACTATTCACCATCTCAATTAGATCTAAGCATCTTATTCCTCTTACTAATTTTTTTCCCAAACTCAATCATAAATTATTTGGACTTTTCAAATGATTCAAACTTTTATTTCATTAAATACACATAACCATATCTAAAATATTTAATCATAAATCTAATAAAATATGATTATTCACCTCTATTGTGAGTACATATAGGGGCATATACATTTAATTGTACAAGCTCTAGTAACTCAGTAATACACTATCCCTTTCCATTAAAGGGTAGTTTGATCATCTTACCCAATAAACAAAATTCACAACTTTCATTTGATTCATTATTAAAAGGATCCAAATATCTTGCTTAATGTAACTTTGTGATTGTATTTATGTTGATATGACCTAACTTGTAATGAAATAAATAAGATGAAATTTGATCACTTAATTTTTTGTTACTGTTATTTGTATTAATAATTGACATTTGAAGATCTAATTAATACAAACCATTTGTAAGTAAATCAAATTTGTAATAAAATTTATTTTTATAAAGAATAGCTTATATGACAACTCCATTCAAATTTAGAAGGCAAAGCCAAATTATAAGCTCCAATAGCTAATACAACAACCTTTGCTCCATTTTGCCAACTTATAAGCCCACTTTGCCTTTCTTTAACAATCTACTTCTTGTCAACATATATATATTTTGCTATAAATATTAGAATCAGAACTAGTATATATTACCTAAGATGTTAGAACAAAGGTAGAAAGATTGATTTCAATCATTAACATACCTAAAAAAAGTAGCTTCTTTAAGCTTCTTATCTTTTAGGCTATTAAGATAAGCTTCATAATCCTCTTTTAATGTCTATTAACTCTACGATTAATACATGTTGCTTTATCATTTTTCTTCTTCTTGACATTGCCATTTGTAATTGCTACTTTAGCAAAAGCCTTTTGTTTATTGTTCTTATTCTTCTTAGAGCCTTTTTTTCTTGTTCTTGGAAGAATCCACAACAAAAACATAATTGCTTTCCTTTTTAAGGCATCTCTTTATTATCTTAACCATATTCTATATTTCAAGTAATGACATATCTTTTTAGTTTATATGAAAATTCATAATAAATTGTGAAAAGCTCAGTATAAGATATTGAAGCATTAATTGGCCTAATGTTTCATTATAGGCAATCACCTTGAGTACATATAACTCCACTAAAGATCCTTCTGCCATATTGCATTGATATAATACTGTTGGATCGAAATCAAAAGCATGCGAGATTTGGTTAAAAGGGTAGATTTCAAAACTTTTTTCCGAAATCAAAACACTGCGCAAGTATAATAACCAAATCAACATACCAAACCATACATGATATGATATAAGGAAAATAATTAACATAAGAACAAGATGGAAATTATACCGACTCCTTGCTATAGCTTTGACTCCTCGCTTTTGTATCCTCTTCGAATCCTTGCTATAGCTTTGACTCTTCGATTTTGTATCCTTTCCTTTGTTGATGTATCCTCTCCTTGTTGTTGTATCCTCGGCCAATCCAATCTTCCATTTGTTCTTCTTAGACAACTTGGTTAACAAGATACTTTGGTGGGAAAGGAGAAGAAATATTTTGAGGAGATTTTTTTTAGATGAAAGAAGCCAAAAATGAGACTATTCTCATTCAAATTTTGGCTATGCATGCATGAGAGGAGAGAGTGAGTCAAAAATGCAAGAACAACTTCTTCACACTCTCTCTCAATTTCGGTTAACATGAAAGAAAGAAGTAATGTGCAGCTAATGCATCACTTCTTTCATTAATTAATCATAAAGAAGCCAATAAATGAGACTCTTCTCATTTGTTTCAAGATGGCTATATGAAAAGACCAATAACCTAAATGAGACTCTCTCATTTTTGGTTATGATATGAAAGAAGGAAGAGAGAGTACATCAAATGCACCTCTTCCTTTCTTTAATCAAACGAATGCTAAAAGGTTACATGCCATCATTAAAAGACAACCATTAAACCATTTAATGATAAGATCATTACTCCATTTAA
>JAOTBA010000003.1:13355447-13372050 GCA_025629845.1 Erythroxylum squamatum | reverse complement strand
TAATATATAACAGTGTAAAAATGTTACAAATAGTTAATTAATAACATTTATAAAATATAATATAAAATCATTTGTAGTTATCAATAAATGCTATAATAAACTCAACAACAACGTTCTATCAATGTCATGGAAAACTTATCTATAATATTTTTAAAATGTTACAAAATTCATGTTTATAACCCTTTAATAATGTTGTGAAAAGCTAATCTGTAACAGTTGAAAAATGTTATAAATAGTTAATTAATAACATTTACAAAATGTAACATAAAATCATTTATAGCTATTAATAAATACTATAATAAACTCAATAATGACATTTAAACAATGTTATGAAAAAATCACTTTTAACATTTCAAAACTGTTACAAAATACATATCTACAACAATTTAAGGATATTAAAAAAAGTTAATATATAACATTTTAAAAATGTTACAAATAACTAATTTATAGCATTTATAAAATGTAATATAAACGCATTTGTAGCTATCAATAAATGTTATATTAAACTCGACAATAACATGTCAAAACTATTACTAAAGCATCATATCTTTAGTAACATGGGCTGTCATAGCATACTTATTAGTGTTAGCATTTATATTTAATAGCACTTATATTTTAGTTATATAATGCTCATATAAATAAAACCAAACTATTTTATTTTATTAATAATAAATATTTTAATTACAAAAAAGTAACTGAAAGAAGATTAAGGTATATGTAAATACACTTGCTTTCTAGGGCACTATATTTACATAACCCCAACAAGTAGTTGATAATAAAATTAAGTTAGAAGAAAACTTGGTATGATATAAAGTTACCAATATAATTTTGACATGCTAATCAATGATCCAGCTTAAACTCATGCTAAATTGGTTCCAAAAATAAAGAACCATACATTTATTTTTATTGCAACAAAAATTTTGAAAGGTGGGGGAATCACCATATTAAAGAAGCATTTAGCTAAGATCAAAGGTAATATGAAGCCTTGTAAGAAAATTAGCTATTATATGAAATAGCAGATGAAAATTTTGCTTGAAAAGTATTAGAATGAGAAAGACATAAGGGATACATAGCACTAAGGAATTAGTTGTGGAAGTTCTTTTTGTAGTTCTCAAGATGATCCTAGCAATGTTGAAGCTGGTATTTATACCCGTAAGAAGGGATTACTACACTTGATATGAGGAAGAGAAGAAGACATTATGTCTTAAATTTTTTACTCTATGAACAACTCTTGGAGCTTAATATTCAATTTATAGTGCCTTATAATCCAAAATGAGTAGTACTAAGAATAAGTACTTAGAATAAAACTTTTCGAGACGTCAAGTGATTAATGATGTGGACGTAAAAATTGGATCCGAAGTTGTACCGTGAAAAGAGAGTTTTAAGTACCTAGGGTCTATCATCTAAAGCAATGGAGAGCTTGATGACGATATAGTCAATCATATCAGATCAAGGTGGTTTAAATGGCGAAGTGTAGCAGGGGTCTTATGTGACAAGAAGATCTCACTCAAGCTTAATGGTAAATTTTATTGAATGATGATTTGGCCAACCATGTTATATAGGGTGGATTGTTGGCCTACCAAATGCATACATACCACTAAGCCTTTGATGACAGAGACGAGGATGCTTCGGTAAATGTGCGACATTACAAGAAGAGATAAGGTCTGCAATCGTATGGTGAAAAACAAATTATAGGTGGGTGGTATTAATGACAAGTTGTGAGAGACAAGGATTAAGTGGTTCGGACATATTATAAGGAGACAACCCGATGCTCCAGTGAGAAGATACAAGAAAATAATTCTTAGAAACTATAAAAGGAAAAATAGGAAGGCCTAGAAAGAACTGGGGAGAAGTGATAAAAAAACAATCTGGCAGGGTTGCATCTTACTGAGGACTTGGCCCATTATAAGAAACTCTTGTGTATGAGAATGCGAGTAAATATTAGAGATATAATTATTTTTATTGTACTCCTTGTGTTGCCTATTGCATTAATTTAATGTTCAAAAATATTAGAGATGCTAGATATTTTCCTAACACTGATGAAATTGTGCAAAATCAAGAAAAGTAACCAAGTTTATTGATAGTCGTGTATAGGTTCTAAATTTCACTACTAGTAGAAATTTTTGTTGTCCTGCCATTATAATATTTGCAACTAATTTCTTATCACTTTAATATTTTTTTCTATTGAAGAAAGTGTCGAGACAAATTTTTATAAATGATAATTGAGTTGGAACTTAATATGTCAGGTTTAATAATAGAATGGAGGTTTCTATAATTATACTTGAAGATTATGAATTTTAGTATCATTATCAATTTTATATACAAGTTTGTGGGCCTTTAGTGAGAGTACTTCATTTGGCTAATAGTGATTAAAAAGCAATAATTAATTATTTTTATGATGTCGTGGAGAAGATGAAGTAACCAATCTGATCTAATTGCTTATATACACCTTTTGTAGTCATAAATGCAAGATGGAAAATGTAACTTTACTCTTTGTTGATTGTTATTAGGGTATTTTCAAATCTAAGTGTTTTATTTTACTCTAAGTCTTATAAAGAAAATTGAAGTTGATAGGAGAATGACATTAACTACCACAACAATTGTTTCCTATTTTAATTTGTCAAAGTGACTAACGTAATTCAATTATATATTTCCTAAATTTTGTTACTTGTATGAAATTAATAATTACTTTATTTTGTTTATAAGGTCTTTTTATTATCCTATAAATGCGTGGTGAGATCAATTCAGAAGTGATGTTCCAAAATTATAAAGCTTTACAATTCAAAATTTGAGTCAATATGTAACTGTAATTATGTGTGAAAAGAATTGGAGCACATTTGAATTCATTTATTCCAAAAAAAGAAATAAATTGGAACACCAAAGATTGAACAATTTGGTCTTTGTTCAATATCACTTAAATGTTAAGTCCTAGGTGATCTACGTGGTCCCTAAAAACTCTATGTAATGTGATATTTAAAGAAATTTATGATTGAGCACTTGAAATATAAGAATTAGCATCACATATGTATATGATGTAATTTAATGTAACAAAATGTGAAATGAAGTATTGAACCACTAAGCTATATATCAACCTAGCCCAATATATTTCCATTTTTGTGCTTATATTATTCATACTTAGCATAACCATCACTAACATGTAAACATTTCAATTTATATCCCTTAGCCTAGTTTAAAAACTAACCCAACCAATTTTGCAAATTAAACATACTAAATTAGCCTAAATAATTTACATTAGGAATCTTCGACCATATATAACATATATAATTCACAATTTATCTATGTAATTTTTCTAACATTATAAAATCAGACATAATGGATATTTACTCTCCATTACGCATAAAATAAAATTCATAACTCTAAATAATTTGTAATGCTTCAAAATAATACAATTATAGTTGTAGTAGAAAAAAAATACTTAAATGATACTAAAAAAATATGGTGAAGAAAAACAAAAGTAAGCACTAGGTTGCACTATATATTGCTACAAAGGGGTCAAAGGTTTGGTTAGCACTTTAAGAACCTAAATGAAAGTTGACAATTCGGAGAAGACATATGAGGAATACAGTGAAAAATGAGAAAATAAAGGTTGAACACGCCTTCTATAGGGTAGAAAACAACACTGACATTGTACATTTAAGTGTCATGCGCTACACTGACATCGTTACATTATCAGTGAAGAAACCAAAAAGAGTGGAGTTCCATTCGCTAGCTCCTAGCTACTCTGAAAATTTCCAAGGGAGGTGCAACAATCCTATTATTTGGGGAACCTGATGAAGGATAGTAGTTGAGTTATAGTTCAGGTGTGGCCTCACCTACAATATGAACCCAGTACCTTCTGATAGGCACAAAGTTGTTTACATCTGTAGCCAGAGGGAATTTTGAGAGAAGTGGGGAAAAGAGTCAAAAAGAGGGGAAGAAGCTTAAGGTACTAAGGAGTTTGAAACCAAAATGGTGAAATTGATTGTGTCCATGGAGGGAGGATAATGTCTGACGGAAAAAGCTGAACTAAGAGGAAACAAAAAAGTTAGAAGAGAATAACACAAAAAGGGAATGAAAAGTAGAAGAAAACTGCAGTAATGAGGAAAAAGTACAAGGAACTAAGCTGGTAAAGAAGACTAAGAATAATGAACAAGGATAAAGTAAATAGAAGAGAAGACAGTTTAGGGATAAACTAAGCAGGAAAAGTATAAAAAGAAGACAGCACACAAAAAGAGAATGCCTGATTACAGAGAAATCCATGGAGTTCAAAAAAGCAGGATGAATAGTGAACTCAGCAGGATGAATAGTGCTAGAGAGTAATCCATGATTATGCTAAAGCGTGTTGTTGAAATTTATGGTCAGATGTTTTGTATTCAAGCGTAAATTTGTTTTAGGTAACCCAAAGTCTAATCGAGCATAGGCGCATATAGAGCATCTTAAGCTTAATAAGGCTTTAGGATGGGCTTGGGCTATAAAAAATGCGTCAAACTGAGCTTAAGCCATCGGCGGCTTAAACCAGTCCTGTCTATTGTCATTCATACCTTTATATAAATGGAATTACTTCTGTATATCTTTGAGAAGCCCATAAGAAATTATCTACATTTGGCATTGCCACTCCAGAACATGTTTATTCTTTAACACCTTTCTTAAGCCATATTTTTTCACCAATTTATTCCTTTTGTCCATTTTTGTTGATGATTTTCCAACCAACTTTATTAAATTTCTCTAACGCTCGGACTTTTATATTACATTGATCATTTTTAATTCAAATCAAAATTAGATAAATTAAAACTCCTTTTAATTTATCTTTAATTATCCAATTAAACAATTTATAATCGTAGATCAAAATTGACGCCTAGTAACGTATCATAACTACCAAAATATTTAGGAATGTCAAAGTAGTTTTGACTAACCTTTCTGTGCATAAGTTTTCGTATAATTCAATCATTTCATCATACAATGTTCCGATTAGACATAGAGCATGAAATTAATGTCTACTCTGTTTTGTGTCTAATCATATTAACTCTCCGTCATTAGCTATCGATTCAATTAATGACATTTGTATACTATTTATAAAAACATCATTTCACTTTGGCCAAGGATTTCTTGAATCAATATTAATCGAGAACAACGAAACATTCTCCCTAATTACTTTAGGGTGATGACTCTTATCTTGATCACTCAACTATCTCCATATAGTTCATGCTACATCCAATGACTACCGATTAAACGACCTATGATTAAATAGATCATAAGTAGTATCAAAACATAGTAATCCCTATACAAGATAACTTTGATGACCTCAAGTTAAAGGATCACTTATACAATCATCACAATGAGAATTCCAAAGACATACAAGTAATGTTCCAAATAGATTTCTCATATCGAGTCTGTTTAGTGAACTTGTTCTTTAGCAAGCACTCACACTTTATTTAAGTATCTCTATACTTTAGCCTATGAGATCAACTACTTCTTTCATAAGGAAAAACAAAACGTGTGTTAATCTTTTTACGTTCTATTAATATCCAATCTTAATAGAACAATGATTAGGAACATTTAGAAATAATACATAAATTTAATATGAATCTCATACTTATAATCTCATTATAATTTCATTTGTAGTGTACAATTATCCCATGGATTTTATCATATACATCTAAAATTTTGTAAGATAAAGAATGTCTTTAAATAATTTGTCACTAAACTACAACCAAAGCAATTGACTGTAGGGCATAAATCAACATTTCTCACTTTACAAAATTCAGATATTTTGCAGTTGACTCGTCCGATGGAAAAATAGGAGGTTAAACATGCTCTTTTCGCTATGGGTCCCATGAAGGTAGCAGGAAGTGATGGTCTTTCTGCATTTTTCTTTCAAAATCAATGGGCAATCGTGGGAGAGTCACTCATACAAACGGTCCAAGAAGCTTTTCTGAGAGGTTATATCCCTGCAGAGATTAATACTACGCTCCTTGTTCTTATACCTAAGGTAGAGGGCCCTGAAACTTTCAATCATTTTCGTCCAATCAGCCTTTTTAATGTAGTATATAAACTCATTACAAAAGTGCTAGTAAATCGTCTAAGACCAATCTTACCGTATATTGTACACCCTAATCAAACTAGTTTTGTGCCTGGAAGAAATATCACTGATAACATTATTATAGCACAAGAAGTTATTCACACTATGCGAAGACATATTGGGGGAGAATATATGGCAATCAAAGTTGATCTTCAAAAGGCTTAGATAGACTTCGTTGGGAATTTGTGAAAGCTACTCTCAGAGATATTGGTATCCCTAGCATCATTGTGTAGCTAATAGTGAGTTGTGTTAGCTCTTATTCTATGCAAGTCCTATGGAATGGCAAACCCACAGAGAAGTTTTGGCCATCGAGAGGAATTAGATAGGGTGACCCAATTTCTCCATACTTTTTTGTTCTATGCATTGAACGCCTTTTATTGGCTATCAAACGAAAAGTTCGAGGAAAAACTAGGTTCCTTTTAAAACAAGTCGTCATGGTCCGACAATATCGAACCTCTTTTTCGCAGATGACCTTATCCTATTTGCCAAAGCTTTTAGAGACCAAGTTGAGGTGATTAAGCAAGTGCTCGACGAGTTTTGTGCTAGCTCTGGCCAACTGGTTAGCAGAGATAAAACTGTTTTATTTGTGTCACGTAGTGTCCCACCTAATGCCGCTCGTATTCTTAGTAGCATCTTTGGTTTCAAACTCGAGAATGATTTGGGAAAGTATCTTGGGATGCCACTCCTTCACAACCGAGTTAATAGGGGTACATACCAATCCATTGCAGACAGAGTCACAAGAAGACTATTTTATTGGTCTGCAAAAACTTTATCCTTTGCTGGAAGAACTACTCTTACACAATCTATTCTTTTAGCTGTCCCTTGTTACACAATGCAGACAACTTCCATTCCACAGGCGACACTCTATAAGATAGAAGGCAATTTTTGTCGATTCATTTGGGGGGCAAATCAAGGTGAAAAAAGAATCAGCCTAGTGAAATGGGACAACATATGCCAACCTAAAGATAGAGGAGGTTTGGGGCTACGAAAATTGAAGGAATGCAATGAAGCTTTTATTATAAAACTTGCTTGGCAAATTCTAACTTCACCTGATGCTCTTTGGGTGAGAATATTATGTGGCAAGTACATGCATAAAGTAAAGGGAATTCCTCATTGTTTGCTGGTAAATAATTGGTCCTTTCTTTGGAGGGCCATTTGTAAGATTTGGACTCCAATTGTTTCTAGAATTCGATGGGCGATTGGTGATGGGAAGACAGTGAAATCCTGGGATGACATTTGGATAGGAGACACTGATCTTTCTACTGTTTATGGGGTAAATCTGACAGAGGAGGTCAAAAACTTGACTGTCTCTAAGATAACAAATGTGTTAGGAAATTGGCAGTGGGATTACATATCTTCAAAGTTGCCTTCTTCGCTTTGTGTTAAAATTGTAGGTGTGAAGCCACCTTCTCTGAATGATGGCCATGACCAGTTTTATTGGGGCTTATCTGATTCGGGAAAATTTTTCTGTCAAATCAGCATATGAAGCTATTTGCCGAAATTTCTGGCATCTCTCTTATAAGATCTGGAAGTTGGCTTGGCAGTTCCCAGAACCTCAACGTATTCGGTTATTTCTTTGGTTGGCTCTAGAAGGTAAGCTCTTAACTAACCTGGAATTATGTCAATGACATATTAGGAGGCGACCTTACTATGACACCTATTATGGTATGGAGGAATCTTTGGTTCACGTTCTTCGAGACTGCATCGAAGCACGAGTTATTTGGGCACGCTTAAATTCTTGGGTTTATTCACAAGGTTTTTTCAACAGCAATATTACCGATTAGTTAGTTCGTAATCTTTCTAAACGAGAGGGTCAAATATTGATCATGATTGGCAGATTATTTTTGGGGTCACTTGATGGCTTATTTGGAAGTGGAGGAATCATAGACGCTTTGAGAACAAAAATCAGGGAAACAAGATTTCGACCATCCTAGCTCAAGTTAACGAGAGAAAAAGAGTTAACATTATGACTAATGAGACTAGGCCCTTGCGCCATAAATGTTTGATTGGTTGGGTTCCTCCAGAGGAAGGATGGATGAAACTTAATACAGCTGGTGCCTTTAAGACTTCAAGTGTGGTGGCTACAGCAGGTTGCCTGTTAAGGAATCAATTTGGCTGCGAGAAGGGAGGTTTCTCTATGCACATAGGTACTTGTACTCCTGTTACTGCTGAACTATGGGGGGTTCTGCAAGGACTAAAAATGGCTTGGGTAGCTGGTATTCCAAATCTCATCTTAGAGTGGATAATCTTTGTGTGGTCAAGCTACTAACTAAAGATAATATCTCAACCAATCAAAGCTGGTCCCTTGTATCTGCAGCTAGAGACTGGCTAAATCGTGACTTGCTAGTGCGAATTGTTCATAGTTAAAGGGAAGGAAATTGTGCATCAGATTAGATGGCGAATATGGCCATAAATCTCCCTTTTGGATACTATGAGGTCCCTCTCGCTCCTGCTAGCATTTTTGATATTTTAGAGAGGGATAAGGTTAGAGTTGCCTTCCTTCGATTATGCCCTGTGAATTAAGACTTTTGCCTCTTCTTATATATATAAAAAATGTCAAGCAGAATAAACAAAATTTATGAAATTATTTTTCTTTGTCTGAAAAACCACGTGGTAATTCAAATTTATGCAGAATATTCTTTCTTAGTGTTAGTGCGGTTATGAGTACCGTTCGGTACCCGCAAATACTATCCGGAACATACCGTATCGACCAAAAAATAGAATAGTAATGGTTGCTTCGGTACCGGCCATAAATACCATCCAGTACCGGTGTTTTCCGATCGGTACCAGCCGGTACCCAAAATACCAGTACATACCGACCGGTACTGTGAATTTGGGAATGTTGGAGGACTAATTTGCAATTTTCAAATTTTTAACCCTAAACCCCCTCACCCTGACTCTGCTCTCAGCCTCTCACTCTCACTCTCTCGACTCTCGCCTCTCTCTCACACTCACTCTCGCTGCCGTCTCGCCTCTCACTGTCGCGCTTCTCTCACCCCCGCCGCTGCTTCCTGTCTTCTCCAGTTGTCCCCTCTGGCCCTCCCCGGTGTCTATCTCACTCTCTCCTCCTTCCCTCATCCTCCTCGGAGTCCGATCTCGCTTTGTGTTTAGCGTCCCCCGAAGACCCACCGCACCACCGCAACACGTCGTCGCCATCGCAGCTCCGCACACCGGCACACCACACCATCGAACCCCTGACGCGTCTGACCTGTGGACAACCTAAAAACCCGAACCAATTCAATTTGCTTTTGGGTGTGTTATTTTCTATTTTCGAATTATTGCTGGTTAATTACAAATTTTATTGTGTTGGATTGGAATTGGAATTGGATTTTGTCATTGTTGGATGATGAATTTCGGAGTTGGATGTTTTCCGTGGATGATGAATTTCCTGCTCATCTCACGGTATTGGATTTGCATGTATGTGAATTGGTTGTATTTTGGAATGGAATTGCTCACGGTATTGGATTTGTGTGTATGTGAAATTGTGAATTGGTTTGATTTTGGAATGGAATTGTTGAAGTTGAATACCGTGAGCTATTGATTTGGGTTTTGTCATTTTTGTCATTTCTGATATGAAAATTGGAATTGGAATTGTAAAATAGGGTGGTTTGGTGGTTAAGTGGTGATATGTATGTATTATGCACGATTTAACAATGTTGATTACTTGATTATTAAAATTGAAAGGTGATAATTAATATTTAAACCTAAATGTAAAATTAATAATCGAATGTGAAATTGATAATCAAATGTAAAATTGATAATCAAATGTGAAATTGTAAAATTGATAATTAAAATTTGTAAAATTTTAAGAACTTAAATTATTAATTAACACATTTTTAATATTTGTGAAATGGTAATTTATTTTTAATATTTGGGTATTGAATTTAGGTAAATAATTAGTTAAGTATAAAATTATACAATTGGAAATTAATAATAATTCAGTTGTAGTTAATGATAGTATTTGCCTATTTGGGTGTTAGTTTTGGGTAAATAATTAATTGAGTATAAAATATGTTAAACTTTAATTATTTGGTAATATATATATATATGTAGGGTATCATAAATATTTATAATTGGTAATGTGTGAAAGTATAAAGTAGTGATGTAATAAATGTATCCGAAAAGAACTCTTTGTTGTCAAATTGTGAATATGTTAGAGACTTGTAGATTCCAATCATTTATACTTACACTTATTAATGTCAATTAAAAATTGTAAAAGCAACATATATATTTAAGAACGAAATATAAAATGGTGTATATAATATTATGGTTTGTTAGAAATGAAAAGAAGATTCAAAGATTTAAATAAGGAAAAAAATATTTCCAAAGAAGCTATATCCTTCAACTTGATCCTCATATTAAGAATTTATCTTTCAACTTGATCATCATGTTTTGAATATATATGTATGAACAATTGTATAAGATATGTCATTCATTATTTGGAAATTGTGTAAATCATATCATACCCTTCAACTTGATCCTCATTTTCGAAGCTTTGAATTGAAATTGTTGGAAATTGTTGAAAATGGAAATTGTTTATATATGATTTGTGGAAGTTGGAAATAGAAATTGTTGAAAATTGTTAGAAATGGCAATTGGTTTATCAATGAATTGTGATTGTTGGAAATTGTTGATAATTGTTAGAAATGGAATTGGAAGTTGTTGGAATTCAATTGGAATTATGAATGGTATGTGATTGTTGAAAATGGAAATTGTTGAAAATTGTTAGAAATGGAAATTGGTTTATGAATGTATTGTGATTATTGAAAATGGGATTGGAAATTGTTGAAAATTGTTGGAAATGGGAATGGAATTATGAATGTTTTGTGATTGTTGGAAATGGAAATTGTTGGAAATGAAAATAGAATTATGAATGTTTTGTGATTGTTGGAAATGGAAATTGTTGGAAATTGTTGAAAATGGAAATTATTGATGTATGTTTTGTGTTATTATACATGTTGAATATTTTGAATTGTTAGCTTTTGACTTATAGTGAATTGTTCTATGAAATTGAATTAAGTGTAATGTAATCATACAGAATAAGTTATATTATATAAGATGGATATGCATATTGTGTACTGAAATTATGTGTTATTTATTTTTATGTGTACAGATAAATGGAAGAAAGTTTAAATACTCCCGATCAACCCACTTCAGGAAGATACAGTGATCCAGCTTGGGCTTATGCTGGTTTGGTTCTCGGTATGAAAAACCATACCATTTGCTTGTTTTGTAACAAGTATTTGAAAGGTGGAGGAATCACCCGATTGAAAAAACATTTAGCTGGGGTTAAAGGAGATGTGGAAGCGTGTAAAAAAGTAAGTTATGATGTGAAGTGGCAGATGAAATCATTGCTTGATGAACATCAATTTGAGAGAGATAGAAGGGAAAGATTAAATTTTGAAATTGGTAGTGGACGTTCGTTTCCTAGTTTCCATGGTGATTATGGAAATGTTGAAGATAGAAGTGGTAGTGGTAGTGGTAGTGGTGGTGGTACTGGTACTGGTAGTGTTCCATCTCAGGGTCATGAAGAATCTGATGTGAGGAAAAGAAGAAGGCAGGTGACTAGTTTCTTTGCACTACGAACAACTCCTGGAGCCCAACCTTCAATTCGTAGTGCAATGCAATCAAGAGATGCAGCTCACAATGTCGATATGGCAGTAGCTAGATGGTGGTATAATTCAGGTTCGTCATTCAATAGCTTCTTATGGTAGATGCAATAGCTTCTTATGGTCCAGGATACAAAGGTCCTTCGATTGATAACTTAAGAGGTAAACTTTTGAGTTGTGTTGTTTCTGAAATTAGAAATTATTTGGCTGAAAGAAGAGTGAATTGGGATACTTATGGTTGTTCGATTATGTGTGATAGTTGGACAAATAGGAGACAAGAGCCTATTATAAATGTTTTGGTTTATTCTTCAAATGGCTCTATGTTTTTGAAATCTATTGATGCATTTGGCCTTATTAGAAATACTGAGACTTTGTTTGGGATATTTGATGAAGTTGTGAATGAAGTAGGGCCGGATAACATTGTTCAATTTATTACTGACTGTGATTCCGTTTATAATGCAGCAGGAAAAAGGTTGCAGAATACGTATAATTCATTTTTTGGACTCCTTGTGTTGCACATTGCATTAACTTAATGCTGGAGAATATAGGAGATCCTAGGTATTTTCCTGTTATTGGTGAGACTATGCAGAAAGTTAACAAGGTGACAAAGTTCATTTATACTCGTGCATGGGTATTGAATTTGATGAGAAATGAGTTTACCAATGATAGGAATTTGTGTCGTTCTGCTGTGACAAGATTTGCCACAAATTTTTTATCACTTCAGTCTTTTGTTTCCCAGAAGAAGGAGTTAAGACAAATGTTTACAAGTGATAAGTTGATTGCATCTCAACATGCTAGGTCTAATGATTGAGTGGAGGTTTGTAATATGATACTAGAAGGTAGAGAATTTTGGTCTCAATATCAATTTGTTATCCGAGTTTATGAGCCTTTGGTGAGGGTGCTTCGCTTGGCTGATAGTGAACAAAAGCCAACAATGGGTTATATTTTTGATGCCATTGAGAGAGCGACAGAAGCAATCAAGGCTAATCTGAAAAATAGGTCTTCTTTGTACACACCATATCTTTCAATCATTAATGAGAGAAGGAAAAGACAACTTTCTTTCCATTGTTTACAGTTGGGGCATTTTTGAATCCTAATGTATATTTTAGACTAGATCTTGCAAAGCAAGCTTAAGTTAATAGATGAATGCTTTTAACAATTACAACAATTGTTAGCATTGACGCAATGCAAGATCTTTTAAGCTCACAAATGGATCTTTACGAGTTATCTTATTGGGATTTTGGAATGCCGATTGCTATTTGATAAAGAGGAAAACTTTCTCTAGGTATTAGTTATGTCCTTTTTCTTATTTGTTAAAAATTAATTATCACTTTATTTTGTTTATAACACTACTTTTGTTATCTTATAACTTAAAGTTTTTTGGTGGGATCGAAAATGGTGTTCTAGAATTGAAAAGGTTTGCGATTCAGATTTTAAGTCAATGTGTGAGTGCAACAGGTTGTGAACGAAACTGGAGCACATTTGAATTTATCCACTCAAAGAAAAGGAATAGATTGGAGCATAAGAGGTTGAATGACTTTGTAACAGCCCAGATTACCGGCCCACAGATATTGTCCACTTTGGGATCCATGCCCCTCACCGTTTTGCTCTTCCCACCATTGGAAAAATGAGTCTTATAGGGGAGAGGTATCCATATCTTTATAAGGCATACTTTGTTCTCCTCTCCAACCGATGTGGGATCACACACTCTCTACCCTTTTTAGGGCCCAACCCTCTTCAAGGCCCAGTCTAGCTGGTACATTGAGTCGGGTATCGGCTCTGATACCATTTGTAACAGCCCAAACGACCCTCCCACAGATATTGTCCGCTTTGGGCTCCAAACCCCTCACGGTTTTACTGTTATCGCATTCGGGAAGACGTGTCCTAGAGGAAGAGGTATCCATACCTTTAAAAGGCATACTTCGTTCCCCTCTCTAGCCAATGTGAGATCTCATCCTTATCATCCACCAAAAAAAGGATGATGAGATCCCACGTCGGCTGGAGAGGGGAACAAAATATGCCTTATAAGGGTATAGATACCTCTCCCCCTAAGACGCGTTTTCTCAAGGGTGGGAAGAGCAACACCGTAAGGGGCTTGGAACTCAAAGCGGACAATATCTGTGGGTAGGTGGTTTGGGTTGTTACAAGTGGTAACAGAACTAGTACCCAAACCGTTGTGCCAACTAAACTGGGCCCTAAAGAAGGGTGGGCCCTAAGGGGGTGGAGGATGACGAGATCCTACATCGGTTAGAGAGGGGAACGAAGTATGCCTTATAAGGATATGGATACCTCTCCCCTTAAGACACGTCTTCCCAAGGGTGGGAAGAGCAAAACCGTTAGGGGCTTGAAGCTCAAAGCGGACAATATCTGTAGGCATGTAGTCTGGGCTGTTATAGACTTGTTTTTTGTTCGTTACAATTTAAAGCTTCAGGAAAGGTATGTTATTTTCATTATTATCATTATTAATTTCGATATAATTTCTTATAATTTTCTAATAATTAAATTTAATTGTTTATTAGGAGTCTTAATAGCACAAGTAGTTCAACTGATCCAATTGCCGTTAATAATATTGATGTTTAGGCGGATTAGGTTTTTGAAGAACTCAATTTGGTTGATGTGAATGATTTGAATTTGGAAGATAATCTTGGATGGTAAAGCATTGACATGTCATTTGGTGCATTAAATTTGAATGATAATGATAACAAAGCTCCTCTCAATAATGAGGATTTTGTACCAAATGAGTACTAGGGTCAGTGTAGTTCTAGCGGGTATCCTCCCATTGACGATTGAATTCCAGGTTTTTGTTTTTCTCTTCTTTTAATTTTACTTGCATTTGATGTTTATGTTAAATTCTATATATGTAATGTAACTATAATGTTTTTGTTTCAGGTTTAAATTATACTTGATTGTTTTTTCGTCATCAACTCTTTTTGTAAATTATTTAAGGATATTTGTTGTTCTTTTTATTGGATGTTTTGTATCTTTTGATGTAATATTATTTATTAAAATGATGATATTGTATTATTGTAATATTTTAAATACTTTGTATTATTCATAAATAGTTGTATGATGATAATTGTTTTTGTTTATATTAATTGTGGTTATTATTTATATGTGAAATATTTAAAAATTATTGTTGTTTCATATTAGTTGTCATTATTATTTATTATTAAGATTTTTGAAAACTTGGTTGATGTAAATAGTAAACTAGTAAAGTATACAGTACAACTGTACAATATACCAACGAACTATTTTGAAAATTTTAAAAATTTTAGGGACTATTTCATAAATTTACAAAATTACCCGAAACGGTATCCGGTACTGACCGGTACCAGTACAGTACCATTCTAGAACTTAATCCGATACCGAGCCCGATACGATATTCATAACTTTGGTTACACTAAAACCTTGCCATTGCTTGTGAAATTTGATACAAGTGATTTAAGTAAACTAACAAAATGGACAATGCAGTCTCTTAATCCTTCCACAAATCTGCAAACTCATCAGGTTCCAAAGGATTAGATAGTTCATGCATTTTTCTCCTTGTCTTGGCTTTAACTTTCTTGGCAAACTTCCCAGCTTTCTGCTTTCTCTCTAATGACCGAATCTGAGTAACAAACAACATCAGTAATGAATCATATATTTTAAACAAGCCAGTAAAATAAGGGTAACAGTCACTTCCTTCCAGTCTGAGACTGAATTCAACTTTGAAGAAAAAGTTGACAGGTAAAAAGTACTGCAATCTAGCCGAGAATTATCATGCGAAATCAAGAGTATAGCAACTTGTGCATGTATCGTGAAAAATATTCTTGATAATGTAGCCTAAAGAAGAAAAACGACAACTAGGGCATGTCTGCAGCATTTCCTAAAAGGTAGACATCTAGCTCCAACCGACAAAAACCACAAGATTCAAAATGCCAATTGCCTAACAAAAAGATGTCTTAAATCACAAACAGCAAGTTCACTAACCTGGTTTGGAGATACATAAAATGGATTTTCATACAGAGTCGGGCCTCCAAAGCTGCCACCAAATATCTTGATAGGATTCAAACAAAATCTTGGACCAACCTGCAAAACAGTAATTATTAATTATGCAAACAAGAACTGTTTCATGGGTACAGAGATGTAAAAGATGTCAGTGCAGACCTCAACAAGGGTCATCTTATCCAGACCTCCTCGAGCCACCTTATCTGATTCATTATGCGGAACAGATATCTACATTAAATAAAGACAGTTAGGAATTAGTATCATTAATACAAGTGTGCAAATATGTCAATATAAGAGGAATCATATAGATATGTTGAATGACTGTTACCATTTTCTAGTATTTTAGCAGTAAAATGATCATATTCCCCGTACCATTTGGTGGATACAGAGATACAACATGTAAGAATTTAAATAAAGTTGAAAAAAAAGAGCAATAAGTGGACGTGTTTTACTAACGGTCAAGGAACAACTATTGTTTTGATCCAATCCATCTCACAATTTCAGCAAAATGACACTTGTTGGAATGATTGAATTGAATATACCAAGAAAGGAATCGTGGATGAATGGTTAATCCAAGGAATTTCCCAAACAAGCAGCATATACTAACTTCTATAGGCATCAAAAATTCCCAATCACAACTATTATCAGATTCGAGTCAAAATATATGTCAAATAAATTTGACACTATGTTGATAACTCAACACAAATAATGGACTAAATAAGAGTATGTTGTCCGTAAATGTTGGATCACTGTTGAACTTCAAAAGGCTTTATTACTACTATAATAAACTAAGAAAAATAGGCTGCAGTACAAACTCCAAATATTGAAGTCCAACGCACCTGGTAATTCCGGAACCATATATGGTCGTCAACAATTGAGAAAACGAAAACATGATCATGATAAGGCTTAGATTTCCTGTGTTCTTTTG
>JAOTBA010000003.1:13322082-13340045 GCA_025629845.1 Erythroxylum squamatum | reverse complement strand
AGCATGAAGGAAATTATGATGCGATCATACTACTGAGATTCCTATCATGTGCAATTATGTCAGTATCTAAATTATCCATAGTCATAGGATTGACGAGACTGGACATCGTCAATCCAGACAGACTAGCACATGTCATACTCCTTGATTGGATATATCTTAACAATATATATCTTAACAATTGTATAGTTATATACAAATCAAAACCTACATTCCTTTCTCATATTAACAAAATCAGACTCAATATATATTATGCAATGCATGTAAACTCTCAAGGCTCTTAATTAGGGATGATAATAGATTAGACCAATCCTAGTTCAATCTAGAGTCCAGTCAAGAGTCAAGCATCCTAGGCCTCGTTAGAGCCCACTTAAAATAATACCAATATGATTTTGTTTTGGTATATAAATTCTTAAATCTTTATATCAAAATGACATCTTTTAGTTAGTTATGCCAAAATGATATCATTTCAATAAAAGAGTTTAGGTCAAACTTCGGGCTGGCTCCTTAAGCCTAAGTATGACCTAACGTTTAGTTAATCTTAGCTTGACTCATTAACTTCAAGTTAGACCAGGCTAGGTTTCAGTTGTCATCCCTACTCTTAATAACTATTTTAGTATGTCAAATGTTCTTTTCACAACTCAAATGTGATTAGATACCCAAAACCAACTCAAATGTTCATTAGGTACAAATTAGTTGTTACAACGATTAGTTTATTAGTAAGATTAGTTAATTGATCACTTACTTTTGACTAGTTAGATATCCTTTAGCTAGGCAATACCCTCAGTAAGTATAACATGCTTAATATGTCCATAAACATACCAAGAATTAACTAGTCGATCATAACCCTCTAGTTAGTTGATTATCCACCTGTTGGTCCTTTGAGTAGTTGATAGGCTAGTTGATGACAGATAACTTGATACGTAACTTTTTATTCCTATATAAGGGTTATCAAAGAAAACCTTTAAGCTAATTGCACCTATACATAAAATAATTTAAAAACTTCAACATTCAACTCTTTTCAAAAATTAAACATACCTTTTCACTCAATATCTATAGATCAAGATGTTCTTTTTATTAAAGTTTAAAAAAATTCTCTTGATTATGAAAGGAATTAATCGTTATTCCCTATATATAAATGATCATATAATGATCAAACCTTTAATCCATTTAAATTACCAAGATAATATTCAAGTAAAATTATAATGATTGTTACATATGGAATTATTTTATTTATTCCTACTCTTGGTCTACTTGAATTATCTTGAAACTCTTTTAAATTGTATTTGTTACTCCGCTTTGCATATTTTGATCCTTTGATTACTTTTCCCTTCTATTAACTTGATCTTTGACCTTTTATTTGAATTTTCACAAATTAACTTGTTAATATCACCAAATATAAAAATATTAGTAGTAACATATTTCCTTATCATTAAAATAATTGTTAAAACCTCACTTGATCCAATAATTCCATTTCACTTCGAACTTTTTTGGTTTGAAATGAAGTGCAAATTCACTTAGGAGAAATGTATTTATTTAGTGCTTGCCTATAAATACTTTTCTTAATCAATCAACCTTTGACTATAATTGTCTCAACTTATTAATAAATGAAGTGTATTTGTAGTTAATTAACAATATGTCTTAAATTTAGGATAAATCTCTCACACAATCCTAGCAACAACTTTAAGCATAAATGTATGTTCAAAGGAGAACATAAATATGCAATCCTAATCTTTTTTTCTACATATTAAAATTTAAAGACAATTATTTTTATGACAATGTATTTAGGATTTGCACTAATTACGATTTTGTTATGTATCAAGAACTTTTTAAACTTTTATTAGTATTTTAGTTTCTATTCTCAATCCTTAAATTGAATAATTGGTATAAAAGCCAAACAGTTAGGAACTAAAGTACAATAACAAAAAGAATAGTTGGTGGATGAGTTTCAATTTAAGAAAAAATCTTGTAGAGGTTTATATCATTTATATTAATTCAACCTAGATTTTAGTTTGATCATACGTGATAAAATTAATTAAAATCATTTTACAATTATTCATGCCTTAAAAATAATAAAATATTAATCAATTATTATACTTGTTTATATGGTTTATGGATAAAATGAAAATCATGATATAATTGCATGTTTCTTACTTCCTACTTATCTTTGTATCTTTTGCACAATGTTTAATTGAGGCTAAGAGAAACACACATAAAAAGTTAGGTGTTACACTTAGTTACACCAATTTAGTTCAACAAGTTTAAAAAATTTGGTGTGTGTTATGATTTAGAAACTTTTGGAACCTAGAATTTTTTTTTAATAAACTATATATGAAAATGCATATTTCTTCATATATATAATATATGAATAGATTGTAAGAGTTTTTAAATAAGTAAATAACTAACAACTAATTTCCCTTACAATATACCAAGGTTCTAAGTGTTTAACTTGTGTTATAGCTTTTAGTCTAAGTTTTATCAATATCCAGCAGCAAAATTTTCATATAAATGCTTTGTGCATCTCCACCTAATAGCCTAAGTTTTGTATTTCCACTAGAATGAAAATTTTGTGCATCTTGCAAATTTCTAATAATTTAGCCAATTTTCTAGACAAACTTATTTGTACTATTTCCTTAACAAAGCACGTCGTCATCATTCTAATGGTTCGCGCAATAATGAAATTGTTTGACTTACTGAAAATTAAGAGGGTCTTACAAATCTCCTTACTAAAAGAAATTCGACATCTTTATCGACAAGAAATTTTTTGAACCTTTTTATTATAAAATTATTAACTTACTCCCAATGTTATATACAAAACCTTCTTTTCCCTGTAAAAGAATCATAACACATGTTATATTAATAAGCAATATATAAGCACTCTCATCCATGTCACAAAATAAATATGTAGAGGAAATTATTGATAAGCCAACATCATTGTTCCTTACTAATGATTCAAAAATCAATTTAAAACAATCCAGTTGCTTCTAAGTCATCAAATACATTTATGCAATAATCGAATCACACATCCTTACCAAGTAATCACTAAGACTACTCATCAGTTTGTAACCCTTTTTTATTTATCGAGAGAAATTTGATATCACCCTAAATAGCACCCTTACAACCTTACCATATATAACATCTTGAATTTCCTTTATATTTAGCACATATGATTATTTATTAAATGGTCCAAAAGTTCTACATTTGGATTTTTTCCACAACTGGCGTATTGATAGTTGCCAAATTGTTTCATATAATTATGCTTGCAAAGTTATCTAGCTTTTTATGGATTATTTTTAAATGCCTTATTAAATTCATCCAACTGAGCAATCATTAAAAGTCCCTTCTTTTTCGAAGTTCGCCCAAGTAATTGCTTTAACCAAATAATCCTTTCTCTCATTTTTTCCACATAGTATTCACCCATTATTGCCATTGAAATTAACTTGAAATTATGTTATGATACCACTTATTATAAGGTTTAGATAAGGTTGGGAAAATTCTCACAAATAGCCCTATATTATAGTAAGTTGCACTAACTTAATTTAGTGATTTTTTTATCAAACATTTGGTGTGCATTATGATTTAGACATTTTAGGACTTAGAAAATAAAAAATCAACATAATATATATGAAGAGACATGTTTCTTCACACATAAAAAGAAATTGTAAGTTTTTCTTAAGTGTACAATTAACAACCAAGTTGTCTCATAATAGACTTATCAATCTTTTATCAAACACCTTATAGACATAAGTGTTAGGCACATTATGAGATAGAACTAAAGCCCACCATGAAGTATAATATAATAAGGAACTTTCTTGATATATAAAAAAGTTAATAAATATGATGAGGGTCATAATAGGGCACCTTAAGTCCAACAACAAGAATCATGTTTATAGAAAAATGTATTTGGAATTGGTTATTAAGCAGTGAGAATAAATTTGAACAACATTTATTTATAACTTCCATCATTGATAAGTCAATAGGTTGTCCAAATATGCTAGACAAATGGAACATTCAAATATGGATAGTTTATTAACTATATAAACTCCTATTATGCTTAATCCACCAAAGCATTAAATGCCTAATTTGTGCTTCTAACTTTTTGTCCACGTTTTGCCAATTTCCAATAACAAATTTTCATTCAATGAATTGTGGCAATATTGCATTAGGATGTTGGAACGTTACTAAATAGTTTAAATGTTGTATTTCCATCGAAATAGATGACTTATGCATCTTTAAAACTTTTGGTACTTAGCCAATTTTCTAAACAACCTTATTTATACCATTTCTTTCTAAAGCATGTCATCATCCTAATAAGTTTGTACAATTATGGAGTTGTTCAACTTGCAAAAAAGAGTGTCTCACATCTTTTATATAAAAAGCCTTAGTACTCAAGGCTCCTCGCTTTGCAAGGGTTGAGGGAGAGTGATCAATTGTTCGCAACTTTCTTTTTTATTTTACAAAGAGGCTGTTTCCGTGACTAGAACTCATGACCTTCCAATTAGAAAGGAGTAACCTTACCAGTTGCTACAAGGCTCTCCCTCTCACATCTTTTATATACATGGGTGATATTTTTTAAGATAATGTGGACATAAAATAAATGAAAATAAATTTATATCTTGATAACTGGAGAGGTCTTTACCTCATAAGTTATTATCATAAATAATCTTTAAGATAGTTTTTATTATCTAAGTTAGGATTTTTTAAATAGATCCAAGGCATATATATCAATTGTAAGAAAGAAAGAGTGATTGGTTGCTTTATACATGTTTTGTTATTTATGCATCTCAAATTTTCTTTTTATATGAATATCCTTTTTATATGAATATCTATATATATGTCCTATAAGACCTTTTTTAAGTATTTATATGTAAATCACTCTAAATATAAACAGAAATTATTGAATAGGTGTAGTGGAATATTTTATAAAATAAATTAATTGTTTTGTCAAAATGAGTTACTAATTAGACATGTAAGTTATTTAAAAAGGATTCTCTTTATTAATAAAATTACTTACTTATATGGAGTGATTTTATATACTATTTTTATTCATAAAAGATATATTAAGTAAATAATAAGGACAATAAATTGATTTTATAAAATAATATCTAAAAAAGAGTAATAATTTGTAAATTCATTTTTGCTAATTAACATTAAAAATATATTTTATATTATTTATTTTGTGTAAAGGAGAATGTAGAGCGTGACTTCTAGGTTTTAATGAAGTCTAGTTCATGTCAATTTAATTTCATATTTATCTTTAATCAAATCATATTTATTGCATCATTTATAGTTAACAAAGTTTAGTAATGAAATTAAATTTCAAAAAAGTTTAATAATCAAAATTACTTTCTTGAATTTATGACTGGAAATAATTAAACTAGCTTTAGGGTAATTGATTTAGACAACAAGTTATAAGATGTGGTTACTACTTTGAAAGTGCTTTTGAAAAGACAGGACTTATTATTACAAATGAGATAGAAACAATATTAGCCACTATAATGATCACAAATAAGTTTAAAAACTAAGATGTTTCATTGATGCTAAATCTATTATAAGCTATGATGGAGCTACTTAGGTTAGTTTTGGTATAATAAAAATGAAGGATATAATCAATCAACTAAGTAGTCTTAAATTGCAAAGTAAATTTAAAATTCACATTAATTATGATTATAATACAAATATATCTAAAATTTTTATTTTTATTCATATTTTAGTTCTAATAGTCACTAGTATGATCCCTACTATAGTTTTATACAGAGGCCTACTAACAATATTGTTAGATTCTTGGCGACAAATATTTTATGGAATAAAAACAAGAAATCAAAATTATCACTGAATTAAAAATTGTTGAATTGAATTAGACAATACAATCTATTTAAAGTTCAATAATACTCCAAATATGATGCCCTCGATTAGCTATTATAAAAAATTTAAGAACTCTCATCTAAAATTACACGCATACATTATGAACACGCCTTCACAATGAGGAAATTTGGTGTTGAACCCAACTAGAATAGAACATTCAACTTTTATAGTAGACATTTTGAATCAAATATAATGGAACACTAGAATTAGTACCATGCCATTCCAAACAAATCCTACTATTTGTGGTGCTTTTGTCAATTATTGCAAAATTCATTGGAGGATGTAATTGATCAAAAGAGTTGAAAATAGCCTTAGACTATGTTGTTTAACATCTATGCATAATAAGAGAATTAGAGTGCATCCATAGAGGTCATATTAGTTATGAAAAGTACCTTTCTTAAAAGCGTCTACTAGGATAATACAATTAAAGTTTATGAAGGAAAATGTGACATTTTGGGAATATATTTAAAATTTGCTGGTGACACATCTCATTAGCATATGAAGGAAAATATGAAATTTTTTAGAAAATATATAAATATTTCCATTAAGTAGGGATATTTAAAAATATAATTATACTAATGTATTTTTATTTTGTAAGCTAAATTAAGTAGAGAATAAAGACAGAAGCCTGGAATGCTAGAACTAGGATACTTTTGAAAACACAAATAATCATTTATGAAAAAATTTCCCCATAATGATTGTTATCTAAGAATGCAATTATTGGAATTTTGAGCGTTATTAATAAGATTATCATACTATACTGAGATTGGAAAGGAGGATTTCATTACTATAAAACGATTATAGATCAAATGCAGACTAAAATGATAATATTGTTTATACTTCATTAAGTTTAATTGCACATAAGTTGGCATGACATTTTTTAGCAATTATTTGCTATTGCCCTTTCTTTCTCCAAGTCAAACACAATGAGAGAAATCCTCGAGCAATCAAAAATAGTTAGATAAAAATGAAATCTTAAATAAGTTTGGCATTAATTATGTTAAAAACTTCCTACATTACTTAAGAATCACAAAACTATAAATTTTATATGGTTTGGAGAATCCTCCTCAAAAAAGTTACGTATAGTAAAGTTAAGTATAACTCTATAATGATATTAGAGGCATCATTTTTTAATACATGTTAAAATATGATATTATGATATTTTTGGTCCTTTTATTATATTCATTTCACTAATCAGGTCCCTATATTAAAATATTTTTAATTGTATCCACTACAATTTTAATCTTCATAATCAAGTTTCTTCCATTAACTCCTTTAATGGAAGGGCTTATGTAGTAAGCTAATTAGCTTGAAGATAACTTGGTAGCACCTGAAAGCCATATTTAGTAAGTCTCTTCCTTTATTGAAAGCTGACATGCTTAAAATAAAGCCCATATGAACACATTAGATTTCACTCACTGACTAAATTTGGTCCTATTACTCTTTAAAATTCTAATTATTGAGAGAAACAACTCTCTCAACCTAAAAACAAAGAACACTAAGTGTTTCTCCATTATTACTATTAATTGAGATTGAAAAAATAGAGAGTGAAAGGAAAAGAGGCTTAAATAAAATAAATTCTCAGCTTTTGAAGGTAAGAAAATCTATTTGTCATGTTATTGAAAGAATTTTATTAGGTTATGGAATAGAGAGTTACCTACCCTAGGACTAATTTTTATCCTTAAATTGTCACATGCATTTTATTACCAATTCTTAAAATATATACTTTACATGGATCAATAATCAATTAACTTACTTCATAATTAATTAATTTTATATTTTCTAATAAGTTTTTTTTCATGCATATGCTTTAATTTTGGTTCTTTTTTACATATCAATTCATTTTTACAAAAGTGGTGTTGTTTTTTAATATATGTTGTTGATTGTCTATTTTAAGTTTTGTCATTGTCGTATACATGTCTACTGTAGTCTCTTATAAAGACCATATTGATCAATTAAGATATAAAAAGTGTTCATGCTTTGCCAGAGATGTTTATAAAGTTATTAACTAATAGTTTTGACTAATAGTTTCATATATTCAAAGCTCATCCTTGGACAATTTATAACACTAAAAGTATTTGAAATAAAAAAAAAACCTTTTTTTTATAATGCACTTGTAAATTTTAATCACCACTTTTCCATGTTTAGTATATGTTGGCCAAAGTTGAAGACATTAATTCTGTTCCTTTTTTCTCGTATTTTTTTAAAGTAAATGATAAATACTCATTAGCTCTTGTGCAAAGTACTAACAACTTGTTGGAAGTTTTATCAACATATTTAAATACTCATTCAATTTGTTATTTTCTTTTCTGCTAATAAGAACTTAGTCAACTTATTAAAACTTATACCCATAAGTTTTAATGCAATATACTAACAACTTGTTGGAAGATCCATTAACACATTTAGTTATCCATTTAATTTTCTTTTCTTTTATAATAAAAGAATTCAGTCATCTTTCACTTCTACTTACTTTTGCATGTTCCCTTATTAAGAACAAGATGATAATGGATTACATTTATATCATCCTTCAAAAAGAGAATGAAGTTATTAAATATATTGGATTTGTTTTTATTTTCATGTTTAATGTTTTTAAAAGTTGCATTCAAGGTGTCATATTAAATATAAGGATTAAGGTTGCCATTTTTACTTATCCTAAATAAACATATGGAGTAAGGATAGGTAGTTTCACATCGATTATGGTGGCGCTCTTGAGGAGTTAATAATGGGTAAATATATTGGTTGACAGGCCAAAGTCATTAAGGTTGAAGATGTTGACAAGTTTTGCCATTGGGACATTATTGATGAAGTTAAAGCATGGATGCGTCAAAATGATATCGAGTGTTTTAACTATAGGATTTAAGTGATGGTTTGAGGGAATTGGAAAATGATCAAAAAATCCTTGATATACTCCATCACATGTTATCAAGAAAAAGTAAAGTAGTGCATATGTATGTCAAACAAAAACTATTGTGAGGAAATTTTTTTATAAGGTAAGAAAGAAAAATTCGGATAAATGGGAGTTTAAATCTAAAGATTGCATTGAGAGACAATGAAGAAACTTCAAAGTGCAAGGTGACATCTTTAAGAAGTAAATCTAGTAGAAAATCACTACAAGGCAAATCTAAATTAATATTTGAAGATTATCTTAAGGCAATTTCTACTAAGAAATCAACCAGATTGAAATTAAAGTAAATAACTAAGAGTAGCGGTGATATTAAGGACTCACAAATTGCATAAAATTTAACACATAAGTAGAGGAAGGTAGTGATGAAGAGTATATACTCTCTAAGGTACTTGTCGAAGATGACTCTAATAATGATGGTGATGAGCTGGTGGAGGTAAGAAAACTTGTGTAAGGGCCCTAAGGCTCTGTTTAGTTGAACGTAAAGTTTTTAATGAAATGAAATGAAATGGAATGATTTATAATGGAATAGAATGTAAATAGATGTAAAGTTAGAAATTTGTTGTTTGGGAGGAATAAAATGGTTCATAATGTAATATGGTGAAATGTTGTTTGGAAGAAGGGTTCATAATGTAATATAGTGAGATGTTATTTATCATTTTACATTCCATCCTAAACTCCCAAATTATAGGTAATTTATTTTTACCGTTTAGGATGAAATAAGATATAATGTGAAACCCTCTCCTTCCATTATATTTCATTCCATTATATTATAAACTCTCCTCTCAAACGGTGGAATAATATTACATTCCATTAATAACCACCCAACCAGACATGACCTAAAAAAAGAGAATTAAAGGTGGTAAATTAAATGCTAAACTGTTAAAGGAGGAAAGAGCTTAATATGTTGATATGCAGCAAACAATCGTTATTAACTCACCAAGAGATTCATCTCTTACTCATAAATAGTTGGAGTTGAAAATCCTAGTAAGCTAGAGTGTGGTATATAATACTTCTCCACCTTAATTTGGAGTTGAATTTTTTAGTTCTAAGTTACGATTCTTCATAATTTACACTTAGTACATAATGTATTGATGGAGAGAATTTAACGAGGTAGTAACCAAGTACTCCACTGTTGAAAGGTATGTAATTGAATTTATTATAAATTGCAAATTTACTATGAGATTTAAGTGTTATTATTGGGTGACCTTGAAAAATTAGTGGATGCTTATATAGATAAGAAGATGTTTGGCATATTATACATTATATCGATCATCGTAATTGTTGTAAGGTGTACGGTAACAAAATAATTTGAAAGTCATGATTAGTTAAGAAAGATTTTGGTGATTTGAAGGACATTAGTTCAATTTTATTAAGGGTCATGAACATAATGACAATGCAGAAATGTATTACATATATGCATTTGTCAGTCTTGTATGAAGTAAAAGAGGTTGCTATTGAAAAGATAAAGTGGGTGTTAAGGCTGAGTTTACTTTGTCATGGAATTATAAAATAAACTTGAAAATATCTAATCTAGATAATGCAACTAAAATTGAGGTGGAGAGATTTATATTTACTAGGGATTCCTTTTTTAAAAAGTTGTGTGTTTCTTTTGACTACTATAAGACAGGAATGATTAAAGGATTTAAAATGATTTTGGGTGTTAATGGAGCATTCTTGAAGGAGTTATGAAGGGAGTAATGGTTACTATTATGGGTAGAGATGCAAACAATAAGATGCTTCATGTTTGTTCGACAATGATGGATATTAAGACAAGAAATACATGGAATTGGTTCTAAAGGTTATTAATGGTTGACTTTGGCATTGAAGATGACATATACTGGGTTGTTGTAAGTGACAGGTAGAAGGTTAGGCAAAATTGTCATTCCTAAATTTATTTTCTCACTTTTCATTCTTGTATGATTTTTATTTATAACAGTACCGGTTATGTTCTATATAATTTCCTTTAGTAAGAATTTATTCAAGCTATTCAAGATAAACTCCCAAATGTAAAGCAAAGATTTGTGATAGAAATTATTTTAGAATATTGTCAAATCAATAAATATTCTTTTTTAAGTAAAAATTGAGAGTTTAACGAGTGATTTGAGAATATATAGGAGACTTTTATAGAGGTTCCTAAAGAAAGATTATGACACCCTAAAATCAAGTTCAACATAATAAAAGATAACTTATGTGAAGCTTTTAATGGTAAAATTGTGGGTGTCAAAACTAAAACCATTATTTAAATATTTGAGGAAATTAGGACATATAAAAAAGACTACAATTTGTTAGGGACTTAGGTAGAAAGTGGGAGTAGGGATTAGGAAATTTTGGTTGAGAATATACATGTTGATTTTTATCATTTTATATAGAATGTCATTGAAAGTTATAAAGTACAAGAAAAAGGGATTACATATGTTGTAAAATTAAGGAGAGAATTTGTAGTTGTAAAGTCTATAATATTTCTAAGATACTTTATTATGATACTTTAGTGTTACTAGTTACAAAAGAGGAAAGGTAAATATATGAGTGAATGGTATTCCAAGGCCAAATACTTAGCAACTTATGCAAATATGACGAATCTTAGACGAATGTTTTAGCCAAAATTTTAAAGCTACCATTATTAAAGGTTATGCCAGGAAAGCCTAAAAAGAAAACAATTAGAGAGCTAGGAGAGCCAATTTCAAGGACATGTTCAATCTTAAGGAATGAGAGGGTGATTAATTACAATATTTATTTTTAAAAGAGTAATAACAAACTTATACAACCTAACAAATTCATATTAAGGTTTAGGATACCAACAACAACTTCTCTATAGGTGTTTACTGCATTCATATAGTTAACCATTCACTTATGAATTTATGTTACAACTAGTATGATACAAGACCAAGTGAGATAGTGAGAAGCTTTAGCTTTATGCAACACCTCATCTACATATGTATGATTTTACTCATCAATAATGATGTATTTTATTTGTTTCATATACACTTATATTTACATGTTTGTTTGGATGTTTATATGCATTGACTAACTCAATTAACGCATTATTTATTTATATATATATATATATATATATATATAAACAACCATTACATTCCAATTATCTATAACAAATCATAAATCTTATTAACCATTGGAATGTGTCTAAGGAAAGGGAAGACAAAAAGACTGGTAAAAGGATAGCTACTAAGTAAGGCCTAAATAAGTTAAAGAAAAGTAGTTTAGCATATACAATGAAATCATATACCATAAGATCAATATTTGAAACAAATATGACTAATAGACCAGTTATTAAATCAACATCTTCTATTACTAAACCACTAAGTAGGAATTATTGTAATTAAACTTAATACAAGTCTCATATCCACTATTATCATAAGTTCACTGTAAGTTTAACAAATGAAACAAGGCAAAAGATTCAAACAAATGTCTAGAAAGCAATTAAATTTAGGAGTAAACATTGGGACGACCACATTTGTTAAATTGTGGGATGTAAACTTAAGCACATTACATATAACTCCTGCCTTTTTTGGATAATGATTTGAATTGTATTGTTTTATGACTATATATTAATGAATGGGTATTATGTTCTTATAAGAGCAAGAAGTGAAATTCTCGGCACAATATTTTGGTACATATTGGTTGTTATACATATTACTTTATTAGTTATTTTGGTGCCCGAGCATATAATTTCATGTACATTTTCATTATACTTTTGTACGTATTGATTAAACATAATGTCTTTACAAAGATTGTTGGTTCATGAAAAAAGTTAAATTTTATAACATGGAGCTTAATAATATTTTTTATAATATTATATTCATTACAACAATAATAATAATGCATCGATATCATACAATCCATATTCACTAAACTAGACACACTACATTGACTTTCAAGACTTACATATATTACACCCAACATTCAATACAGAAATCAATACATAAGATTTCATTATAAAATTTTTAAAATAAAAGGCCTCGAAAAAAATTTAAATGATATTACTACCAACTTCTTCCATCTTCTTCTTCCACCTTATTCTTCCGACTCCTACTTTGAAATCCGTCATATTTTTTACCTCAACAACTTAAATGTTTGATTTTTGTTAAAAATTATAATGAACAATACTTTAAAATAACCTAAAAGCTAACTAAATTGTGGTTTTCTTCTGTTTAAAAGCTTCATTTTCTCAATAATATGCTTTAAGAAAACCTCAACTGAAAAGGTAAAAAAATCTAATCATTAAAAGAATTTGCAACTTTTTACACTTTCTTTAAGATTGAGCATCTCATACATTATAAATCTTTTCCCAAGATTGAGATACGTTCTTGAGACCTTGACAATAGCATCAACATCACAATTGCATGATAATTTCATTTTTGTATTTCCACTAAACAAATATGAATAAGGATTTGAATCAAATTAAAGAAATCTTAGAAACAAACAAAAGTGAAATTGTTAACAGAATATTACCTTGTGTCTTTCTTTAAAAATTGAATGCTAGAGAATGGAAGAACCAAAATCGGGCCTCGTGAGCGTGGAATTTGGCATGACAACATGAGGCCTCATTTCGGCCACATTAACTTGCCATGAAAGAACATAACTATTTGATTTTGACATGGAATTCAAGCGGGCATTAGATCATTTTAAAGCTGATTTAGCAAGGCATGTAATCCTTTCCATGGAAGAAGTTAACGGAAGGGAATTTAGTAACGACGGACTCAATTAAATTTTTTTAGTAAAAGTATTTGATTAAAAAATGAATACAACATGTAGTTACGGCTATTTTTATCAGATGGCTTAAAAAGCTTGCCACTTGGGTGAAAAAAGCCTTCAATTGGCCTTGTTGGTATCATCCCATTGCCCTGTAACGTGAAAAGGGAAACCTTTGTTACATTAGATTTACTAGTATAAAAAGAATTATACCTATACGATTTCCTTAGATTTATCTGATCCCTCCAGAAAATGGCCGCCCCAAGAAAATCCAGATCATAGTGAACTCTGTTCATTCATCAGTCCAGCAGCATTCCCATATATTTACCATCATCTCCTCACTCACTAACTTGGTCAAAGATGATCCTTCATATGCAAGGCTTTCCCATCATTTGTGCTTTGTATCATAGCTTTTTTACGTCCATATGCCACTAAACTAAGAGAATCGTGGCATCATTGGCAGTAGAACATATACATTCAAACTGCCCTCTATTTTATAACCATCTGATCTATTGGTATTACTTCCACATATTCTTTCCCGCATGTCCATTACCCCTTTGCAAGTCCATTGCTGCTCAGTGTCCATTTACACCTCATAGTTCCACATTACTGCCCAAAAAGACAATTAACACGTCCAATAAAGACAGCCAAGACAAGCTCAAGATTGGAGATTTCCCGCTTTTGTACTGAGGGTACGTTGGAAGAATGAAGATTTGGTGCATCTGGACATCTGGACATCTGCGAGTGGCTCACTATTGAATTAGGAGTGGCTCTGATATTATGATAAAACCGGCGGTAATTCCAACCTCAAACGCATTTTAAATGGATGGTACACTGTTCAAGCTCTATTGATCCCACAAATATACTTGTCCATTATCACGCAACAGCTGCAAGCCGAGACGGTTGTAACTTATAACAGATATCTGTCTCCATAAGGCTATATCCTGAGCTCTTAACCAATCCTCTTTGCTTCATCATCGCTCTTACTTGCCCAACTTGACTCCATCGTCCATCTTTAGCATATAGATTACAGATTAGCACATAATAACTGGCTTTATCAGGAAGTAACTCTAGCATTTTCCTGATAGCCACCTCTCCATAATCAAACCTTGAGTGAAGTTCACATCCATGCAGAAATGCTCCAAACACATGAATATCTGGTTGAACTGGCATGTTCTCAATGAAATTTAGGGCTTCATCAAGCCTGCCTGATCTTGCTAATAAATCAACCATACATGCACAATGCTTCATTGAAGGCACAAAGTTATAGTCCTTGCACATCAAAACAAAATGTTTCCAACCCTCCTCGACCATCCCTGCATGGCTACAAGCAGATAAGATGTTCGTGAAGATCACTTCATTGGGTTCCAATTTCTCCTTTATCATGTCATCCAAAAGTGCAAGGGACTCATTAACATCTCCTTGGACTCCATACCCTCCAATCATTGCACTCCAAGTGACTATGCTCTTCTCTTCCATACCATCAAAAACTAACCGAGCAGATCTAACATCTCCACATTTTGAATAAAAGGTCAAAAGTGCAGTGCCAACTTTAAAGTTACAGTACAATTTCCCTCTCTTTACAGAGTAGGCATGCAGAGAAGAACCAGCATAAAAGGCAGCTAGGGAAGCACAAGCTAATAAGATACTTACAAGCGTCACTTCATCAGGCAATACAGATTCCATTCTCATTTGATGAAACAATTCAAGGGCTTCGTATGCAGATCCATTGTTGGAATACCCGGATATAATTGAATTCCAGGCCACCACATCCTTGTCTAAAACTGTCTCAAATAAGTAACGAGCACTTTCATTCCTATTGCATTTTGAGTACATGTCCACCAGAGCATTTATGATTGCAGGTTCCTCCAACCCAAGCTTAATACCAAGACCATGAACAGACATCCCTAAACTCAAGTTTCCCAACTGTGCGCATGCTGAAAGTACGCTTAAAAGAGTAACATTATTAAGCCACATCCCAATCCATTTCTGGTCCGTGAACAAATTTAAAGCCTCCTCGGGGCAGCCATTTTGGGCGTACCCCGCAATCATAGTGGTCCATGACACAGGATCCATACACAGCATCTCATCAAACAGAAATCTGGCATCCTTGACAACTCCACATTTTGCATACATGTCTAAAAGAGCTGTAATCAAATGGGAATTGATTTTTATACCAGTCTTAATTAGATACCCATGAATCCATTTTCCTTGATGCAAGGCTCCCAACTTTGTGCATGCAGAAACTAAACTTACTAACGTGAAATGATTACCCCCAACCAACCCTTCTCTCATTCTATTATACAAAACCAATCCTTCATGAGGGCAATCATTCTGCACATACCCCACAATCATTGAAGTCCACAAAACCACATTTCTGTCATCATTTTCTTCAAACACACAACGAGAACACTCGATCATTCCGCACTTTGCATACATGTCCACTAGACCAGTCAAAACAAAACTATCAGGATTCCCTGCCTTGACAATTTCACAGTGCACTTTCCTCCCAACATCAAGATCCCGCCTTTCACTAGCAGCCTTTAGCACAACCGAGAAAACAACATTATCTGCCTCATTCGTAAACATTCTCATGCGGGCATATAATCCAATCACATCCTCATGCAAGTCGTTAAGAAAATACCATCTCATCATCACTTTCCACAAGTAAAAATCGGGGTCAGGTATTCTATCAAACACTGAGCGGGCAAGGCCAATGTGCCCAAACAAACCATACAAGCTAACCAATTTGGTGCTGCAAAAAAGATCACCACTGAGGCCGTGAACGATGAAAAGGCCGTGAACTTTCTTAAGAGAACGGGTACTCCTGCAAAGATGGAGCAGATTAAGAACTGGGTTTGTATATATGCTGTGTAAAGTGGCCATCGTTTGGTGAAGCTCATGAGGGAGGTCCATGTCAAAAGGTAGCGGATGGGTCACACTCACATAGCAAAGATTTCTCCACTGACAACGAAAGGGTTTCTTGCAAATATGCCCATGTAACAGGGAGATTAACCTGGGCATATCTTCTCGTACTTTCCCAAACAATCCCTTGTGTCTGTTTCGAAGTTTCCTCAAGAGCTAAAGAAAACAATGGAGCTTCTGTTAATGTTAAAGAGGTAAAAGAGAAGATACAGCCAACTGACGAACATCAAATTTTCTTGTATATGGTGTCAACGGTAATGCAAAAAGAAGGAATATATTTTTGTTAAGACTTGTGAGTAAAATACAAAGAACTATTTCTTGCTTGATTTTTAGAAAAACATACAAATACAATACTTCTTCTTCCTCTATTTTTTGTTTTTGTTTTTGTTTTGTTAGTGAAATACTGGAACCTTTGTGTTCTCTGATAGATTATATAATAAATTTTACAATCTATCTTAGAACTTACCAAGTTTTGTCCGGATATGATGATTGGTGTTGGTGGGAGGCACACCCACAATGGTCCAAACAATTGTGCATAAACAAAGAGTCCAGATCCTCTGTCTAAGTTAATCCTGTCTTATTCTGTTCAATGTCTAAACGACTCCGTTTTCTTAAAAAATTTGACAGAGGTTATTAAAGTTGGACAGACGCCTGTGGGACCCACCCACAGGCGCCGTTTTCCAACCATTTGTGAAGCCAGCGCGAGGAATTTAATCAACCAACTTCTTCCTTTGCTCTTTATTATCAACAATCACAAATGTTATAACATTCAGGAAAATTTTTATTACTAAATTATTCTGATTATTATAAATTTTATCGGTTATTATTATTATTAATAATATTATTATGATGATGATTATTATTATTATCATCACTAAGTTATTCTTATTATTCTTAGTTTTATAAATTATTATTGTGAATTTAATATATTATTATTATTATTATTATTATTATTATTATTATTAAGTTATTCTTATTATTCTTAAATTTATATTTTTTATTATTAAATATGATTAAGTTATTCTTATTATAATTAATTTTATTTATTTATTTATTTATTATTATTATTATTATTATTATTATTATTCTTTTTATTATTACTAAGTTATTCTTATGTTTCTTAATTTTATATTATTATTATTATTATTATTATTATTATTATTATTATTATTATTATTTAGTTATTCTTATGATAATTAATTTTATTTATTAATTATAATTATAATTAGTGTTATTTGAATAATGTTATTTAATGATAAAATAATAATTATTATCTTATTATTATTATTATGTGTAATTATTATATAATATGTATTTATTGTTATTCAAAATTATTATTACTATTATTATTATTGTTGTTGTTGTTGTTGTTGTTGTTATTAGTATATAATTTTTATTTATTATTATCAAAAATTATTATTATAAATCTATTCAAATTTATTATTATGATGTATAATTATAATAATAATTATTATTATTATTATATAATATATATTTATTAATAATAAATGAAAACTAAATGGCCATTTGCAAAAGCTGGCCATTCTCGCAAATGGCCATT
>JAOTBA010000003.1:13297017-13309231 GCA_025629845.1 Erythroxylum squamatum | reverse complement strand
ATAGGTTCTGGTTACCCTGAGAATCGAACCTGAAAATAGGTTAACCGATCCTATAGGTTCTTTAGGTTCAGGTTCAGGTTCAGGTTCAGGTAATTGTCGAACCTAACATTTAGGTTCAGGTTCAGGTTCAGGTTATTTATGAACGGGTCAAGTTACCCTACCATGAACACCCCTAGTATTATGGCATATAGGTAATGATAAGAGATGAGAAGATAATAGGTAAAATTCTTTTAAGATAGGCTTTATAAAGGAGAAGATCATATACATGCTAGAGTCATATATTGCTCTAAGGTAGACAATAATTTATCTGGAGTTTCTATGGAGCATTTTCAATTTGTGGTCCCAACTTCACACTGGACAAGGGTAAGGCTCACATGGTCAAGGAGATCTTTTATCCTAAATGATCTATCGAGTTTGTAAAATCATTGTTCCAGATTAATGGCATTAAACCTTAGGTATTGAGTAGGATCTAGCTTTTAAGTGATGAGAGACACCTTAATAAGATTGAGTAAGATGTGTTGCATTTATAAGCCTTACATGGCTTTAGAATGAATTCTACATAAACATTACTTTTCTTTTATATTTTTGCATAAGTATGATGCTTATTTTTTATTAATAGGCAATAAGTACAATAATAGTCTAATAACAAACGCGCATGCCTAAAGCTTGAAAATCTCAACCTTTCTCTTAATTATAACTAGAAGGAAGGTAAAATGATCATTGTTAATCTAAGAGATAGTGACAAACAAACTTCTGAATATATCAAAGGTCTACAGAGGTTGATTGAATACCTCAACTCCCAATTGACTGCCTCTTATAAAAATAAAAGGCCTACTACACAAGGAAGAAATTTAAGCAAGATAGTTATTCCGCTTTCCTCAAAAGTAAGACATTTGAAGCCTGAGATTATGATAATATACTAAGATATTTGAAGCCTAAGATTATGATAATATACTACACTCTTTCTTAGTGGATTCCAAGGCTAAAATAATCTTTTCAAGATCATATATGAAAGCTTGCAGTTGATTCATTGTCGATGAAGGATTTATCTAAGAAACCCTTCATCAATGAATCTAAGCTGAGGTAGAAGAAGATGAATTTGTTGATTTATTAGAGAAAGACAAATCAACTACCTACAATGCTAAAAATGATAGTGATGCAAGAAGTGAGAAAGATGAAGTTTCCTTTAAATATGTTAGTGTAATGTTAAAACTTCTATCTTATAATAAAAATCCATACTTTTAAGATCTGATGTCATTATAAATTGCTTTATGAAAATTTTATTCCTATAATTTTCATTTTTAGAACTATTATCGTAATCACATTATGGATTTGGTTTTTTCTTTGCTCACTTTATTAGTGGCGAGACCTCTTATCTGGTGGTTTCATCAATTTGAAGTCTCATTCTTATTTGTAAACCTATCACTTAGGTTACCTTTTGGCACGTTGTTTCCTTCTATGTCAACTCAAGAGTTTGTCATCTCAAACATTACGTAAATTCGAGAATATGCAGTATTATATTGCGAAAATTTTCTTTCATAAATTATGTAAATTAGGAAATATATTGATATGTTTATGTTGTGAGCTTGTTATTATGTCTTTTTAGAAGCTCGTTAATCTATTATGTTTAAATTTTATTATTTTGTGAGGTTGTATAGATTTGAAAACTAAGTAATATGTTATATTCTAAGTATGTTGTTTCATATGTTCTTTATTATATTATTTTGACAATCTTCCTCTTTTAAGCTTGAGTTTGTGGGTTGTTACCTTGCCATTTCTTTACCTAAAGTTTTATTACACTGTTATTTTAGTAGTTGTCTTAGGGATTGACCCAAGGTGTCATTTCTAATACATCCGTGGAATAGGCTATAAAAAATAGAAATAGAAATATTAAAAAATAGTCTTTTTCGTTTATAGCTTTATGGCTTTGATTGATGCTAGCCATTTCATATATTGTTTCACTATAGACTTGTTTGTTTTATGATAATTAATATGAACCTAAAACGTAATTAACACTTAAAAGATGAATTGATTATTTTATGCATATGGTGTAACATAGAATGCCCCTTTTATCTAGAAAAACTTAATAAAATGGTCTCAGATGTTGATTATTCCAAGTCTTAGAACTTTAAATCCATCTAAACATTCAAGTTTAAATATTCTAAACTTGACAACATTTCTCAGTCTTTATAGGTCTATAAGGTAAAGACAAAGTTGTCTTACCTTATCAACTATATTCTAGATCTTTTGCTATTGAAAGCCTTGACTTGTTGTTAATAAGTTGTATTCTTTAAATTTACTTCATTTATTCACTCTTCAAGTAATTTTGACTCAACACTCAATAGTATGCCACTCGGATCTGGCATGTAAGCTTGATCTTTATTGATTTTCAATTCAATTAAGATTAGCGCTTCAACTTTGAAGGCCAAGCTAAAGATAGTTTTCCCTGTACTTGTCCTCAAAGTTGTCTTATATCTTTAAAGGATATGTTATAGCTCATTTAGCCAAACTCCTTTTTCCTAATCCACTTTTCCCTTTAGGCCATATAATAAGGATCTATTTGTGACTTTGATTATGCTATTTGCCTGTGGGTGAGCTATTGATGTAAAGTTCTGTGTGATACCCTAAGATTTATAAAGTTTTCTAGAACTTGCATAATTAAATTGTGACCACATTATTTGTCACAATTCTAATTCATTTCCATATGTGCCATTATATAGTTTCTTAGATAACTCTTGACTTTTTTTATTGTGATAGTTACGAATGATTTTACTTCCACTCATTGTTTAAAGTAATCCACCGTGACATGTATGGGCTTATGTTTCCTAATTGCTAGTTAAAAAGGCCTTAAGATATACATGATCCACTCTACAAAAGGTTCAAAGATGAGATATGTGAAAATTCTTTTATAAACTAGTAGTATAAGAATGAATAACTACAACATTTATTATAGGTATTAGTGTATTTTATTGTATCCAACTCAAAGCTAGTAAAAAATAAGATTTTTTATATCCTCTAAGAAAAATGTGTGCCACCTTGATGAGTATCACATAATCTTTATGACAATCTCCTAAAATCTCTATTTTTAAAGAAAGCAATGTATTTAAGGTAGGACTGTGTATATAAGCATTTGTAAAGTTTCTTATTAATCACCATGAATTTCACATACATGTATATAAATAACTTTGTCTCCTCATGCTTTGCACATGTTTCTCCTTTTTCTATGTAACATCTTAGTAGGATCCCCTAATTTTTTGTTAACTCTTTCATATAGGGTTGGAAGTTTTCTTCATATATTAGGGCCTTACTTCTAAGAAAGAGTCTTTTGACCATTTGTCTTTAACTCCTAATTTGGATAGGTAGTAAGCAAGGTTGTTTTTCCTCTTGAATTGTGTTTAACTTAGACTCGAATTTCTTTTGTCATCATATGATATAAGGATAATTATCTGTAATTGTTTATTCTTTTATCGTATGAGACCTTTTTAACTTATTATTACAAGTTAAGAGTTAGATTTGATTGTTATAACAAAGACTTTCAAATGTCTTGAAAATTTGAGTTAGTAAGTTAGGGCTTCATACACAACTTCATTGTTTGATGCTTATAATTCTTATTTCAAATATTTTTATCTCAATCTTATATGAAACTCGAAGGAATATGATAGCCCTACTTTTTGCTTCGTTAAATGACTTGTCAATATGCATTATCCAAATAGGTGGAGGTACTATCGCACTCAATTACATGTTATAATGTAAAAGGGAACTTTCTAATATAGGAAAATGGGCTTTCGCAGTCTATTTTAGACTTAGTTTTGGTGCTTAAAGGAAACCCCTTATGGTTCATTACTTCATTATAAACTTTTAACGTTTTATCCTCTAACGAAGGTCAAAATATGCTTAAGTGGCATCCATATTTTACCTGAGTGAAGGCATCCATATTTTACCTGAGTGAAGTTGGTTACATATCAATATCCCTACTACCATATTGATGGAATTCTACAAGGTGAGACATAAGGAGAAAGTGGGTTATCTAAACATGTTAGGCTTAATATAAATATCTTTACTTAAAAGAATTAATTTCAACTAGCAAATAACCTAGTCTAAATATACTCCTATATATATATGTATATATGGTAACTTCTTAGTGAACCTTTTCAAATTACTAAATAGGACTACACACTAGTTTACACATACTATCATTGACTTTTAACTTCAGTGGTTCTAATCACTCATCTTCCAATCATTTGCAATATTTAGCTGCCAACATAATCCCAATTTTCATAACAACTAATTTTTATTCATTTAGCTATACACTAAAATGAAAAATACTAAACAACATAAGACTATACAAAAAAAAAGTAACAAACTCTTATTAGGCCTGTTTAGTAAGAAGCATAACAATTCTCTTTTAGAAGGCTACCTCAAGGCAAATAATTACAAGTAAAACCTACTAAAAATGTTGTGATTTGATTTCATTAGGAAACTTCTATAGTGCTTATTATAATATTTTAATTAATACATTTTTAGAAAGAGTTAAAGTCTCGTGTAAATTTACTAAGAACTTCTTAGAAGAATAGGCCTTGAACTAAATAAAAGATTGAATTTGTTAAAATTTCGTAAAAGTGACCTTTATTTGATTGATGAAGGTAAAAGGTGCTTACATTTTCAATATCTAATTAATTATTTAATATTTAAAATTGAATAATCCAAAAACTTTTTGTTATAGGGATTTCATGTAAATATTTTATAATCTAAGCAAGATAAAGTTATTTAGGTATAGAGTAATAACACCTTTTATAATCTTTTAGAGAGTGTGGGAGATACGATGGTAATTTGAGATGGAAAATATTGTAAGTATGACTCAAGACCTTGTACTCAAGCGAAGCAGATCTCCTGTGCCCTTTTTCTTGTGCTACAATGTACCCAATTCATCTCAATCATTCAAACAATTTAAATAAATGGTTAAGATGACTTGGGTACATAGTAGCACAGACAAAAGAATACAGGAGATCTGAAGCCGTACGCAAGAGGGTTTTGAGATTCGGACAGTTACATGTCAACCGGAACTTAGCAGTTTGGACCCTGTCCTGTCATTGGCTTCTGAAACCCCAAATGCCTTTTATCATGTGCTTGGTGGGACCACGCAATCTACTCCCAGGCAGTAGAAAATCACCTGTATCCCATCTCATGAAATCTTTGGGCTTTTTGTTGCTTGCCCTTCGTATCTCAAAACACAAAAAGCGTTGTAGAGTTCACAGTATTTTATAATTTCATAGTCGAGTTCAGCTACTGGGGAGTTAAAAGGAAAAGGCGTGTTAACTATATATTTGACTCAGAAACTAGATATTAACAAAATAGAAAGCCATACAAGTATGTTATAGACTAAAATAAAGAGATGATATATTTTATTATATTTTATTTTTAAAATATCTTTTAAATGTTGAGTTATATTTTATATTTTATATATTTATTATAATTTTAGTTATTGAGTGATTTAGCGTGCCAGTTTTACTTATTTACTCTTTAACCTGCATCACTCTTTTATTGTCACATCTGTATGTGAGTCTATCATAAACAACCTCTCTATTATGTAAGGGTAAGACTGTGTACTATCAGACTTTCCCAAATTTCGCTTTATTGCGAAATTTCAGACCAAATGTGACGATGACTAATTGCTTATACCAAAAACATTAGCCTGATTTTACAACGCCTTGTTGTTGGCCAAAATTTCCTATTTCAGGAATAAGAAAAGAGAACAAATTAAAAAATGCATATTAATTTCTAATGCTTCCATGGAACAAACATTCATTTTTTTCTCAATCGATTTCTTGTCTCCGTAATCTGCAAAGCATGTTCCTTCAATATTGACGCATGAAATCCAAGCACCTATTACGTAATCCCAGTGGCTCTTAGTCAATCAAAACTTGCGCACAGATGCCAAGCCACTATTTGCGGAATGGAATAGGACAAAAGAGCACAAGGGAATCTGCCATCTGGTATTGGTCTGAATTGATCACAGCTGTGTGAATTTTAGGAGTAAAATGTCAAATCAATCAAAATCTGAACAACATAAAAGAGCTCCATCTGCACTCCGTTAGTACTCTTTCCCTCTCGGCAACGTGCAAGAAAGCTTCAAATTCTCGATCAGTAGCTGAGAAGAACGGGTCGGTCTTATTGATTTTAATTGTGGTAATTTCCAGACCCGGTACTTACCTAATCTGCTCTATCTTCTTTTTAATCATGGATTCATGACATGGTTCAGAACTAGTCACATGATTTTCTACTTTTAGAGTTTTATGATGAGAAATTGGGCGGAATCCGATTTGGTATATAGTGAAATAATTCCCAAACCATTTTATATGATATTTCAAAAGTCAAGATTACTTTAAATTTACGGCATAATTAATATATAAAACATAATAAGGCATAGATTTTAATTCGTGTTTTATTATGAAGCTTGGTGTTGTTCTTGTCATTTTCTTAAACTGTTTTTCAAAGCAATTCATCTCAACCATCATAGTCGCACAAGTGTCCGGCTTCTAGCAATATTCATATAATAAGTTGAAAAATTCTACAACTATTGTAGAAAAGGTTACGCAAGGAATGTTAACTCCCTTAGAGCTTAAATTGAATTATAATAGGTTATGATTATTTTAGTAATTTAATTAAAATAAATCTTGTGGGAAAAAAACTATCAGCGACGTTTTCACCAAATCGTTGCTAAATATTTTTTGCTACAAGCTACATGAGGAACTAAAACTAACAGGGAACAATTTTAGAAATTGTCACCAAATTTTTTTTGGTACACTTGCTTTTGGTGGCAAAAAGTTATTAGCTACAAAACTGGTTTCGTAGCTAAAAGTTGTTTCCAACTTTTTCTATGACGTAACTAATTATTTTTAGCAACAAAAGCTTAGTGTAGCCAAAAAGAATTGGCGACGATTTGGTAGATGTAGAAAAAATTATTTTGTTACACTTTTTTAAAACATAGCTAAAACTTATTAGCGGCGACTTGTAAAACATAGCCAAAACTTTTTATCTATGTTTTGAAATTTTTGATCATATACATTTTTCCTAAGGATTTTATCATGTTAATTATAATTATTGGTGACATTTTTAATCCATCTTATTTTATGTAATATTTAGATTTTTTGTTATATAATTTATTATAAAAATTATAAGAAAAATAATTAGAAATTATAAACAATTAAATATCATTGAATGTTATTTACAAAAATTTACAAAAATACTAATATAAAAATAAAAATTACAAATATTAGTTTAACGACTAAGAGTCATTTTTATCATCACTACTACTTACATAATTTGGGGAAAATATTTATTTGACAATCTTTACAAGCTTGACCAACTTTTTTCAATACCTTGTAAGTTTTGTTCATTACGTTGTAACTTTTCTTCATTATTTTCTAATTGAGTCTTAAGTGACTGATTTTCCTCTTGAGGATGGTCAACATATGCTGGTATTGATGAGGATGAAGTAGTTGACTTAGGCCCAAACCCAAGATCTTTGATGTAACCGAATCTTATATCGATTACCTTGTTGCAAACATCATCTACATTAGACTCATTTTCCTTAGACATTGATGTTTGCAACAACTCCTGCATCATATTCTAAAATTAAAAAATAATATCAAAATAAAATTCAAATATTGTTAGTTAGTACTATATAAATAAATAAACTTAACATTTTAACAAAATTTTGTATTTATATAATTATTATGCGCTTCTTCAGACATCTATCCTTCATCTTCCTTACAGTGTGTTAGTTTCGCACGAAAATAAATGATTTGGAACCTTAGTTATGAGGAGTTATTCATTTTTCTCTGTGAACTTGGATCTTCTCACACTTCTCCTAAATAAAGGAAAGAAATAGTCATTAAGTTATGTAAGAAGATTAATGGAAGAAAATGTGAAGAGAAAGAAAATAAACCTTAAGGTTGGCAAAGGCTCAATAATCACACATATTGCTCCAATTTTCTTTAGACATCTATTTGGGAACATGCTTCGGAGCCTTCTCATCTGAAGAAAAAGATTTACAATATTTATGTAGACGGTAGTAAAGATCCTTGGCCTTTTGTTTTAAAAGTGAAGTGACACAATTTGAGACATCAAGATTGTTGATATCGACGATATTCAACTTCATCTATGAACAATAATTAGAATTGCAATTAATCTTTAAATAAGTCAAATAATATTGCATATAATTAAATAAATAGAAATTTTACCGAAAATTTGTCCAAAGCATTATGTGGCAAGTTGTCTTCCTTCAACTGCTTGGTATGCGTAAGGAAAGACAATTCAGTTATGACAATTACACCCAATTCACTAGAAAATTTGTTGATTGAATCTTGTCTACAGGATATCCTTGTGAGATATCAATATGAACAAAAAATTTGCTGTTCATTTTAACATTCATATGTTGCAACTTATAAACTTTAATTATACCTCTACTTCTTTTTCTGGTAGCAGTATTGAAACTTGACAATAAATGAAAAATGTTAAGAAAATACGCATAAAACATGTAAATATATATTTGAGCATAAGTCTAATTATAGGTATTAAAGATTAACACACCTGTAGATCCTTTAGTACTAGTTAAGGTAAATGGCGGTTATTGCTGAGTGGGTTTATTGATGGATGAGTTCGGTTATTGTTATTGGGTAGAATCTGGTTGGTGTGGTTATTGTGTGGGAGGATTTGATTGATGTGGCTGTTGTTGACTAGGGATAACTTCAATAATTGCTACCTTCTTTCCTTTGTTTCTACCAAGTATCGTTATATTGGATTACTATAACTCAAATATCAAGATTAAGCATAAACATAAGTCAAACATAATCCAAACATCAACACTCATAGGAGATGCATCACTTATTTCTAGCCTATATACCATCATAGAGGTCTGCTATGCAAAGGATCATCCATAATTATATGTGAATTTCTAATGTTACTACTTCTCGATTAATCACTATAAGTTCATAACCTAAGTTTGAATTCAAACAAACATAATGATACGTGACATTATTACACCACATGTATATCTATTGCCAATTAAAGATAAATTGGCAATAGATATACTTAAGATTAGATAAATTAAAATAATTTAATTTATCTTTAATTTTCTAGTTAAACAATTTATATGCATAAGATAAGATTGATGTCTAACAACGTACATGACTACCTAAATATTTAGGAATGTTAAAGTGGTTTTGGTTAACCTTTTTGTATATGATTTTTCGTATAATTCAATCATTTCAACATATTATATTCCAATTAAATATAGAACATGAAATTAATGACTACTTTATTTGAGTGCAATCATGTTAGTTATTTACCATTATTAATTGGTTCAATTAATGATAATTTAAAACTATTTTCAAAGCATCATTTCACTTTGGCCAAGGATTTCCCAAATTAATACTAATCGAGAATAATAGAACATTCTCCCTAATCATTTTAGGGTCATAAATCTTATATTGATTATTTAACTATCATTTATAGTTCATACTACATCCAACAACTACCGATTGATCTATTATTGATTATAATAGGTGATAAGTAGTATCAAAATATAAAAATCATTATAGAGATGCTTTAGTGATTTCAAGTCAGAAGATCACTTATATAATCATCACAATGAAAATTTTTATAGACATACAAGTAATGTTCTAAATATAACTCTTATATCGAGTCTGCTTAGTGAAAATGTTCTACAATATACACCCTTATGTTCTTTTAAGAATTTTCATATTTTAATCTGTGAGATCGATTGCTTCCTTCATAAGGAAGAAGCATAACATGTGTTAGTATTTTTACGCTCTATTATTGTCTAGTTTCAATATAATAATGACTAAGAACAACTTAGAGATAATACATTATAAAATATAAATCTCATAATTATGATCTCATCATAATTTCATTTATAATATATAGGGTTAATTACAAAAATCCCAAACTTTGCCTAATTTTGCAATTATAGCTTGAACTTTAAAAAGTGACAATAAAATGTTCAAACTTTCAATTTTTTTTCAATTTTAGCTCGTCGTTATCTGTTATCTTTGCTGACGTGACTTGCCACGTGTTCTAGAAACCTTAATACATTAGTGATTAAGATTAATGAAACAATGTTGTTTTATGACATAACTAAAACAGTGTCATTTCAACAAGATTAAATCCCTAATTTGTCGATCCCATACCTCAATAACTTGACCAGCTCGGAAAAGAAGATAACCTTTGATGTTTAGCCTTAATTAGGAAGTATCTGGAGACTTATTCAACTGGGGAGGGTTTATTTACCTTGTTTATAAAATGTCACCATAGATTAACTTGTTTGTTGCTTGCAGTAATGTTGTTGTTGTTTTTTTTTGTTTAGTAGTTGTGGTTGTACGTTGTCATTTGATAATGCTTAATGTAGGAGAGGTGTTTTTCTCTCCAGAGGCTATACTTTAATTCTTATTAATTCAACTTTTTAATTTTCAAAAAATGAATTGCCACCTAGTAGATATATGATCACATAAGATGTGATTGATAAGGTCATTATCTACTTAATTTAAGTTAGCTGGTTTGTTGAGCAAACTCGAGATTACCTAAATTGACAAAGATCCCAGCCCATTAGAGATATTATAGAAATATTTTTAGAATAATAGCAAGGGCTATTATTTCAAATAAAATAATGTGAGGAATCAAATAAATGATTGAAATCATATCTTATTTGATTGACATGACACATAACCAATTGCCTACTTTTTTTACATTTATTTATTCTGAGTAGAATTTATCTTTTTTTATTATAACAAATACTAAGTTTTAATTAATAAATTTTCTTAAGCATAGGTTAGGTTTAAGAAGAGTTCTCAAATTTAGAAAAGAAAATCGTATGTCCACAATGTAATATTGCTATTAAACCTTGTGAAGAACTTAGTGACAAAGTTTAAGAGATATATCAATATCATATGAGTGACAAATGAAATATTTTGAGTTAACTAATGTAAATATTTTGAGTTAACTAATGTGTAATAAACTTTAATAGCAACATGTAAGATGGATGTTAATATCATAATAGCACAATATAAGTAGTTGCATTTAATAGAACTGAAAAGTATAATATTTTGATGGAATTGTTTGACTTAATTTAGCCTTCAAAAACACAAGTAAGGACTACAATTAAGGCATTTGCTATAGTATAATAATAGTTATCATTAGAAGAAGATAGTTGCATGAATGTTCTTGTGAGTATAAGATCTGATGGAGATCATATATATTTTCAAAACATATTTTTTTAGTATCTGATATTGAACTTGGATTTAACATTAATAAAATGATCAAAGCATGATAAAAAATAGATTATTGAGTAAAAGTAGGTAATCTAAATTTACACAAATAGTTTATATGTGTTGGATCAAATAATATTTATGCTTAACATAAGTGACAAAGAATGAAAAGTTAGATAATTAAGACTATCATTTTATGCCATGTTGGTTAAATTAACATAATCATAATTATGAAGTTGCAACTAAGGATAAATGTATAATTTAATTATGAATTAAATGAAACTTGTGAAACTTATTAGATTAAAAACTAACCAAATAAAATTTTAGTGAAAGGACAATTATGTTATTAAATTGTTAAATCTCATAGATATGATGTATTGGATATAATAATAATAATTTAAAAAGGATAAATAATTGTATTTTATTATATTTACTAATAATTTTATATGATTTTCTCCGTGTATTGAGATCAATATTAAAGTTTTCTCTATTATTTATAAGAAATGAAATTCTATAGTAAGTCTTCATGCAGTTTCTGAAGTTAAGGACTGAGCTAGGACAAAATTTCAAATGCAAGATAGGAAATGGGGATGTTGCTTCTCTCTACTTGGACGATTGGAGTAGGTTTGGTACATTGTGCAACACTCTTTAAATGTCTTTACTAAGTAGTAGATATCATACAAATTCAAAATTTAAGGGGCGTTTGGTTTGAGGGTTTGGGAACGAAGGAATAGAATAATTGTAAAAAATAGTGTTTGCTTTGGGGTTTTTAATTCCAGGGGAATGGATTTATCCCATTAAATTTAGGAATCTACTAAACCCACTAGGGGGTGGGTATCGAGTTTTCATTCTAATCTAAGTTTTTATCACGTTTATTTTTTACTCTTTTATCCCCAGCCTTTGCCCTACCATCCTCTTTACTTCCTTAT
>JAOTBA010000003.1:13267443-13278273 GCA_025629845.1 Erythroxylum squamatum | reverse complement strand
CTCATTTCGATAACTAGAGAAAGAGTTATGGCCAAAACACCAAAGCATGTTCAATGTAACATTTTCCAATTTTTAACATCTAACACTTCATATATAATAATTCTAACTTCTAAGAACAATTTGGGGTCCAACATCTTCTATGCTAGTGTTAGTCTCTCATTGTACACTAGGGTCCCTTGATGTATGATTAGTTGTTCCCTGACTAGATCAATAATGACTCAGATGAGTTAATGTTATTCTTATGCTTCATGCATTAAGATTCTTCGATTCCTCTCTGACCACATGTTGCATATTGTTTGGCTAAAAGTGAATTTTGCCACTATCCAGTCTACTTCCTTATCTCTACTACAATTACTAAACCGTGGTATTAGATCTTGAAGGTATAGGAATTGCGATTGCCTTTCTTACAGCTTCCCTTATTGGACTACTGAAGATACACTCAAAAAAAGATGTCCCTCTGCCTCCTTTCCTTATTTGCACAACATACGTTGATCAGATATTCTCACAAACTTTTTGACTCCCGTGAGGGTGCTCAATCTCTCTGTGATGGATATTCATAAGAATACTGAGTTCCTTGGCTTGGACAATTTATGCCAAACTAAAGAGTGCCAGGGTACCTTGATACTCTCTCCTCTTAACATCTTTCGGTATGATTTGTTGGTTAACACTCCTTTGTTATTATGATAGAACTAGCAAAAAGTTCTCCACCCACAGCAAATGCACATAAACACAACTCAGAAATGACAGAAATAGTCTCTGTATTGATTGATCTCTAAGACCAGTAAAAGACAAAGGTAATTGTGCTAGAATTCAAGGTTCTAGCTCCTCCAGCCATAGGTTCAACTATATGTAAAATGACATAACAAATGCATGACATTCCCCTCACTCCTCCCGTACTGTTTTATTCCTCTGTCAACTAACTAACTTTCCATTCCTATGACAACTTTGCCCACCCCTTGTCTTAATATGACAAAGCCTACCCATCTAATGTCTTGGTCTTTATTCTATGGTAAGTGAACCTAATTTTTGAACTCCTATGGGTCATATCAGTACCCCCTATCAGTTGCACCTTGTCCTCAAGGTGAAAAGCTGGAAATTGTTGAGCAATCAAGTCATATGGCTCCCATGTTGCCTCCTCCTTCGGTAGCCCTTCCCAACAAATTAGAACCTCCTTGACTTGAGAATGTGGCCCCTTCCTCACTTCCAAAACAGCTGAGGGTTGGATGAATAACTCCAAGTTAGGACCTAGATCTTTTGGCCAACTTGCTGTCTGTTATTGTCCCCGGGTTGCTAACGTGAAAGATGGGGTGTATTTTGGACTCCGGTAGTAAGGCTAGTTCATATGCTACTGATCCCACCCTTCGAATGATTGGAAATGGCCCATAGAACTTAGGAGACAACTTCTCGTTAACTCTTTTAGCCAAAGATTGTTGCCTATAAGGAGGTAACTTCAAATACACGCGATCTCCTACTGCAAATTCAACATCCCTTCTGTGCATACCAGCCCTTGTCTTCATGTACTGCTGTATTGTCACTAAATGGCTCTTTAACTCCTCTATCATGGCATCCCTCTCTTATAACATTTGCTCCACACTAGCCACTACCGTTTTTTGCACTCCATATCTTAAAATCGGTGGTGGTTCCCGTCCATATACCACTTTAAAAGGGGAAGTCCCTAGGGATGAATGGAAAGAAGTGTTATCGCAATATTCGGCCCAATGCAACCATTTGTACCATTGAAGAGGCTTGTCTCTAGTAAAACAACGAAGGTAGGCCTCTATTGTCTGGTTAATGACCTCGGTCTGACAATCTGACTGAGGGTGGGAGGCGGAGCTCCGGTTGAATCGAGTGCCCGCCAGCTTAAACAACTCCTCCCATATTTTGCTCAAAAAGACCTTATCCCTATCTGACACTAGGGATCTTGGAATACCATGAAGTCGAACAATCTCCTCGGTGAAAAGCACTGCTATAGTCCCCGCTATGAAAGGGTGTTTCAAAGGCACCAGATGAGAGAACTTGCTCAATCTGTCCACCACTACGAAATCAAGGGATAGATCCTCCCAAATCTGATTAGGGACTGACAATGGTTGCAACAATCCCGCAGGAGTTAAAGCTGCATATTTCTGTTGTTGGCAAGTAACACACTCAGCTACATACGTGGCTACTTGTTTCTTCATTCCTTCCCAATAAAATAAGCGATTGGCTTGCCATTTTGCATCAGCACTGCTCCCAACCCAATACCTGATGCATCAGTCTCCAGAATGAAGGGTTGTTGGAAATTGGGTAAAGCCAAAACTGGTAGAGTACACATAGCAGTCTTCAGCTGATGGAACGCAATTTATGCTTCCTCTGACCATTGGAACCCTTCCTTCTTCAGCCACTATGTCAATGGGGCGGCAATTTTTCCATAATCGTTCACGAATCTCCTGTAGTAACCGATCAGCCCCAAATACCCTCTTAATTCCTTGACATTTTTGGTTCTAGGCCACTCTATCATAGCTTGGAGTTTGTTTGGATCAGCTAAAACCCCTGTTCCCGATATCACATGCCCCAAATACTCTAATTCCAACTTGGAAAAGACACACTTCTTCATATTGGCATATAATTGATTCTCCTGTAGTAACTCCAACAGTACCTTCAAATGGCCCACATGATCTTCCATGGTCTTACTATAGATTAATATATCATCAAAGAAGACTAGCACAAACTTCCTCAAAATGTTGCCAAATACCCTATTCATCAAGGCTTGGAAAGTAGCAGGGGCATTAGTGAGCCCAAAAGGCATCACCAAGAACTCATAATGTCCATGGTGTGTCCTAAAGGCTGTCTTCTCCACATCTTTTGGGCTCACCCTGATCTGGTGGTAACCAGATTTTAAATCCAGCTTTGAAAATACCTTCGATCTAAATAGTTCATCCAATAACTCATCTATCATGGGGATGAGAAATTTATCCAACACCGTAGCCCGATTTAAAGCCCTATAGTCCATACAAAACCTTCATCTATTGTCTTTCTTCCGCACTAGCAAGACAGGGCTGACACTGGGCTGAATAACTCCTGTGGTTAGCATCTCCTCCACTAATCTTTCTATCTCTGTTTTTTGGCATTGAGGATACCTATATGGCCAGACACTTATAGGTCCTGCTCCCTCCCTTAAATGTATCACATGTTCTATCTCTCTAGGTGGTGGTAGCCCCCTTGGCATATTGAAAACATCCTCATATCCACTCAATAATGACTGCACATCTTCGGGCAACACACCAGATTCCATATCCACATTCTGCTTCAAAATACTGACATGTAACATGAACAATTCATCTTCCTCTTTGGTCTTCAAGTCTTCAAACCAATCAGCCCTCGGGTAAGACTGGGATCCCCCCTCAATATCACCCATTTCCCCTTCTCCCGGAATTTTATAGTAAGTTCAGCCCAATTAATCACCACCTCTCCTAAAGCTTGTAACCATTTGACCCCTAATATCAAATCACAACCATTGAGGGTCATAGGAAGATAATCTTCAATTATGTGGTATTGTTGGACCACTAATGGGATTCCCCTACAAACTCCCTTACTCCTCACAGTTACCCCATTTCCCATGACTACTCCATATCCCTTAGTGTCCTCAAATTCTAATCCCAATTGCTCCATTAGCCTCATGGAAATGAAATTATGAGAGGCACCCGAATCCACCAAACAAATCACCTCAAATTCCCTTATTTTCCCCCTCATCTTCATAGTTTTTGGTATAGTTAACCCCACTACCGAACTCACTGCCAATTTAGCACTCTTTTCCTCCTCTCCCTCACTTTCGGTTTCCTCCTCTTCATCTAGCACTAAGAGGACTTGCAGCTGCTTATTCTTGCATCGGTGCCCTGGGGTGAATTTCTCATCACACTTGAAACACAGCCCCCTATCCCTCTTTTCTTGCCATTCCGAGGCTGAGAGCCTCTTAAACCCTATTTTGCGAACACTCTTCTCACTTTTTTCTCCCTCTCTTTGACCTTCCCTCTCCATAAACCCTCCTATTGCTTCTCCCATTCTGCTCGTGCTAATCTGTCGACTATACCTATAATTCCTCATCTCCCGGTTATTCTCTTCTATCTCCAAAGCAGTCTCAATTATCTCAGTCAGCCCTCGGGGCTTAAGCAGATTCAATTCATACCTGATTTGAGGCTGCAACCCTTTAATAAAGGTGCATTTCATCACCTCTGGCGTTAACTCATGACAGGACGCAGCTAGGGCCTAAAATCGCTTCCGATAATCTAGAATCGTCCCCTCTTGCTTGATAGATAAGAATCTTTGGCATGTACTGCCCTCATGGAGTGGTCAGAAGTGTCAAAATTGCATACCTTTCAGTTCCCTCCAGTCTGGGTTCACACCCGTGGCTTCGACCGTCCGATACCACGCCAAAGCTTCTTCATCAAAACTCAGTGCTGCCAGCTCCACTTTTTCTTCCTCCGTATACCTACCAGCGGAACAAAAAATCGTTCTACCCTGTTGACCCATGTGTCTGGGTCTTGCCCCTTGAAAATGGGCATCTCGATTCTCCTGGGCTTATAGTTGCACCTCCAGTCTGGTGGTCAGGGATCGTCCTCTACGTGTCCCCTTCTCCAGCGCTCATCACGCCGATACCCTTCCTTTTCTCGGTACCACCCCCTCACCTCAGGTTCGACCCTGGCTTCACTGACGTCTCGCTCATCCCTTCTCGCGTCTTCCCCATCGCGCCGGTCATCTCTTCGATTTCGTCCCCCTTCCAGCTCTCTTTCAAGCCCTAATCGGTCCCCAACTAAATGTTTAATAGTCAGATTAGACCCATCTTGCATTTGGAGCCCCGCGGGTCGCCCACGGTGATTTGGTGCCAACCCGACCCACCCAGCTTCTCCTCCTTCGTGACCCGTTTCCATCCTTGTATAAATGTCCTCCTTAGTCTCATCTTTTTGACCTCTCCTCAATCCAGTCACTGAAGACTCTCCTTCAAACATTTTTGTTGGGTTATGCTGTGTCGGTTTGGGGCATACTTGAAGGGTGGTGATCGCTTGCATCAGTTGATCGAACCTCCTACTGATTTCTTCCTTCGAGTTTTTGGTTCACTTCCACCCTCAAGGATTCACGCTCCCCTTGCAGTCCTACTTTGATTTCTTCTACTTCTTTTTCTAATACGTCCAGTCGTGTATCCTGCTTCTTTGCTGCCATGCCCAGAATCGTATGCTCTGATACCAAATGATAGAACCTGTAAAAAGTTCTCCACCCATAGCAAATGCACATAAACACAACACAGAAATGGTAAACACAGAAATGGCTGAAATAGTCTCTGTATTGATTGATCTCTAGGACCAACAAAAGACAAAGGTAATTGTGCTAGAATTCGAGGTTCTAGCTCCTCCAGCCTTAGACTCAACTATACGTAAAATGATAGAACAAATGCATGATATTCCCCTCACTCCTCCTGTACTGTTTTATTCCTCTGTCAGCTAACTAACTTTCCATTCCTATGACAACTTTGCCCACCCTTTGTCCTAATATGACAAAGCCTACCCCTCCAATCTCTTGATCTTTCTTCTATGGTAAGTGAACCTAATTTCTGGACTCCTATGGGTCATATCATATTCTTCCACACTACTATGTCCTCTCTATGCGAATCTAGCGAAAACATATGTTGAACAACTTAGTTTCCTAATTTGTTCAGTATGTAAGGCCAGTGCTTGCTGAACTGAGTTATGTGCAGAGATTGAGTTTTCAAGTTGTTAAACTCCATAATTTGATAAAGAGGATTCCATCTGTCAAACCAGAAGGAAATGTCTTTGCATTCCCACTTCATTTTCAAAGTGCTCATTGAACTTCTCTTTAAGTCAAAAAATATTGACAAAAGTCCATGAACTGCTCTCCTTGGCGTTAAACACCCAAATATTCTGTTGTTTTGGGTAAATTTTATGTATCCATTTAACCCACATGGAGTTCTTATCCACTAGTAACCTTCGTACCCTTTTCAGCATTAGTGTCATATTCATGGTTTTAACTAAAACAATTCATAAACCTCTTTCATGAAGATCTTTACAAGCATCACTCCATTTAACCTTGGCCATGTATCTCCCATTCGTGCTTCCTTTTCAAAGAAAACTTCTTAATATATGTTTAATCTATTTAGATATGTTCTTAGGAAGTCATAGATAAGAGCACCAGTAAACATATAAATTATTGAGAATTGACTTGATAAGTTATATTGTGCGTGCTATAAATAGGCATTGAGAGCTCTAACTTTATATTATGAGTTTGATTTTCTCCAATATAGGTTTGAAATCCTCACTTGTAGGTCTTCTAGTGGTAATAGGTATTCCAACGTATCTGAAAGGAGGTTTAGCCATTGTGATCCCCGTTATGCTCGCTAGCCAACCTGCAAGCTCTTTTGCACTAGTTTCCATACACACACAGCTTTTTTGCTTGTTTATTCTTAGCCTAGAGAGGAGCTTAAAGCTATTCATTGTTGCCATTAGTATGTTGGTAGAGTTGGGGTCAAGTTTGGAGAACAATATCAAGTCATCAGCAAATGAGAAACTTGCTATTTTTAATTTTTTGCATTTGGAGTAAAATTTGAAACCATATAGTGACTATTGACAACATGTCTGATTAGCTTTACTAATACTGCCATGATCAAGGAAAAGAGATAGGGAGATAATGGGTCTCCCTGTATGATCCCTTTTTCTCTCTTTACTAGCTTAGTCGATTCCTTATTGTCTAGAATGGCATAAAAGATAGTTGTCACACAATGTTGGATCCATAGTATGAACCTATTGGGAAAAACAAATGTTGTTATTGTTAGGATATATGTTATATATCTAAGTAATTATTTTGGCATTATTTATTAATTAAAAATATAAGATATTAACTGGATAATAACTTGGATTCTAAAGTCATATGGATAATCTTCTAGTTGAAAAAGAATCTTATCTTAGATTGGAGTCTATTATCATATTGATATTGGAATTGTTTTATTGCTGGATATACTGGTAATTGGATGGAGTTACTACTGGATTTGTGGATTTTATGGATAGAAGAAAATAAAGGGACTTGGACGTCGTTTTGTTGCGTGGCTGAAATAGAATTCTTCTTGTTTCACGTCTCCTAGAAACAATCGAAGTGAATCTCTTGTTGAAGTCAAAAAGATATAGGAGTTGGGTGATGTGTGATGTGTAAATCTTGTTGCAGTAAAAAATAATGAAGCTGTTGTTGGGTGTTTGAATTGAGGTTGGACTCTGATTGTGTGAGGGATTTTGTGCACATTTTGAACACACGGTAGACATCTATCTCTAATGTGAGTGTGTTGTAATAGAGTTGAGGTAAGAGTGTAGCAACACAGTGATGTGCATGTGTGGCATAGCAGTGACGTGCGTTAATTGTCAATGAAGAAGATCCTGCGTTGGTATGTATGTCTTTGAATAGAGCTGAACATGAATGTCTTTGTGGATTCAAAAACAATGCGGGTTGGAAAAAGGGGATTTGTGGATTAAAAACACCATAGGTTGGAAAAACGGATTTTTGCTGGGAGTATAGTATATGTCTTTATTTGATGGCAGTGGGTGTTGAATACATATGGAGCTTTTGGGATTATGGCTTTGAGGTATAGGAGATAATGTTACTGGAAGTTTTGGTGTAATTGGGTGCTGGAAAAATATACAGCTGAATGTGTGCATGATAAAATCGTGCAATGAGCGCTAATGGGAGCTAAAAAATACACAGCTGAATGTGTGCTTGTGTTCTGGGTTGATATACACCGTGATTTGACTTCTAATTTTCCAGGCTTGCTCTTCTAGGTTTGTACGTGAAATATACAAGGTGTGTCTATTGTCCCATATGGTTTAATTGGAGTTGTTGAAGCTGCACTTCCAGATCTATTACGGAGGAGTTGAACCGATTGGAAAATTGTCTTCTTTTTTGTCTCAAGTGTATTCTGTTTTTATTCTTAGTAGATTCACCACTTGAGTTATTTCTATTAATTGTCTTTTAATTAAAAGTTTTAGAAAAATCCTCTGAAGAGGTTAACACAATTCGAATGTATTATTCGGTGTGAAATTCTTTTACGGGAAGTGAGGTTGAGAGATAGTGTCAAGCGTTGAGTGGTGTCAGCTCAGTAAAGCCTTTGGTAATTCTATTGTACTTCGGTGAAAGTTATTAAGCTGGGTGAGGGCCTCGCAGATGTAGACAAGGTGTGCCGAACTGTGTTACCAAATTTCTGGTGCTTTTTATTATTTTGTTTTTTATTGCTTTTGTTTTTGTTTGTGCTAGAGACGTCCGCGGTAAATTGAAAAATTTTGCGAAATGACCACCCCCTTTGGTTTTTCAGTTATTGTATTCAAAAGGAAAGACCAATTGATAGAGTCATATACTTTATGGAAATCTATTTTGATCACACAATTCTTACTAGAATTCTTCTTATTATAGTTCTTGAGAAACTCCTGCACTAATAGTATGTTATCTCCTATAACTTTCCCTTTTTATGTATGCAGCTTGGTGAATCAACAATATGATGTAGGATTGATCTCATTTTTTCAACTGAAATCTTTTCAATCGCCTTATAAATTGTATTGAAACATAAAATTAGCTGATAGTCTTTTACTGAACTTAGAGTAGGTACTTTCGAGATGAGGCACTCATAAGTCTTTTTAAGTACTAATAACATTCTCCCCTTCTCAAATAATTCTTTGACAAAATCAATAACTGTAGTCCTTACTTGACTCTATGTCCTTTGAAAAACAAAGCATTGAGCCCATCCGAACCTGATGCCTTGTTGGGGTTTAATGAGAACAAAGTTTTCTCTATCTCATTTGACTCAACTGTTTTCACTAGACCTTCCAGCGTGTTGATTGGAACCTTGTCTTTAATAAAGGAAATGAGGATATCAGCTAATACAATTAAATAAGTGGAAACATTAAGATGAAGGATTGTAATAAAAATATTTTATGTTGTAAGAATTAAATAAGAAAAATCTTAAAATTAGAGGATAAAAAATATGATTGCTTTGAAGAAATAATGTTTATCATAAAACATCCTTGGATACATTTTAAAAATAATTAAATGACGATAAGTTAAAAGTTTTTGGTATAAGTTAATGAACGATTTTTTAATAGTGTAAGTAGTAACTTAAACTTGTTAATATATAATTAAATCTATAAATTTACTTTTAATTTTGGAGGATGTTTTTTAATGGTTAAAGGAACAAAACTATCATATAGTTTAACATTTTTTTAATAAAATCTAAAATATCAAAACATCAAAATTGTAACCAACGGGGAACATACAGCTAGTCTGAACATATGTAGACCAATAAAAAATTGATGATGTGGTTATACTAATCTTGTTTATAAGAGGAAATGATTATGATTATTAGGTTAAAAATGGTAAATTAGAGATAACATGGTTGGAGATTTTAGAAGGACTATAAGTTAAGTAATTTGAGTCGGATAAAGATAAACCACTCATATCAGTAACTTCTCATTAGTCCACGTTTACATATCAGTAACTTCTCATTAGTCCACGTTACTCCTACTAGTACATATGCCTTGCTATTAATTATTTTAATATAAGTCTTACAAATAAGATTTTTATGAAAAAATTAAAAGCATACGGAGTTTTTTCAATAATATTAAATTTTAGAGAGTATTCTTTTAAAATGTTAAATAGTAAAAGAGACTCATGTTTTTAACCTTTTCTAACGGATAACAAATTTTAAAATGTGTAAAATTTTATAATTTTCTTCAATTCAGTGCCAACTTTTTAAAAATTTTAATTTAGTGACTAAACAACCTAAGTCAAAATATTGTCTTTGTTAGTTATTTGTTAATATGATTAAGAGGACATACTTTTGACTTGAAAATTGAATATCTACATAACTTTTGATGAACATATGGACACGCACATGACTTTGGATCCAAAGTAATCCATCTAACTCCAAAAACCCTAAATTTGTTTCTCAACTATGCAAGCTCATTGAAGTTGAACATCGCAATATAGATATTAATAAGAGAAATAACTTTAAAATATGTGTGTGCTTCTTCTCCATCTTCTCAATATCTCCACTTTTGGTTGCCCTCTACCATGACCTCAACCTCACCAACGTTGATATAGTTAACGTCAGTATCAACTCTTTTGTTAGCTCCATCATTTCCTATCTTACCATGGAACATGTTTGCGACATTGTCAGTACACGTCTTACCTTTACCCCTCTCTCTCATTACTACTTTGATCATCTTGCGTACTATTTTTTGTCTAATTTTCTTTTTCATTTATCCTTATTCATTATTTTTTATCAACTTTGTGTCCAAAGTTTTAGATAAGCTCAATCTTATTAGGGTGTGTTATTGGGCTTGCAAATGATGCCATTATTGGTTGGTAGAATTTAGGATTCGATGTGGCAAATTTGGTTGTCTAAGATAAATGGACTCATTCTATTTTTAGCATCCCTTTGAACACTACTCAAAGGGTCTCTTTTATTGTTTTTGTAGGCTTTAAAGTTGTGACAATGATACTAGTTATTATTTATGAATAAGACATACGAAATGGAAATTATGGAGATTATAAAGGGAGTCCAGTAAAAAGGAAGATAATAACCATTTTCAAGTTCTTCTTAATGTCGAGGCTGGATTCTAGGTTTATTATATGGTTTCTCTATTGGAACCCGATCTCAAAATCGGATCCCAACCGAAAAAATGAAAAACGGAATCAAAAAGCGAAATGCAAATCGGATCGGAAGTGATAAAGCGGAAACACAATCAAAAGCGAAAGTATCGAAAGCGAATCGAATTCAAATCGAACTGAAACAAATTTCCGACATCCGCG
>JAOTBA010000003.1:13164257-13184321 GCA_025629845.1 Erythroxylum squamatum | reverse complement strand
AGATAGCTGCAGAACTTTCACAGAGGGAGGATGGCTCGAGAAGAACTTTCAGAGAGGGAGGATGGGTCGAGAACTTTCAGAGAGGGAGAGGAACAGAATGTCACCGTTGGATTAAATGGGCGGTTGGGATAGATTGCGTGGTCGTCCATCCCAACTCGTCCTTAGTATATATACTTAATGAGGACCGAGATGTTAACATTTGAATTAAGTATAAGTTCACGGTGCACATAACATTCTTATCCATTTTAGTTGAGAGAAAAAACTTAGTGCAAGTGTCAACTGGAGGAATAACATAAGACTATCTTTTTGCAGCTATTGTGGTGCTCAATATTTTAAATAACGGATAGAAGTTAAATTGATAAAACAAAATATTTAAGGTTTAAAATTTTTAATTAGTATTAAACTATCATAAAATCGGCTAAAGATTAAATAAAATTAAAGAATTTGAAATATGGGATTGTCTTTACTTATTAAAGAATTTAAAGTTTAATTGAAAAAAGATATTGTTAAATAAAAATTAATTGATTTATTTTGATTTATAATAATTTATTAATTTATAAAAATTGACCAATTAATTAATAAATTAATCAGTTTTTAATAATAAGAGTTCTTAAAATAAATCGAACCAAAAAATTGAAACCTGAACTAAAAAATTAAACGATTTAAAACTTTTTTGTTGAGTTTTTTTAATCAGGCCTTAAAAATGAAAAGTTGAGTCCACTTATTATTGAATTATCTCGGTGGAGAAGATTGACCCAGAATTTTCGGTGTTATATAAGACTCCCTGATAATTTGCTGGGAAGAAAATTGAAGAGATGTGGCATCGTGACTTCAATATAGGATTGCAGAGCAAGCTATATTTGTTTAGACATGGATAAACCATGGTCGATTTCTATCTGGATAAGTAGCAAAGGTCAGAGACAAATTGTAAGCGTCCATGTTTGAATGCTCGAACTGGCTTATGGATGGCACATTTAGGGTACGAGGCAGTCCTCAAGGCATAACGTCCACGGAGTCGGTGCAAAAAGATTGAATTACACTTGATCAAAGGTAACATGATCGTAGTGGAAACCAACCATTAGAAGGTAAGCCAAGACTATAATCAAAAGGATTTTCTTTTCTTTGTCAGCATGTGTTCATGGTGATTCAACTTCTACAAAGATGGTGACCAGGTACTTTCTTTCTATTAGCCAGATTGGTATCCTTCAAATGACACCAAAATCAAGCATCTCCAGCTACAAGGGTAGGTATTTGGCCATGATTTACAAAATCAATTTTGTTCAAGCTCACGCAGCACAGCACATGCTCTGGCAGCTCATCTTGCTGTTGTGCCTGAAAGACCACCACAGATAGAGCAGGTTAATGAAGTAGCAAACTAATGGATTCTGCTTGTTTTGAATTAGTTGTTCCATTGACAAATACCTGAATAGTTAAGCCCACATTAGCTATGCCATGTTGAAGACGATGTCGGAATGCTTCAAGCCCTTTCCTAGATATGTAGCTGAAACGATGAATATCCAGGTCAATCTCCAAATAGTTTGGCCCCTGCATAGTATTAGAGCTACAAAACGTTAGAACATTATCGTATCAGACTTAACAAAGGAAAAACTTCCATTCTACTATGTCACAGCAGAACTTAAATTATTCAGGAAAGGAATTTCATAGCACACACACGCAAATGCATTCCATATCTTATTTACACCCAGTAGCTACCCTAATCAAACTGAGGGCCCATGGATCGGGAAAATTATGGTTACCTTGAAGAAATTGTGTTGAGGGCGAGAAAGCACTGGCTTGTCGTTATAAGCCAGCAGAAGCTTCCTTTCTGCAGAACTCAACTGCAAGTCCTCCGGATTAACCAGACCCGCCAAAATTTTTAGCCTTTCTCTGAAAGGAATAACGCTGTTCTTTCCAAAGCCTCTAGTCTTTTCCATCTCATCATCAACGAGTCTCTGAAACAGAAAGCAACATGAGAAATTAGCAGAGATGTCTACTCTGTATTATGGATAAGAAGCCAATGATCATGAACTCGATTAACATGAAGCACTTGTATAAGTATATACCTTGATACTATCTTGAAAATAAGACGAGATCTCTTTGTCAAAGTTCTCAGTCAGTTTAAAACATAAGACAAGGCTCATGCCTTCTCCGTCATCTTCAGCTTGAAACAGGGCAACAGGATAAGTGGGAAGCTGCAAGATATACAACCTAGATCAATACAAAATAACCATCTGACATGTAAGTGAGGACTGTAAATCAACTTCTAGAGTGCAGTTTCAAAGCAGAAAGTACCTGTATGTTGAGAATCAACAATGAGGGTAACCTCTCATGAGGTTGGGCATGTGGAAGTTCAAGGTGCTGAGCAATGTGATGTATCTTTCGTGGGCATACAAATAAATCAACGCCAATAGGTACATATGGGCAGTAGTCCGGCGCAGGTGACTTCTGCTTATTACTACATCATTAAAGTTAGAGCTTTAGTTGCTATAACCCCATAATTTATGCACAAACGAAAGATAGACATTAATGACAATAGACAGAGATCATAAAGACATGCCTGAAAAAGTTCATCCCACGAAGCTTGAAAACTGAAGGTGAAACCTCAGACCAAGAAGCTGAAGTTAGTTTCCCTACTTTTGAACTTGGAATCAGGTTCCCCGCTCTCGGACGGTATAACAAACTCTCAGCTGCACCAGTTTAAGTACTCATTTATGACGGAATCTCAAGTTTCATGGTATGGTTTACTAATAACACCTGCAAGGATTGATACTTACAGAATTCAGTTGTCTCCCCTCCGTCACAGGATTTCCTCTTCAAAGAGAGAGTGATAACCGTTGATTTCTTTCTGTTTTCTTGATTCCTCTCCACTACCTCATGTGCGCCATCTTCAAGTCCTTTAAAACTTTCAAGTGCATCATCAAATGCTTTCTTTCTCTTAGTCATAATGTCATCACCTTTTGAACCCCCTCCATCTATTTTCAGGTAACTTTCGTAGAAGCCCTCGTACTTGGACCCACTGTCAACGAAGTGGGATGCAGTTCCGTACTCAAGCAATTGAGAATTTGGCTTATATCCAATTGCACTACTTACTGAAGAAAAGCCGTCTGATTGGTCAAAGAAACAAGTAAAGCCAAGTATAATATATACTTGCTATCATTTCAAAATCATAACATTAATAAGTTACCATACGATCGCTAAGGTATGCAAGTGTCTCACCTCCGTGCACACTGATGAAGTCATCCTCTGAATCCGAGTCTATAATACTAACCGAGTCAAACCACACCTCCTCTTGGCATATTCCTGCAAATTATTGAAGTTTCAAATTCAGGAATGAAACCGATACTGATAAGCTTACATGTATAACCCATAACCCGGCAGAAATTGTTTACATGCATATATTCGTCGTATCTTATACTTAATATGCTTGCTATTTCCAGACCAAGTGTACAAAATCCTAAAGGCTTTTCTAGTAACATTCACATTTGCAGATTTGGACTTTCCTATAATAGAAGGAGAACACACCATTTTCATCAATTTGACTATGGTTCCATTGCAGCTGAGTGTGATGAAATGACTTGTTGGAGACTTCAGATCTCTTGCAGGTAGTTGCAGCACCCTTCTCATAATCGAGACGCACAAATTCACTAACAGCAATATCACTTACTCCAGCATCACTAAGCCGCGACATAGGGACGTCACCAATAGTTGAGGAAATCCTTCTGCAATGCCTGCCAACTCTATAACGACGTTTCTTGGACTTTGTTGGTTTTATCCTTGCATTAGATGTGGAGTAACAAGCCCCCATTATCACAACAATTTTCTATACCCTTTCCAAACTTTTACTTCATACGAGAACAGAATATCCCAGGAATTCCAGGCAAATAATAATGGCACCTGCGTTTGCATTACAAAAATTTAATATCGTAGAAAGCTGAAGACTTGGATCAACCAAAATCGAGGATGAACAGTAAAAATTAGAAGGAAGCTTCACATCAAAAGGACAAACTGATGAAAGAACAGAGCTGTGTCAGCTACACTTATGCAGAGACTAGCATTCATATTGACATGCGAACGCGTCAAACAAAGATAAATATGAAGTTCACCAGGGACTTCTTTATTAAATCCCAATAAATTAGTAGATCGTCCAATCTTGGATAGACCGGTCACAAATTCAAGGCTATTTGTCATAAGAAAATTAGAATGGGTTCCGAGATTAAAGATAAAAATTTAAGCTTGAAGATTATGAAAACCCAAGAACAAATTACCTAGACTACTGCATTTATTTATCTGTTTATTCCATGTAAAAGGAAAGGGTAGTAGCATATGGGACAACCAGATAAACATAAAGTCAGAGTCTCTAGTGGCAACTTACCGAATCAACTATCAAGCTTCTGACTTTCCGCTATTCCAGAAAGCAATAGTATGAAAAGTTAGCTTGAGTGCAAAAGATGCCGTCTGATTCAAGAAAAATCAAGTTCCATAGCATACAGAGGCCTAACTCCTAGTTGCCCACACCTGAAGAAAATAAGAATTAAAATGCATAACCACTTGTCTATGAAAAACTATACATATACGTCTCTAGGAACTACTTGAAACTCCAAAAACATAGAAACCCTATAGCCCAATTCTTACCAGAAACAGTATTACAACACAACTGAGATAGGCAGGAAAGGTTTTTCTTTTCTCCTTTATAACAATCACTAAACACAGCGAATCCGAATCAGGTAACTACAAGTCGCCCCATTGCTACAATGGTAAAAGACAAAACAAAGACATGTAATTTGACATCCAAAGTGTCCACCAATTGTCCAAGAGTACATGAAAACGTTGACGTTGAATAACTGATGAGTTTGAATCAATATCAAAACAATTTACCAATCAACAAAAGAAAGACCAACTTCCATTTGGGATATCAAAGAAACATAAGAAGAACAGAGACAGGATGGCAATGATGAGTGTTGACTTTTTGATCATATAGAAAAAATAAAAACAAAAAACAATTTTCGAGGCACAATTCACGAACACGGTTAACGTAACACATTTGTCACCGTTTAAAGAAACAGAACAGATACAGTATCCCAAGTTGTATTGTACGGATACAAAATGATGAAAAGTAAGAAACTTTGTCGTTGGGAGTAATAACAAGACATAAAAAGTGAAATGTGAAATGCTTCAAGGAAATGCATGTGAGAGAAGAGAAGAGCAAGAACCTGATGATGAGGATAGAGCAAATAAAGGGGCATGGAAGAAACCCGAGTCAAGAACGCTCGGATCTTTCCACACACCCCAAGCACCTGTGTATATGTCTCTTTCAGTCTCTCTCTGTCTCTCTGGCGAGGGCTGCAACTTCTGAGAAGTTATGTCTATAGAAAGGAAGAAAGAGACAGAGAGAGATGCGATGAAGCTAAAGAGTAACAGGAAGAGAACACAGATACCGGTCTTTTTGGATCCTCATTCCTACTATTTTGGTTTCTTATTGTAGACAGTGGACTAGATTCTCTTCTTTGAATCGTATATATACATGTATATAAATTGTTTACTGTTAGAACTGTTCTTAGCTCTTTTCTTTTTTTACATTGAATGGAGGGGACATGCATTTTGATGAAGGATACCCCGATGTCGTACTCGCATGCTCCTTGTCTTCACGCATGTGTTATCATTTATGCTAAATCTAATTTCACTTCTGGACTCCCCCTACAGATTATGTATAAAGTAATACAACAAGCACTTGAGGAATTAGTCCCGAGTTAATTTTGGAATGTTATATTATTTTTATTAATAAAAATGGACAACAAGAACAACTTAATGGTTTAAGTACTTAAGGATTCCATTCAACATAATGGACCAAATCGCCGAATCATTACTTTTTCACACCTTAGAGTTCTACTCTATAGATCAATGTAACAACAACAGAATCAGCCCTCCATGATAATTAGCGGAGAAGTATAATTAAGAATCATTACTATTTCATTTTTGCAGGATTAATCTTGACAAGCAAAATGAAATGTTGGAAAGAAACCTGTAGCAAACCAATGACTAGTACAGGAGTAGAGGTCAATATGGTCATGTCCAACTGGGAAAGGAAAGATTTGATTTTCTGGTGTGCAGCAATATCAGCAGGTGGTGTGCGAAAGTGACCCTTTTGGAGTTGGAACAAAAAACACCAGCTGGTTCCATTAATGTATTTATGAGGCCCCTCATATTAGTGTGGTAAACTACCACAACAAATACACGATTTGATGTTCATTGGCAACCTCCGCTTTTTAATTACCAATAATATGGAAACCTGGGGTCACAAATTTGTATTGTTTGTCCTTGTTGTCAAGCAAACCATATAATACAACTTCCTATTCAAAATATTGTTAAGTGCACATCTTTTTCTTCTTCGTTCCTATTCTCCTTATGATATACTTGAAAAGTGAAAAGTTAGGCTCAACTTCACAAATTAGGCTCATGTGACAAGAATCATGTTAATATATGTCTTAAAACTTTGACTAGTCTCTTGTCTTTAAAATACAATCAAATATTTGTTGCATTTTAAAATTGAGAGAAATATTATCATATGACTTATATTCAATTACAAATTAATTAGGGAATAAACGCCTCTATAGCAGAAAACACTCTTAATACACAATTTAGAAGATAAAATGAAATTGTGAAAAGTAAGATCTGATATGATGCACAAAGGTGGAGTCTGCATCCACTCAAAGAATTAAGTAACAGAATGATCACTAAACAAGCATTACTTTTCATTAATAAATGATCTCGAATCTATCTAAAGTTTGGAAGTGGGGAATTGGATGCCTAAGCAATCACAGTTTAATCTATCTATCTCTTGCTTGGATGGGCTAGCTTGCTTATGACTAAGACCAATCAATTCTATTTACACTATTAATTGAATTCCTCAATTAATACTGAAATCATTAGAGTTAGTAAGTTGGTGATACTGTAATATTGGTTCTAGGGTTTAAGTTCAGTGATTCAATTCATTCTTTATGATGTAGAGAAAAAAGTAGTATAAAATAAATGGGGAAGTGATTTGAACATAAAGGCATTTCATTTACGTTAGTTTTTGTCTCCACTTCACCAATCATTCCAAAGAAAGAATCATAGCAATGTATAAATTAACCAAAGGGTTGAAAACACCTGAAGTAAACTAAAATTAGGTAATATAATTGACTAGCTAGTTCACACCTATGTTTGCTACCTTTTCCATGTTCTCCAACTTCTTGGGTTTTAGGAGCTGTATGTATAGATTAATTGCAACATTAGGGGTTTGGCAATTGCATGCACGCATGCACTGAATGAGCGCCTATGCCATGGTCCTGACTCCTAACACATACAACGTTAGTGTTAGATACTGAAACTATATATGGGGGTGGAGATGGGAACTCTGGAGCTTGTGAAATTCAACCAACCAATGTTTGTGTTTCTGCCAATATGATTGATTTTTGTATCCCAATTCCAGTGGATTAAGCAAATAATTTTGTGTATTGATGGCCTGGTAGTACAAACCCAACAGAAGAATCAAGTTTGTTTTAATTTCATTTAATTGTTATGATCAAATCCTGAGACTTGTGAGCTCATTATTTATAAACTTGGAGATGTTGCATAATGAAATAGAAACCATGTTTAAACGTGTTTGAAAGATAATTAAGAACAAAGAGGAAACACAATATCAGCAGCTAATGATTGAATGGTGCTTAGGATGTCAACTACAAAACGGCAGTATCACAGCTGGACTTGTTTCCTAGAAATTCAATTCTGCAACCACTCCAACAATTGAAGGGAAATAAGGTGCTTGCAGCAAATACTCTAACCACGACAATTTGGATTACCAACTCTTTTTCTTTATTTTTATGATTTTGATAGGACCATTTAAGGACCACGAATATAAAAGTGCCTAAACTTTATTATGAACATGAACTGGATTGAGAATTAGGATTAGGTCATTTAATATAGAACTGGAGGCTAAGCACTCCTACCTACTTGGTCTACATTTAGTTTGGCGTGTATACCATTAAAGAGGTGCTACATCTCATTTTCACGCAACTCCTTAGGAAAAACTACTGCTGTCGTATAATATAGTATCAGAAAATAAGGAATTGATGTGTGTCCCTTTTTTTTTAATCTTTTACTTTACGGGGAGGATATTCGAACAGGCGACGGGACAGTTTCTTGATGCACTTCCACTTTGAGCTGACGGGCAAAGCATTAAAATGACCACGTTCCTCCAATTTATTACCAATTGGTTAATGTGTCCGGAAGCACATGGCCAACAACGCATCCATTTTCAAACCATTTACGAGGTAGTCCCCAGTAAGTTCTCTTTTTTTTTTTTCTTTTGTAGCTTTAATATTGATAGTACATACGTAATTAAAATATATATTAATGTTTGTATATTACTTTTAATGAATATATAGATATTGCCTACTTAATAACAAAAATTTACTTTTACATTAATATATTATTGATAACAAAAAAATAAATTGTTGCTTTTGTTATTACAAATTGTTATCTAAAAAAATCACATTATTATCTTATGAAGACTTAAATTGTTGCAATATCTACAAATTGTTGCTATAATTTAAAGCTATTGTGTTGCCTTAGTCAAGACTTGAAGCAAAAGTTTTTTTATTTTATTTTGTTGCCTAATAACAAATTTGGTTGCCTTGTGTTTAGAGCCGCGTCACTTTATTTAATGACATGAATTATGTTTTCTTAATAAAACGGCAACAATAATTGTATTTATAGTTACACTTTTGTATTTTGCCTAAAACTCTTTTTGTTGTACTATATTTTAAGTAAAATTTATTTCAAAATTTTGACGAATAAATAATTTTCTTTCATTAATAATTATTATTAAAATAAAATTACTATTAAATAAGTTTTAAAGTAATTTTATTTTAATTAATATTTATTAATAGAAAATTTATAACATATTAAAATAGAATTAATTGCCAAACTTATTATTGAAATCAGTTTATCTTTAGCTATTATATAGTATATTCATTATTAATAGCAACAAACGTATGCCTATATTAGTATTAAAAGTCAAATAATTATCTTTTAAGATTAAAAATTCAAAATTATAAAATATAACATAATATATTATAAACTATTTAATAAAAGCTAAAAATAAAGTAAAGCCGAACTCCTAAGGATCAACGTTGTTATATTAAAAATACTATAAAAATTAATTATTTAAATTCATTATATTATAATTTAATTAATTATTTAAGTTTAAATTCAACTTAAATAGATTTTTGTTTTCTAAGAAAAATAAGATAGACATAGTGGTTCTCCAATGAGATACTAGGCATACTCAAAAAGTTTCTTGAACAAGTCACAAATTACTCACGTAATGCTTAGTTTAGTGTTTGTTTTATTAAGTTCAAATTTGGACTAGACTTTTTTGATTCATTTCATATCCTGATTCAAAAGGAAAAAATCCATAAGATTGATTAATCTAAATCTGAAAAAGTTTTTATAGAACTCGTTGCTTTGCAAAATCTGTCATCAACTGCTCAATTAATTCTTTCTTTTTTTGAAAGACTAAAAAAGATATCTCTGTTTTCTTGTATTATATTACTATAATGAAAACGAAACTTAGGCAAGCGTAAATACAATATATGAGTAAGTGAGCTATCTGAAAAAAAAAAAGGAGATTTGGGTTAAATGCCTGAAATAACTGCTAAGTCAATCTATCTATATGTGTGTCGATAAAGTATGTGTAGATAGGAGATCATATAAAAGGGGTTCTTCTTTGTTTAGATCTAACGACTTGGATGAATTCCCCCTAAAGATTCACATCAGAATATTGCAAGTTGATAAAAGTTACTTCATAAAAAAAAGGTCAAATTCATCCAATTTATATTTATTTAGGCTAGTTTCCCACCTACAATAAACAATAAAATGCAACCGGATTTAGTATGAATTTCTATTCATAGCGGGGTCTCGAAAAACAAACAATTTTTGCTGAGCCTTTATACTTTTTTTAAGTTCATTGAGGTTTTTATTGGTTGAAATTTCTAGTTATCTTGGCAGAAATTTGATATCTTTATTTCTGTCTCAGCAAATCTCATGATAATAGGAAATTAAGCATGCTTTCTTGTTTATCAAAAATTAAACCATAATAGATGAGAAAAATTATACAGTCGTATTCAAGATCTCAAACAGTTAGAAGCCAGCTTAGCATATGAGGTGTCAGAATTTTTTATTGTCATATAAGAATACAAAAATATAAGTGTCTTATAATTTAACAATTTAGTTCTTAATCTTACAAGTTTTGTGGTTCAATGAAAAGGAGATTCTATTAACATAAAAATTAGTGATATTTTTTTTTAAAAAAAAATCTTATACTTTGCAATTTTCTAAAAAAAATCTTAAACTTTTATTAAAAATAACAATAAATATATGTAACATAAATATTATACATTAACTAATCAAATATTATTAACACAACAATCCAACTCATCTCTCAAACCTAATCTAGTTATTTAAGTAATATTTGATTAGATCATATATCATATTTATGTCACGTATTTTCATTATTATTTTTAAAGAAAGTCTAAAAAGGGGAGTTTTTTTGAAGAATTAAATTAAAAAATTTTAAAACTTAAAATTAAAAATATTTTTAAATTTACTTCAATCACATAAATCTTTGTATTTTACACGTAAAATAATTAGTTATGAAGCTTTATCAATTCATGCTTTGTTTGAAAGGTCGAGTCTAGTTTAACCTAAAACATAAGGCTACTTTAAAACCAAAATTTGTATATATTAAAATTAAATTCCACGTCAAATCGTTCCAAATTAACTTGATTACACTAGTAATACACCTTTGATTACACTAGTAATACACCCAAAATGTTAAGAAATCCGGCTCATATCCAATCTTGTGTGTAGTAGAATAGTTACGATTATTTTCGTTTGATTTCCTAAAAGTTAATAACACTAAAATTCTATAAAATGATTAACTAATAAATTATAATAAAACATGAATTTTAATTCATACCTTATTTTGAAGTTTAATTATATTCTTGCTGTATCTCTTGAATCATTTCTAAAACTAACTCATCTCAACTATCGTAGTCAGCATAAATGTTCAGGTTCTAACAGTATCTACATGACAAGTTGAAAAAATTCTGCAACTGCTGTAAAGAGAATTAGACAAGAAATGCTAGTTTCATTAGAGCTTAAGTTTATGTAAAATAAGTTTTAGGCATTTTAATAATTTAATTGAAATTATCTACTTTCAATTAAACTTTAGCTAGAATTAGATAATTTTCATTAAACTTTAATTAAAATAAAAATAATTTTAATTAAATAGCAGTTATGTTCAAATAAGATATAATATTTTGATCCTTATTTGCTAAATATGTCATATTTAATTATAAAGTTTCTCAAACTTTATAACCAAGTCTAATTTGATTAAAATATCTTTGCTCTCTTTAACTTTTTCTCTATGTGTAACTTATTAGGCTTCCAAATATATTAAGCAATAGATATAAATTATATCCTTAAATTATATTTAGGATTTAATAAATTAAAATTTTAATTTATTATTAATTCTTTAATTAAATAATTTATAAAATAATATCGATAAATAAATGTGAGCGGCATCCATGTTGGGCAATGTAAATTGTAACTTCTCGCAACTTCTTTCAATGATAACATCTTGTTACCGCTTTGCTTTTCTATCTTGTCTGTCTCAATGGTATCCTTTTTCATTTGTCGTGAAGAAGAATAACTGGGCTTATAACTGAAAAGACCAACATGGTCACTTTCCGATAACTAACCATCTCTCTGCCTAATTTCATATCATTAACTATATTCCTTTACTACTATACTAACTAAAGGGGCACTTGGTTGGAATAAGTTCAATAGATATGGAATAAAAAAAAGTGGTTGGTTATTGTTAGGATCTTTATATCCTCCTGTTGTCTTTTACCACAAAGATTGTTGAATTTGATTTGATTTGCAGAAAAGTAAAAGTAGTAGAAAATTAAAAAACATCAAATTTAATTGGTTTGATAGCTTAAATGCTATCTACATCTAAGGATCTCACACTTATGGTTCCACTAATATCAAGAAAAGAGCATGTTACAAGATATTTAGTGTTTTCTAAAAACACGTGCAAGAGGTCTATGATCTCTCTCTAGTACCCTCAGATAAGTACTCTAGTAACTTTTTAATCTATCACTCTCAGACCTTTTGATTACAATGAAAATGTGTTCTGTATATATTAAGACTAAAGCTCATGTCTGTCTTATATAGGAAATGTGTAGCAGTTGCATTCGGTACTGTCTTCGCTTAAGAGGTAAATCTCACAAGCCTCTCACATGTTCAGCTTATCTCTTTCTACTCTGCATTTTGACTTAGCTTCTTTTGTTACTTTAGTCAGAAAATCTTTCCCTTCTTTTCTTCTTCGATTTTTCAGACACAATCTTCACACACAATCACGAATCCTCAACTTTGTCTTTAGATTGTTGATTCTTTATTGAGGGTTAATGGAGAACTGTGAATATCTTCACATTTATTCCCTCCTTCTCCATTAATCTTCACGGAGTTCATCAATCTGTGGGCATTTTAGTAACCAAAAACAGCCTAGCTTCACCGAAATTGTGAGATCGAGAGAAATTGTCTTCGATGGTTGTCGTCTTCAAGGGGCTTCACTTATCTGTAGATTGTCTCTACAGAAAGTGAACTTCTTTAGAGCGACAACCTTCGTTCCGAAGTCATATGGGTTTTGTTCACCTGCTATTTTCTCTAGAGCGAATAACCCTTGAGCAATTCTATCTCTAATGAAGTGGAGTTGCACGTTGATGTGCTTGGATCTCTCATGCAGTACTGGGTCCTTACTGAGGTAAAGTGCACTTTGACTGTCTATAAACAATACTGACTTTGTGATGTTAATGTTGATTTCCTTCAATATGCTTGATAGCCATAATAGCTCTTTTACTCCTTCAGTAATTGCATAGTATTCTACCTTTGTAGTTGATAGAGATACTACTGACTATTATTGTGCTTTCTAACTAGCTGTATTTCCTGATAATGTGAAGAAGTATGTTGAGATTGATTTCCTTGTATCTTTGTTTGCTGCATAATCTGTATCCACAAAACCGTACAAGGACATATTATTGCATTTAGCTAGTTCTGCTTTTGAAAAGCATAATCCGTAATTAATAGCTCCAGTTAAGTATCTCGAAACACTCTTCAGCCTTTACTAGTGTTCAAACCCTGGATTGGCCATAAATTTGCTTAGAATACTAATAGCATAGGCTAGGTCAGGTCTTGTACATAACATAATGTACATGATACTTCCAACTCCTACGTCATAGGGATATTGTGCCATAGCTTTCTTTTCTTCCTCTGTCTTAGGACTCTTACTAGACACCATTTGTAGATGAGATCCTATAGGGATAGAACTTGGTTTTGCTTGTTCCATGTTGAACTGAGCAAGAACCTTTCTAATGTAATTTCTCTGAATAAGTCATAGCTTTCCTTCCCTCCTTTTTATGATTATCTGCATTCCTAGAAGCTTTTGTGCTTCTCCCATATCCTTCATTTTGAAGTGTTTATACAGATCAGTCTTTACCTCTTCAATTCTACTTAGATCTCTTCTAGTAATGATTAAGTCAACCACATAGAATAGCATAAAGACTGCTTTTGTCTTTTAGATCCTTAAAGTATAGGCAATAGTTATATGAGCTTCTAGTAAACTTCATACTAACAACAACCTCATGGAACTTCTTATTCCATTGCCTAGGTGCTTGTTTGAGTCCATATAGGGATTTCTGTATTAGACAGATATGATCTAGCTTTTCCTTATCCTCAAAACTGACTGGTTGCTTCATGTAAATGGTTTCCTCCAGCTTTCCCTATAGGAAGGTTGTTTTGACATCCATTTGATGGATTTCCAAGTCATAGATTATAGCTAGCACTAGGATGAGTCTGATGGTTTTAAACTTTACTACTGGTGAGAAAATCTCCTTGTAGTCAACTCCCTCCTGTTTATATCCCTTTACTACAAGCCTAGCCTTGCATATCTTAGGTTCTTCTTTTATAACTCCTTCCTTCATTTTGAACAATCATCTGTTTTCTATTAACTTTTCTTTAGGTGGTTTAGGCACTAGTGTCCAGGTCATATTCTTTATTAGAGAAGAATATTCCTTATTACAAGCCACCTTCTACTATTCAACATCCTTTTTGCTCATGGTTTCTTCATAGGTTTCAGGTGCCTTCAATCTATTGATTCTGTAACAAGACATGCAAATTCAACTAAGTTTGAGTCTATGTATGTCCTATTAGGAATTCTTTGTCTCGGTTGCCTATCTCTAGTGAGCTAATAGTCTTGTAGGGCCTTATGAGAGTCATCAGCAGCTGTGTGTGAGGCTCTTTCCTCATTTTCACCTACTGTTTCTTCAGTCCCTTGTTTATGATGAATAGGGCCTTGCATAGGTTCCTCATTATGATATTGTGTGCTTCCTTCTTCTGTCTCTGTCTCTAGTGGCATATAAAAAGGGACTGAATTACTTGGTGATCGAAGTTGCTTCTGAACTTCCTTTTGTAGGTCAAAGTTTGGAGAGTTCTGGTACAACAAAGGAAACTCATTTTCTTTAAAGATCACATCTTTGCTAATAATAATTTTGAAACCTCCTTGTTAAGGCAGTAGGATCTTGTAACCTTTGACTCCTTCTGGGTAGCCTAGAAATACTCCCTTCACTGCTCTAGGTTCCAACTTACCTTCCTTTTGATGTGCATATGCAGTACATCTGAAGGTTCTTAGGTGAGTCAAATTAGGTTTCTTCCCATTCCATACTTCTTGTGGAGTTAGGTACTCATTAGTAAAGGTAGGTAACTTATTCACTAGGTAGGCTGCAGTCTTAATTGCTTCTCCCTATAGAGATTGTGAACAACTTGATGATAGTAGCACACACTTGGTCTTTTCTAGGAGTGTACTGTTGAGCCTCTCAGCTACACCATTCTGCTGAGGTGTTACTCTAACTGTCTTATACCTTAGAATGCCTTTTTTACTGCAATAGTCTTCAAATTCCTTATTGCAGTATTCTAGTCCATTATCTGTCCTTGGGCATCTTAACTTCTTTCCAGTTTGATTTTCCATTAGTGTATGCCACATGATGAAGATTTCTAATGCTTCATCTTTCCTCTTCGTAGAATATACCCAGCATTTCCTAGACTTATCATCTATAATAGACATGAAAAAAACAGTTGCATCCTATAGTGGACACTTAAGCTGGCTCCCAAAGATCACTATGAGCATATTCCATAATCTCTTTAGCCCTCTTTTCTCCTTTTTGGAAACTAATTATGTGATGCTTTCCTAGCACACATGATTAATAGAATTCCAACTTCTTTAGGTCTTTTTTCTGGAATCAGTCCCTGTTTCGAAAGATGCAACAAACTCTTGTTCTCTACATGACTCAACCTTGAGTGTCATTGTTAGTTGAATCAGGCTCTTCGTTTTCTGTAACTAGGTTCATTTCAATAGTGCCTATTACATAATATAGCTCATCTCTTTCAACTACTCTTATGATCACTCTACCATTCTTTAGGATTTCTTTAAGTCCATCCTTAGATCTTATCTGAAAGCCTTATTTGTCAAACATACTTTCAGAAATTAGATTCCTCCTTACTCCAGGCACAAATCTGACATTGGTTAGGATTCTCCTCTTCCCATCATATATGTTGATAGAGATATTCCCAATCCCTTCGACCTTTTTTTGCCCAGAATCTGTCATTTTTACTTTGGCTGTGATTGGTTCAAATGTTGTGAACCAGTCTCTGTGAGGAGTGACATGCATGCTGCATCCAAAGTCGAAGATCAGTTCTCTGTTTAGATCTTCACTCTCTTCAGTGTCTGCTAATATCTCATCACCATTGGAGTCTTTTGGTTTCTCCACATTCCTAGCATCTCTACTTTGTGCAGCCTTATCTCTTTTCTTCTTTCTGCAATCTCTGGCAAAATGTCCCTCCTTATCACAGTAGAAATACTTCTTGCCTTTAGCCTTTTTCTTCTTTTCTTCACCTTCTTTGGTGTGCTTATCCTTGCCATTCCCTTTCTGGCGATTTCCTTTCATGCTATTTTTTTCTGTGACTTCTTGTCTTGATTATTTTCGATGAACATCACCTCTGGTACCTTCTTGAAGGGATTAATGTCCACTATTTATTCCATTAGTGAATCCAACACCCCCTTAACAGTGAGAGATTGTACACTAGCTTGCTTGATCACCTTCTTAAAAGCATTGAACTCAGATGGTAAAGCTTTTAAAATAACTACGGCTTGATGTTCTTCTGATATCCTTTCACCTGTAACTTCTAAATCTTGCACCAACTTAAAGAAGTAATCCAGATTATCATCAAGAGAAACAGTTGTGTTCATTTTATAATTAGCAAGATTATGTAAAAGTGTCATCTTATTAGGCAGACATCTTTTAGCATATAGTTCATCAAGTTTTAACCAAAGTTTCTGTGTAGTATTACAATTATGCACTTCTCTTATCACAACCGGTGATAAATGAAGCATTAACTTGCAGTATGCAAGTCTTTGCATCTTGAGTCTCTTGATAAGTCAGTTTTTACATCATACTATTTTTCAATAGCACCACAAAAATCATAAGACTTAAGTAAAGCTTGCTTCTAAAGTTTCCAGATTGTAAAGTCTTCCTTACTAGTGAAGACATCCATTTCTTTTCCTATCATTTTAAATGTAGTTTAAAAAGACAGGAGAGGAAATATTCTTATAGAATTCTTGATGAACCTTGATGCTTGAATAGCCATGAATTGCCCAGAAATTTGTAGATAGGCTCTGATGCCACTTATGTTAGGATCTTTATATCCTCCTGTTGTCTTTTATCACAAAGACTGATGAATTTGATTTGATTTGCAGAAAAGTAAGAGTAGCAGAAAATTAAAGAACATCGAATTTACTTAGTTCGATAGCTTAAATGCTATCTACATCTAAGGATCTCACACTTGTAGTTCCACTAGTATCAAGAAAAGAGCAAGTTACAAGAAATTGAGTATTTTTTAAAAACACTTGCGAGAGGTTTATGATCTCTCTCTAGTACTCTCAGATAAGTACTCTAGCAACTCTTTAAACTTTCACTCTCAAACCTTTTTGATTACAATGAAAATGTGTTCTGTATATATTAAGACTAAAGCTCATGTCCGTCTTATATAGGAAATGTGTAGCAGTTGCATTTGGTACTGTCTTCACTTAAGAGGTAAATGTCACGTGCCTCTCATGTGTTTAGCTTATCTCCTTCTGCTCTGTGTTTTGACTTAGCTTCTTTTGTTACTTTAGTCAGAAAGTCTTTCCCTTCTTTTCTTCTTCGATTTTTCAGACACAATCTTCCTACACAATCACAAATCCTCAACTTTATCTTCATATTGTTGATTCTTTGTTGAGAGTTAATGGAGAACTGTGAACATCTTCACAGTTATATATTATCATTGTAGGGATAATATTATGATATCCAATTTTTAGGTATTGCTCCATATTCCTCAAGCATGAAAGGAATGTCAATCATTCTTAAGTGACACTCCCTTCATCTTTTTTTAATCTTTTTTAATTAAATATAATTAATTAATTAATTAAAATAATATTAATTAATTAATTAGTTACAATATAATTAATTAAAATGTAATTAATTAATTACATATAATTAATTAAAATAATTTTACAATATAATTAATTATATGACATTATAATTAATTAATTATATTTTTCTCTTTTTAGCAATTAAATATAACTAATTAAAATATATTAAAATTTGATGTAAAACAAAAATTTAACAAACTTTTATTTTTCAATATTTTTAACAAACCACCTACTTTTAATGGTAATGGTAATAGTAATTATTTCTTCTTTCTAACCAACTATCATAATTATAATAATTATATTCATTCCCATTCCTCACTATATTCATTCTTATTCTTATTACCATTACCTAATTTAAATAAAGCGCTCCTAATTAAGAGTCGTAACTTAGTCACAAAGTTTCGAATTCTGTATAATTTACAGAAAAATATGAATTCTCTCTCATATTTTGCGTGATTAAAAGATAGTTTTCGTAACTGGTAATGGTATCCTTTTCTTGGATGCTTCCTAGTAAATATAAAAAATAAAAACTAACGTTTATAATTGTACCCTTTATTGTGTATTCGATCCGTCTTTTCCCTAATGTCGTAAGGTGATGTAACCACATAAGTATGGCCTTTTTACTTGGTGCAAAATTTGTTCCAAGCGTCCCGTAACTTTTTCTTTCTTCAATTAATGGATGATGGGATAAAGCAGTGAAAGTTCAAGATCTGTTACCAAAATAACATTTTCAATAGTCTAAATGATGCACATTGCTTAATCTTGCAGTTAAATTTCAGTGATATTATAAACACAGAGAAAAGAATTGAAGAAAAGATCACTTCTTTTGTGGATTCATCAACTATATGGTGTTTAAGAACATGGCTAAGAACACTAATATTAGCTACGGTATGTATTTGTCTAAGCTCCCACAAAGTGCTTCTAGCCAAAAACGCATGCAGTGACGAAGATATGATGGACACAGTCGCTTGAAATATGAAACGGAATTGAATATGTGGCATTTGTAGTTTCTCAAGTTGCTCTCGATCTTGATTGTTCTACACTGTTTCCACTTTTCTACCAGAGGAAGGGTTCTGAAAAAAACTGCAGTTACTATATTAAGCAGGCCTAGTTCTGCTTTCTAATCTTTTCAAATTACAATTTTTAATGTCCTACAGCAATAAATAACCATGGATAAATTTCACCCTGTACATTGAAAGGGCAAGAGGTGCTGTTACTATTACATTCAATAACTCTTTCTGAAGAAGGAGACGGTTGGTAGTTGGCAATCAGGAAAGTGAAAACAGAACAACGACAATCTGTTGCACTCGCCTGTTTATAATATGATTTGGGCGAAGGAGAAAGATGATGCCAGAATTATTACCAAAAAAAAGAGATGATGCCAGAAACAAGAGATAAGTAAAAGAGAGATACAAAGAGTTTATTATGCATAAGAAAAGAAAAGCAGAGACACACACATACATCCACCCATCCATTAATTCTCTCTCTTTCTTCACAAGCTCATGAAGTGTATCTACACTCATTGCTGTCTTCCACTGGATGAAGTGTTAATATCTGCCCCAAGCTGCTGAATTACTTGTCTGTTTCTCTTTTAAATTTCTTTTTTCTCTTGAATTAATCAAAAGTACCAAGTTAGTCCTCAGTTTCCTTCCGTAATAAGAATGTTTCATTGATCATTCTCAGTGCTCTTCATTTTTGTAATCCTGACAAAGGAATCAACTTCTTGCATTGCTAGGGGCTCTGAGCAGTGTAGAGGTATACCTGATACTTTTTAGGAAGTTTGGATCTTCCGCTGCACTAAAAAATGGTGTCTTTGTGTTAATACCTGCTTGGTTTAAATGAAGATCAAATAGGACATGATGTCATTAGATTGCTTGTTGATACCCTAGAAGTTGATATTCTTGTCTCACTTGTAAAGTTGGATTTCATTCCAACGAACACCCCAAATGATGCCTGGACAACATTTCCTATATTTGTTCATAGTTATCTTGGGAAGACCACAAGAAATTGTGTGATGCCATAAACTTTCTATTCTCAATTTGCTAAACTGGTCTTGGATTCAAGGAAAAATGCCAAGTAAAACAAGTTTCTTATACACATAAATATGTTTGCAAACCACCTCCTGCAGATGACAGTACAGTTGCTGAAAAATTGAAGGGGGTTAAATGTTCCGCAAACTTATTTGGCACCAACAAAATATAAAAATAAGCAGAACCAAAATAAATCAACATCAGAAATTTGGTAACGCAGTTCGGCACACCTTGCCCACGTCTGCGGGGCCCTCACCCAGCTTAATTACTTTCACGAAAATACAATAGATTTACCCAAGGTTTATTGAGCCGACACCACTCAACCCTTGATACTATCACTCAACCTCACTTCCCGTGAAAGAATTTCACACCCAATAACACGACCGACTCGTGTTAACCTCAACAGAG
>JAOTBA010000003.1:13074921-13086906 GCA_025629845.1 Erythroxylum squamatum | reverse complement strand
ATGGGCCGTCTATGCCTCTATGCTTGGGCTTGGGCCTGGGCCTGGGCCTAGCACGATTGACCTAACCAATATGATATTCATTTTGTAAGTCTTACAAAATATAATTTATGTTTAAACACAAACATATCTTCAAACACATAAGATGAAGCATACACAACATAATATATACATGTAAGGATATTTGAAAAAAGAATATTGATACAATTAATCAATACTTATTTTTATTTAAAATTAGCCATTATCAGAAATTTTTTATTATCATTAAGATGCATATGTCTAATGCATATTTGTGATTTGCTCTTAAACACATATAATGATATTCAATATTTATTCCAATATTTTGATAATTGTCACTTTAGAATTCAAACAAGTCATAATACATGATTTGTTTGAATTTATCAATCCAACACAAATACAATTACAACTTGAATTTAATACATGATTAAGATGTATATATAATTTGCTCTTATACTAATTATAGGGATTATACCTAACTCTCTCTCTCTCTCTCTCTCACACACACACACACACATATTTTATCTTATATTCATCATTAATCAAATCACTTAGTTAGATTTGATTATTATTTCATTGGTTAAAGGACTCTTGGTAAGAAACTCTTTTCTTTCTTGAAAAAACTATCTTTTTTTTAATATTTTGTGTGTTTTAGAATATTATCATCATTTGTTCAGAGTTAATAAATTTCAATATCCACTTACTATAAAATATATTTAAAAAATTGTTTACTAGGGTTTTAAGTTATGATAGATGAAAAAGCATTTCTACCTACTTAACAATTAATTAAACATTTAATAATTTGATTTAAAACTTTTTATTAAAAGTAATTCATATTTGATATAATTACAAAGATTCCTTAATCAAATTATTCATTTATATTTAAAGAATGATTCATAATATTTAATATATGCCGTGGACTTTTGAATTAATATAAAGCATAATTTAAAATTTCTCCAACATTAAAATTAAAAATTGAAGTAGAATTAAAGTTTTTAAATATCCAATATCCTTTTACTGTACTTAAAAAGATGAGAAATTATGATTAAAAACATCTTGAGATTATGATTATGTAATTAAAGATTACAAATTCTCTCATCAACTAAAATTTATTTTTTAATGCACTTTTTACACTCTTAAGAAAATAGATAATAAAAAATATTTCCATTTATACAATTAACTCATGTTATTTTTAAATGGAAATTAATAATTATCGGAAATTATTATCACATATCAATGTTATAGTATTAAATCATAAAATTTAAAAGAAATTAATGAAATATTATACCATCCCACTTATTTAATTCAAACTATTGAATTATAAAAAAGGAGAGAGAAATAGTAGTGATAAATTGTAATCCTACAAATCTAAAATAGATTACTCTAATTTTTGTAAAAGGGTTAACATCCTTTATTGATAAGGTTGTTATTCTTTTAAAAATAGAAAAACTTTTAATTGTACCAAAGTGATATGATAAGAAGTATATTTAAAATTATTTAATAAAATTGTAATAGAAAAAGTTCCAACAACATAATTTATTTGATTATTTAAATTCTAATAAAATATGTTTGATTTTAAGAATTACAGTTAATTTAGAAATGTTATTGTAGATTTGTAAGAATATAATGAATGGTTAATTACCACAAAAAATTTAAACTTTATTGAAATTTGTATTTATAATCTAAACTTTAAAAAGCAATAATAAAATATTCAAATATTTAATTATTTGCAAAAGTGACTAATTAGTCATTAGACTCTCCGTTAATAGTATCACATCAGCTAATATATTTTTTATATGAAAGACACGTAGACTATATTTTTTACAAAAGAAAATTACTTATTTAAAACTAAAATGATTAATTAAAAATAGACCTACTACATTATCTTACCCATTTATATTTCTCCTTTTTATTCTCTTACAAACTTTATGCTCATTGTTTCTCCTACATCCTCCTAAACTTTTAAATTGTTTACTTTTAAATTGTTTTAAGATCGTATGCTTCTTGTAGAGGTACGTATATATATTAATATATCATCATTCAGACAAAACAAATGACTTTCTTTTGATCTTGGAATATGAAAATATCAATGAGATATTAATGTGATGGAATAATATCTTTCAAGTAAAACGTAATTTACACGACAAAAGCTTTTTCAAGGGGAAGGAAAGTTACAAATATTACACTGATATTAAATTTGCATTATTTAAATGAATTAATATGTAAACTCCTTTCTTGCGAGCAATAACGAATTTTGTAAACAAACCCTTACTCCAAATCTGAGATGTCTAACATAATTTTTTACAATGATAGGCTTTTAAATCATTTACCAATACTAATACCTACAAGATACCTACAATTTGAATGTTCATTAAATATTTATATAAGAAGGACATCATTAAAACTATAATTGAAATACTTACTTTGTATTGGTTTATTAATTAAAATGTTAACCAATATTAGGCTTAGTGTTTGATAACTATCACTCCATCTTATCATTACAACTAGGGCAATCAATATAGGGAATTTGAAATATAAAGATGGATCATGATATAAATTAAAATGAAATACAATCAATATATCACATATAGTAATAATATAAAATAACAATATTTTTTTACCGTTGAATATATTGATTTCTCTTGACAAAATTGAGAATCTATCCTTTCATCTTATGCAAAATTGTTGAAATAACAATAAACAATATTCTTGAATCAATTAGTGACACCTTTACACTTTTCTCATATCAAGTATATACTAGGTACATTAGCAATAAAAACTATATATACTTTATTTCAACCCATATTTGTTTTAATTATGTTACAATATCATTATTGTTAGACTCCAAGCAATACCACACACAAAATCAACAAGAATGCTTAAAGAATATCAAACTACTCAAACAATATAGATGATTAAAAGATAAAATTAACACACAATTTTAACATGGAAAGTCCTCCATTATAGAGGTAAAAAATATGGGACAAACTGATAAGAATAATCCACTTAAGGCTTCGAGCTATTAACTTTAACTCAAAAACAACTAATAAAATAACCATATCTAATCTCTCTCTTAACTCTAAGATTGAGTGCAAATTGATATATATACCAATACTACTCCTAAACTAATCCTAGAAATCAAACCTTAATAAAATTTTAGTTGAAGAACACTATTTTAACTCTAAAACTCTTCCTTTTTTATTGAGTGTTATTGTCTTATGCCTTTTAATAAGCCTTTTAAATCTCAAAAGATAAGGTTTTTATACTCTATATGGTTGTCCACATGGCTGTGTGTGGTGATTGTATTCAAATTTTAGTCCTCAAAACTCAATGTTACGGAGATAAATAGTTCTAATGACTCAAATTTTGTCTAGTGGCATTCAATCACATAATTCATTGACAGCTGCATAAATGACTAGAATTTGTTTTTCAATTGAAAGTGGTGCATATTGTGGTTGTTTGTGTACTTTTGTAAGCCTTACACAAGATCAGTAGACACAATTGTGTCCACCATAGACATAGGCATGCCTAACTTTACACACATGTATCTATCCTTGAAGCATTGCCATTAAACTCGTAAATGGTTAGAAAGACATACAAAGTCATCTACACAACTGTGCCCACCATTGACATAGGCTTGTGCAACCCAAAAAAAATTATATGCTTAAAAAATAACTTCTAATTATCTATTTCTGCTTCGAATTCACCCGATCTTCATTCCATTGATCAATAAAGATAGTTAACACTTTCAGAGCCAAAATTTAGTGGAATTGGTATAGCAAATATGTATAAAATGGGGATGGATCTAGAACAATCTCCCCTTCCATCCTATTTTAAACGAGAAATTAACCATCCCATTAATCACTTAAAAGACATCCCGGTGGTTGACTACAAAGCTCAAGCTTGCTCTCATGAATTATAGTCCTTAATATGTCAGCACCATTATTATCCATGTGAATCTTCTACAATTTTATTAGTTTCTCTTTGACCACATATTATAACTAATGATACCTTACATTAATATGCTTAGTGCGAGAATGATATATGTAATTTTTTCTCAAATTTGACTATCACATAAAACCATGTGCTCATCTTGTTCCATATCCAATTCTTGGATAAGTCACTTTAACCAAAGCACCTCCTTACCTGCTTCTACCACCGTAGCATATCCTACCTAGTAGCAAATAATAATACACACTTTTGCAACTTAGATTGCTAAGAAATGACTCCCCAATTAACTTTCTATTATCAAGATTACACAACTATGTTTGCATTAGTGTACCCTCATAGAATTGGTTCACCACCTTTAAAACTCAAACATAATCTAAAAATTCCTTACAAATAATTGAAGACCCAATTCATTGCTTCCCATAGTACCTTTCCCAGATTGGATAGAAATTTGCTTACCAACCCATCAGCATATGAAATATCTGGTCTAATCCACAATATGGCATACATCAAGGATCCAACAATGGAGGAATATGGAACTGAGGACGTACTATCTCTCTCTTTTTCAGTAATAGGACAAACTCACTTGATAAAATTAAAATGAGCTACTAATGGCATACTAATAGGGTTAGTATGCTTCATATTAAACCTCTCAAGCAACTGTTCCATATATTTCTCTTATGACAACCATAGCTTTATGACCTTCCTATCATGAATGATCTTTATGCCCAAAATTTATTTTGTACTATCCAAATATTTCATAAGACTTGGACAATTCCTCTTTAAACCTGCAAATCCTACTTGCTTCTTGCCCCACTAGCAATATATCATCCACATATAAGAGAAGGAAGATTAAGTTACCACTAGGAAATTTTTTAAAGTACACATAAGGATTAACTAATGTTCGCTTATAACTATTGCTTGTTATAAATTTTAGTGCCTGTTTAAGCCTATTAAAGCTCTTATTCAACTTGCACACCAAGTCCTTTTTACCTTTGACTTTGTACCTAGATGACTGCTCCATGTATATGTCCTCATTCAGGTCACCATATAAGAAGGTGGTTTTGACATGAAGTTATTTGAGTTCAAGATCTAAACTTCCAACTAGACTCAATACAGTGCATATAGATGTCATCTTGACTAATGAGTAGGGATGTAAATGGGCCGGTCTGGCCCATCTTATATATATTTTTAAAAAATTAAAAAACGAAGTCATTTTTAAAGTTACGATTAGGCTACAGGCTGGCCCCTCGCTTGGCCCGTGGCCCAATCAACCCGTGCCAAAGTTGGGCTAGGTTGGGAAAAATTGACATTCCTGCTAATGGTGAAAAAATTCTCGTTGATGTCAATACCTTTTTTATGATTACATCCCTTTACCATTAGTCTCACCTTAAACTTCACTAGTTTGTTACCATCTTTCTTGATAATGAACACCCATTTATTCTTCAATTGCTTTTTATTTTTGGAAAGCTTCATTAACTCGTAGGTCTCATTCTTCTTTAAAGAGTCCATCTCCTCTTTCATTTCCTTGAGCCAAAAGTCTTTATCTTTGAGTGATTTCACTTTTAGGAAATTCTTTGGCTCTTTAGTAGTGACTAGGAGATATTATGAATTGAGATATCTTATCGAAGGCTTCTTCTCTTTAGTTGACCTTCAAAGTTAGACATCTTCCACTACTTTATCAGGTTTATCCCTCTGCATATGATGCTTATAAACCTCTTATGCATCATCCACATGATGTGGTTTGTACGATTTATCTCCATCGTGTTACATATGATCATCATCATCCTATGCTATTATATCCATCGCTTTCTTTACCTGTAGGATGATTGAAAAAAATAAAAATAGGGGTAGAATATGTAGTTATGAAAGACAAATCATTGGAAGTAGTCTTGTCTTCTTTGATGAGATTAACACCCATCTCATACTTATGGAAGATTATGTCCCTGCTTCTTACAACCTTCTGTCTTTTAGGGTCGTAGAGCTTATAGTAACTCCTCGTCATCATTTCCATCAAATATACTAGTAGTGGTCTCCGAAACAAGCTTTGATCTTTGTTGCTTTGGCATATACTTAAAGTTTTTGCATATCAGATAAGTGTAAGTTGAATCCTTCCTCAAACTCGTCAGAGGTATAATCTCCTCCATTGTTAGTTTGGAGATGCTTCAACTTTCTCTCTATCTCCCTTTCCACCGCATCATTCTAAAGGTCTTAAACACCAAAATTTTTGTTTTTAGCATGAAGACCCAAATCTTGAGAGTAGCATCATTAATAAATATAACAAAGTACTTATTACCTGCCAAGGAATCCTCCTCATTATGACCACAAGTGCTGGAGTGCACAAGCTCTAATTTAGTCTTCCTTTTGATAGACCTTTTATGGAGAGACATTCGATACTGCTCACGTAATGATTATAGGGGTTAAGAGAAATAATAGTTTTCATAGTGATAAGTGAATTTTCAGCTTGTAATTTGATTTTGTTCTCACTAACGTGTCCCAATCTATAGTGCCATAAATATGTAAAAGTATTCTCTTCAATGGCATGGTTTTTTAGCACACACCTTCAAATGTATCTTATATAGGTGCGTTATAATCCACTACAAACAAATATTTTAGATAGTTTCCACTTGTTATCCCCAAAAGCGTGTTAACTCCTTCCTGATTAAGTATATTAGCAGATAATAAACTGAGGATCAAGTCAGGAATGTATTATATAGCTCTCAAGGTCAACATACACCCAATATTAATTTGAACTTGGATGTCAACCATACCGATGATGCAAGCATAACTCTAATTTTCCATCTTCACACTTCCAAAATCACCACTCTTGTAACTAATAAAGTATTCCCTCTTCAAAGCATAGTGGTAGAAGCCTTTGCATTAACAAGCCACTTAAATCTGAGTGACTATTATGGAGACATTCACTGATCACACAAATCAGTAATACCTTATCATCTGTGCCTGATGCTATTGCTGTAGTGTTATTGTTGTCTCATTTCTTATTGTCCTGCTCCTTTTAGTTTCTCTTCCACTTACAACAAAACTTCTTTATATGACCAAGTTTGATACAGTAATGACATATTTTGCTCTCCTTGTTATCTTGAGATTTGGACCTATTATTAGACTTCCCTTATCCTTTGGGATCTCTACTCTTAGTTCTTTAACACAAGAGCTTATACATTGTTGACACCATTCTCCTTCCTTTTAATCTCTTTATTGAACATGTTCTCTTTGATCACATCTAAAGAAAGAACACCATTCAGAGCGGAGTTACTAATAGTCATATCTAGAGTTTCCCAACTATCTAACAAGGAACTCAATAAGAACAAAGCTTGTAGCTCATTATCAAGGATTGTCTTCATGGTGGTCAGCTTGTTGATGATATCCTAGAAATTACTGAGATGCTCAGACACTGACTTTCCAACCTTAAACTTTAGGTTTATAATACTTTTGATCAAAGAGGCCACGTTGTAAATGATCTTCCTCTTATAAAAAACCCTATAATTTATTCCATAACTCGAAAGGATCAATCTTTTAGGACACGTGATTGAATATACTGATATCCATCCACTATCTAAAAGTTTGAAAAGTTTTTCTCTTCATCTTTTCTCACTCTTTATTTGTCATCTTCTTAGATTTAGATAGGTTATTGTCTTTTATGCAATACTCGAGATCTTTTATCACAGGTCTTCAAATTGAGTAGTTGGTTGATGTCAACTTAACCATAAAGCTATTGTCACTCTCCATATCTAAGGCTTTGATACCAGCTGTTAGATTCCAAGCAATACTACCACAAGATTAATAAGAATTATTAACTAATATCAAACTACTCAAATGATATAGATGACTAAAGATAAATTGAACATATGATTTTAACATGAAAAATCATCTAGTGTAAATACAAATTGATAAGAATGATCCACTAAATCAAAAATAGTAAGATATAAGTGTTTAAGTTTTTGAGCTATTGACTTTAACTCAAGAACATCTCATAAAACAACAACAACTAATCTCTCTTTTAAATCCATAATTGATTACAAATTGATATATACTAATTCACTCCTAAATTAATCCTAAAAATCATACCTCAATAAAAATATATTTGAAGAATGTTATCTAGACTCTAAAACTCTTCTTTTATAGAGTGTTTCTATCTCATGCAACTTCTGCCTCTTAACAAGCCTTTTAAATCTCAAAAGATAAGGTTTTTATATTGCATAGGTTGCCCATATGGTCGTGTGTGGTGATGATTTCTGACTTTAAAGTTTCAAATTTTGAATTTGCTGAGATACACAGTTCCAATGACTTACACGGTTAGTACGTGTAAGTAGCCATAGTCGTGTCCGCTATTAACTCCACACATGTGTGTCTATCTTTGAAACATCACCATTAAACTCATATAAGGTTATAAAGACATATATAGTCATCTACACGACCATGTCCACCAGTGACACAGGCATGTGCAACCTAGACACAGGCGTGTGCTCTATAAATAGCTTCCAATAATCAATTTTTACCTCAAATATGCCAAATCTTTGTTTCTTTTGATCTGTGAAGACAACGAACACTTTCGAAGCCCAAGTTTAATGGAAGTGGTCTAGTAAATATGTCTAAAATGGGGTTAGACCCATAAAATTGTATGAATATATTAATAAAAGATATTACATATGAATCAATACAAGATATCCAATATTTGAAAATTTGAGAAAAATCTATAAACTAATTAAATCGCCTCTTAAAGGGCAATTTTGACATGCTTTACAAAATATATTTTCTAACAAAATAGTATTCCATGAGCCTCCTCTCTTTGTTTATTGAATTAAAATATATTCGAATTGTTTACCCCCAACTTAAAGCTAAAATCTCAAAGTTGTCATTAGCCTATCTTCAACTTTGAACATTATGAAAACATATGTTGGAGCTAAATCCAAATAGCTAATTAGTTAAATAGTCAAAGCTAAATATATCAATCTACAAATTGCTTCTTTTGTAGGAAGAAGAAATTAAGTAAATTCCATTTCACAAATCTAATTTCCCAATTCAAGCGATGAAAATTTTGTCTGCAGAGTAATTATTCTAGATAAGATGTTTGCGATAAAAATTGCATAACCTATTGGAACCCAATATGTGTTATATTAAATTGTTACTACAACTCTTTAATCACATTAATTATATCTCATAGTCTTAAAACCCACCCTTAAGCATGATCTTCTTTCGTTCACTTTGCATAAGCTTTCCCTATATGAAGTTATGTTTTATCTGAAAGACATTATTTTATAGGGTACATTCTGTAATCTTGAGGAGGAGGAATTTTTGGAGTACTCAACCGAATAACAATAGCTTATAGAGTTGGATGAAAATATTATCAGCTAGGGACAAAATAAGGAACCAATTTAGATTTAGGATTGGAAATAGTGTTTCAACTTACTGTTGGCAAGACCCCTAGCATCCGAGAGGAATCCTAAAGCATTTTTCCACTCCGAGGGCCATTAATGGTTCAGAACTAAGAATGACAACAATAGTATCAGAAGTGATCAGAAACAATAGGTGGTGTTAGCAAGAAGTCACAGCAGACACTTTAGGTAACCTGGAACCCTTACAGTATCAACCGAACAGCTCTCAACAAGATAGTTTGAAGTGGTTAGCTGCGCCAGTAAATTAGAATTCTTACACCAATTCTTCAGCCTACACCTTTTTACGACCCCTAATACAAAGAGTCCCTTCACATACACTAGTTTGGTTCAAAAGGAACAACCTAAGGAGCTCCCTCATCTTATGGTTGGCTTTTAGTGGAAAGTTACAAACAAGAGACAGACTTCTCTACCTTCACACCTCCATTCATTGTTCCTTATGCTTCAAGGACAATGAAACAATGAAAACTTTATTCTTTGGCTGCCCCTTCTCAAAAACAGTGTGGGTTCACTGCCTCACCCATTTCCACCTCAACCTTCCACAGCAGATCCACCTCCAGACCATTCCCACTTGGTTGAATCAACCCCACAATTTTAGAACTTGTGACCCTAATCCTTTCCCAATCATCCTCTCAGTTGTTGTTTATACCCTTTGGAAAGAAATAAATGCCAGAACCTTTAAAGATGAAGCAATGGAGGTGGAGAGATTGAATTCTAGAGTGATCACTCAAGTTATGGAGCAAATCAGTGTAAACACCGTGGGAAGGTAAAGGTAGGAGTTTTTTAAGTAACTAACAACAAATATGCAGTTTTTGTTTCAGGTATGCAAAAGGAAATATCGGATAGTAAGCTAATCCAGATCAGTAAAGAAAAGAGTAGAAAGCCATCATTCCATCGAACATCAAAGATCAGTTAGCAACATATCAGCAGTCACACTCTTAGAAGGAACTCAGTTTAAACATGGACATGGAGAAGCAACAACAAGTTGAAGGAGTACTCAGTAAAGATAGGGAGAGACTTCAGTGGGCAATGAATATGAGAAGTTCCCAACTCACTGCTGTTTGGAGTCTTTCAGGCAAGAACGGGATGCGGCAGAGTGGTCTAGAAGGAGATGTAACACTCTTCTAGCAAAGCAGACTGCGATGCCTGCAGGTTTCAGACAACAGAACCATGGGAAGGAAAAGCTTTGGGAGTTCATATAACAAACAGACAAGGTGGGAAAGGAAGGTAATAAGGTCAGGTCCAAGAGCTGGTGTGAAATTATAAAATATTGGAAGGTTTCATAAGTCCCAAGATAATGTCAATGAAGAATTGGACAGTGGAAGGCTGATTGCAAGAATTGTGAAGCTAAGTTGTAAATGTAGTATGCTCCCAAGGATGTTTGCCTTATAGGGAAAAGACGACTTCTGCTAAGTTATAAACGAATAACTGATTTCGGTTGTTGATGTAATGAGCTGAAACAATATTTCGAGGATTCTCTTGCCAGCTTTTAGGCTGGTTGCTTTATTTTGGATTGGTATGAGATTGGTTTTTTCCATAATCTCTACCTATGTACATAAACTCTTTTTCTACATTTATCTTATAACTGATTTGCCAAAAAAAATAATAAAAGAAAGTCATTTGTTTTGTCTGATTGATGATATAGTAATATATATACGTGCCTCTGCGAGAAGCGTACAACCTTGAACACTTTAATTAGGAGGATGTAAGAGAAACAAAGAGGAGAGAGCTTGATCAAGAACCAAAGAGAAAACTTGGGTGGGAGAAACAAAGAGGAGAAAGATGGTTAGGAAAAGCAGCATAATAAGATTTTTAAGATTTTGTGCTTAATCATTTTAATTGTAAGTAAATAATAGTCCAAGTAGAAATATACCACATCAGCATCGTTAACGAAAGTTTCAATGGCATATTATTTATGTAAAAATTAAAAGTTTGAGTATTTTATTATCACTTTTTAAATTTCATACATAATTATAAAATTCAATAAAATTTATGATATTTTAGTAATTAACCTTATAATAAAAATAGATTTTTTTAAAATTTTAAATTTTTATTCCTACTCTAAAATTTAAGCACTTATGGTTTAATAATTTGAAATTAGAAAATCGGTTAAAATAATTTATGTTAATTAAGTAGAGAAGCAAACGATAAAATAGGAATTAACAACTTCAATTCTAACTTCAAAATTTAAATCTAAGAGTGCCAAGTACAACTTAACATGCTTATTGTAGTTTCAGTTTTCGTTTTCGTTTTTCATTTTTTGTTTATGCTTTTCTTTCAAATAAAAATAAAAACCTGTTTGGTTGTTAATGTTGATGTAATTATATTTTTATTACTGATAATAATTATATATTAGATAAAACTTAAATATAAATTATTTTAATTAAATAAATTTATTTAATCTATTATATAATATTTATTAACAAATTATTAATAAAATTATGTTGTTTTAATAAATTAAATAATTTAAAAATAAAAATTTTATTTATAAATTAATATTTATTTGAAATATATTTTAATTATTAAATTAAATCTTATTTGAATATTTATATATTTTAAATTTAATTATATTTATTAATAATTATTAAAATTTAATTACATATAATTTAAT
>JAOTBA010000003.1:13064189-13074821 GCA_025629845.1 Erythroxylum squamatum | reverse complement strand
AATATATCAATATGGACTATTTTGCAATTTTTAAAAAGTTTAGGGACTATTTTATAAATTTAAAAAATATTCCGAAATGGTACCCGGTACTGACCGGTACCGGTACAGTTCCGTTCCAAAGCTCAATCTGATACCAAGTCCGGTATGGTATTCAGAACTTTGGTACAAACACCTAGCAATTAATCATAAAATAAAAATGTTAGCAACGAATAAAACGACGACGTCTGTCTCCGATAAAAAATTCCCATTTATCTGGGCGCAGTTTTCATATATTTTTAAAATTTTGAATTTGTTTGTGTTTTTTTTTTTTGGTTTCTATTCCTCTCCCCGGCAAGTCTCGAGCCTTGCTTTCTCACTCCGAGAGAGAGAGAGAGAGAGTTGTTCTACTCTGTTCAGATCTCAGTCAGGCAGGTGAACCCATTGCTCTTGATCTGTTTCAAACAACTTTTCACGTTCTCGTCATTCTTTCTCTCTCTATGCGCCTTTTTTTCTTTCTTTTTATTATCCCATTTTCCCTCTCGGGCTATTTGTTCCTCTTTCGTGTCTGGAAACTTCGAGGACTGAAGTTTTATGTCTTGTCAATTCGTGCATTGCCTTGGATTGTCGATTTTGTTTTATCTTTTTGACGCGATCCGCTCAACCGGCTACTCTTCTGTGCTTGGTTTAGTGTGTGTCATTGTTGTTTCACTTCTCAGTTTTTCTTTCTTTTGATTCACTTTGTGTTGCGTACGCAACGGAGGATTAGATCTAGGTAATGGCAGGGACGGAGCCAGACTCAACTCTAAAGGGCGGGCAACATCTATTTAAAGGGGCACTTATATTTGTAATTTTAAAAATTTTAATTATATAAGTAATTTTTTTCCCTCAAAAAAAATTATATAAGTAATTTATAAAAAAAAAATTTGAAAGGAGGCCATGGCCCTCCTCCCCATCTACATAGCTCCGTCCCTGGGTAATGGGATGCTGATTTGTATTTCTTTTTATATTGTTGATCTGTTATGTGGCATTGATTATGTTGACTTGCAATTTTGATCATGACAATTTCCAAATTTTATGAATTGGTGATTCTCTCTGGGATGATTAATTTGAGGGTTTTGTATGGTTTTGCTACATTGAAGTTACGTTGCCGTTTTAGGTTCATGGTTAGTTAAGTAGAGAATTTGAGAAAATGGCATGGTGAATGAAGACTTATGTAGAGAATTTTCACACGATATGTCGTCTGTGCAGTTAACTAGTTACATCCTCTTTTTGAATTGCCAGGGCAGTTCTAATAAATGCAAAAGCAGTACTAATACAGGCTTTTGGAGCTTCTTAGTTCTTAATATTATATCTATTTGGTGCATGTTTATGCTTATTTTGTTGAGTGAATTGGCTAGATAGTATGTATTGGTTCTTCTTTTGATTGTTAGGTTTTATATTTCAGCTTAGATCTTGTGCCTACTATGCATAACAAGTAGTGAACACAGATAGAATTGGAACATTTTCAAAGGGGACTTCAATCATGGGGCGTGTAAAACCGCAATCTGGAATCAAGGCAATTGAGGAAGAACCTGAAGACTTTGACAATTCCTATTCTAATAAAACTTCCCTAGCATGCATGGTCAATGCTGAAGTAGGTGATGTGTTGGCTGTCATGAGAAAAAATGTAAGATGGGGTGGTCGTTATGCATCAGGTGATGATCAGCTTGAGCATTCATTGATTCAGTCTTTGAAAGCATTGCGCAGGAAAATCTTCTCGTGGCAGCATCCATGGCATACTATCAACCCTGCTGTGTATCTCCAGCCATTTTTGGATGTGATTCGATCGGATGAAACTGGTGCACCAATCACTGGGGTTGCTTTATCATCTGTTTATAAGATACTCACTCTTGATGTCATTGATCACAATACTGAAAATGTTGAAGATGCCATGCATTTGGTAGTTGATGCTGTCACTAGTTGTCGGTTTGAGGTGACAGATCCTGCATCAGAAGAAGTTGTATTGATGAAGATACTTCATGTCCTTCATGCATGTATGAAAAGCAAAGCATCTGTCATGTTGAGTAATCAGCATGTTTGTACTATAGTGAATACTTGTTTTCGTATCATCCATCAAGCAGGAAGTAAAGGGGAGTTGTTGCAGCGGGTAGCTCGTCATACAATGCAGGAACTGGTCAGGTGCATTTTTTCACATCTTCCAGATGTTGACAACACTGAACATGCATTGGTTAATGGAGTTTTTCCTGTGCAGCAGGTAGTGTACGCGCTTCATGCTCTTCAACTATCAAAACATTCTCTTATATTATTTTCTTCTAAATATGATGAACATTTATATCTCTCCCTTGGAGATAAGCCAAAATGAACATTTATGTCCCTCCCTTGAGAATAGGCTAAGATGAACATTTATAAACATTTAGGGCCCTTATCAGTTATTTAAATAATCATGGTAACTCTTCAGGATTCCAATTGGGAAGCAATCTTCACTCTCGATCAGCAATATGTACTTGTAGAATTCATTCTCTTTGTAATTATGGTTTCCTCCACAACCTGCTGAGGCATATAGCTAACAAGATGTTCCTAACTACTCTAAGTGCATGCTGGGGACTTCTTCAAAGTGAGAGGAGAGGCAACTTATTTGGCCTTAATTATGAAATTATAGCTGACAGAGGAGACTTAGTTTATTTGTTATATTTGTGTTGACATCACTGGTAACACTTTCATAATCTTCCTGGTTCTTAGTTGGTTGTGTACACTGCTAGAATTTCTTTAAATGCCATGTTGTAAGTGTTACTGAATTTTGATTGAACTATCTCTACACTGCATGATAAGTGAAAAACATACATGGCTATTGGGTTGTCGAATTGAAATTTGAACCTCGTTTAATTTTACAATCTCAGGGCCTTCTTTTTCTTGTTTACTTTTCTATTGGTGGGCATCTTGTGGTTGGAGGCCTTGTATGTAATCTTTAAAATTTACACACTGGATACCAGTGATTGTTTCAACTCTTTAGAAAATTGCTTTTGTAACAGACATGCGACCTTAATTTCTTCTACAGATTGGTGGGCCAGATAATGATTATGCTTTTGGAAGTAAACAAATGGAGAATGGAAACAGTAGTTCTGAATTTGATGGTCAAGCTTCCTCTGTGAACTTGAATCTTAATGTTTCCACTGGTCTAGGAACAAGTGTGATGGAAGAGAATACGATTGGAGCTGGTAGTGGAAAGGATGCACTTCCATTTGATATGAACCTGATGACAGAACCATATGGGGTCCCTTGTATGGTGGAAATATTTCATTTCTTGTGTTCCCTACTGAATGTTGTTGAACATGTTGGAATGGGTTCTAGATCAAATACCGTGGCATTTGATGAAGATGTTCCCCTGTTTGCCTTAAGCTTAATAAATTCAGCTATAGAATTGGGTGGGCCGTCTATATGTCATCATCCTAGGTTGTTGAGTTTAATCCAAGATGAATTATTTCGCAATCTTATGCAGTTTGGCTTGTCAATGAGCCCACTTATTCTTTCAATGGTATGTAGTATTGTTCTCAACTTGTATAACTGTCTGCGTACTGAACTCAAATTACAGCTTGAGGCTTTCTTTGCCTGTGTGATTTTGAGACTTGCACAGAGCAGATATGGTGCTTTGTACCAACAACAAGAGGTTGCCATGGAGGCTCTTGTGGACTTCTGTCGGCAGAAGACATTTATGGTGGAGATGTATGCCAATTTGGATTGTGACATTACATGCAGTAATGTGTTTGAAGACCTAGCTAACTTGTTGTCAAAGAGTGCATTTCCGGTGAATTGCCCATTGTCAACTATGCATATTCTTGCTTTGGATGGACTAATTGCCGTTATTCAGGGTATGGCTGAAAGGATAGGGAATGCATCAGCAATTTCAGAACCGGCCCCTTTGAATATTGGGGAGTATACCCCTTTCTGGATGGTGAAATGTGACGATTATAATGATCCTAATCACTGGGTCCCATTTGTCCGCCGGAGGAAGTATATTAAGAGAAGGTTAATGATTGGAGCTGATCATTTCAACCGTGATCCTAAGAAGGGCTTAGAGTTTCTTCAAGGAACGCATTTGTTACCTGACAAACTTGACCCCCAAAGTGTGGCCTGTTTTTTCAGGTATACTGCTGGATTGGATAAGAATCTTGTTGGGGACTTTCTGGGAAATCATGATGAGTTTTGTGTTCAGGTTCTTCATGAATTTGCTGGTACTTTTGACTTTCAGGACATGAATCTGGATACTGCTCTGCGACTGTTCTTGGAAACTTTTAGACTGCCAGGAGAATCACAAAAGATACAAAGGGTGCTTGAAGCATTTTCCGAGAGATACTATGAACAGTCACCGCATATTCTAGCTAACAAGGATGCTGCACTCTTATTATCTTATTCACTTATAATGCTCAACACAGATCAGCACAATGTCCAGGTGAAGAAAAAGATGACAGAAGAGGATTTCATTCGGAATAACAGGCACATAAATGGAGGCAATGACTTGCCTCGGGAGTTCCTATCAGAACTTTACCATTCAATTTGCAAGAATGAAATCCGCACAACTCCTGAACAAGGAGCTGATTTCCCTGAGATGACGCCAAGCCGTTGGATTGATCTCATGCATAAGTTGGAGAAAACTGCTCCGTTCATTGTATCGGATTCTAGAGCCTACCTTGATCATGATATGTTTGCAATAATGTCAGGTCCAACAATTGCTGCTATCTCTGTTGTTTTTGATCATGCAGAACATGAAGATGTTTACCAGACATGTATTGATGGATTTTTAGCAGTTGCAAAAATTTCTGCATGCCATCATCTTGAAGATGTTTTGGATGATCTAGTTGTATCCTTATGCAAGTTCACAACTCTTTTGAATCCATCATCTGTTGAGGAACCTGTTCTAGCCTTTGGTGATGACATGAAAGCGAGGATGGCAACTGTGACAGTTTTCACAATTGCAAATAAATATGGTGACTATATTCGCACTGGTTGGAGAAATATTCTGGATTGCATTTTACGGTTGCACAAACTTGGTCTTCTTCCAGCCCGTGTGGCCAGCGATGCTGCTGATGAATCCGAGCTTTCCCCTGACCTTGGGCACGGAAAACCTCTGACAAATTCTTTATCTTCAGTTAGTATGCAATCCATGGGAACTCCCAGGAGATCTTCTGGATTGATGGGCCGATTCAGTCAGCTCTTATCTCTTGATACTGAGGAGCCAAGATCACAACCCACTGAACAGCAGCTCGCTGCTCATCAGCGCACTCTTCAGACAATCCAGAAGTGTCATATTGATAGCATATTTACTGAGAGCAAGTTCTTGCAAGCTGAATCTCTATTGCAGCTTGCACGGGCACTTGTCTGGGCTGCAGGACGGCCCCAAAAAGGGAACAACTCTCCAGAGGATGAAGATACTGCAGTTTTCTGCCTGGAGTTGCTAATCGCAATTACCCTGAACAACAGGGACAGGATTGTGCTATTATGGCAGGGTGTTTATGAGCACATAGCCAGTATTGTTCAATCAACTGTGATGCCTTGTGCATTAGTTGAGAAAGCTGTTTTTGGGCTGCTCCGAATTTGCCAGCGACTGCTACCGTACAAAGAGAATATTGCAGATGAACTTTTGAGGTCACTCCAACTTGTTTTGAAGCTTGATGCCCGTGTTGCTGATGCCTACTGTGAACAGATTACACAGGAAGTAACTCGCTTAGTGAAAGCCAATGCCACTCATATCAGAACACTTATGGGTTGGCGTACAGTTTCATCTTTACTCTCGATTACTGCTCGTCACCCAGAAGCTTCCGAAGTAGGGTTTGATGCACTAGTGTTCATTATGTCTGATGGAGCTTACGTTTCACCGGCCAACTATGTTCTCTGTGTTGACACGGCAAGGCAGTTTGCTGAATCTCGAGTGGGACAGGCAGAGAGGTCTGTTCGTGCACTGGATCTTATGTCTGGTTCTGTTGATTGTTTGGCTAGGTGGTCTCATGAGGCCAAGGAAGCAATGCGGGGGGAGGAAGCTGCAAAGTTGTACCAGGATATTGGTGAAATGTGGCTGAGGCTTGTGCAAGGACTAAGAAAAGTTTGTTTGGATCAGAGAGAAGAGATCAGAAACCATGCCCTTTCATCATTGCAGAAGTGCTTGACAGGGACAGATGGTATCAACCTTCCTCATGGTTTGTGGTTGCAGTGTTTTGATCTTGTGATTTTCACAATGCTTGATGACCTGCTTGAAATTGCTCAGGGGCACTCCCAAAAAGACTATAGGAACATGCAAGGAACACTAATCATTGCTGTAAAACTGCTCTCAAAATCGTTTCTACGGTTACTTCATGACCTAGCGCAGTTAACAACATTCTGCAAGTTATGGCTAGGAGTTCTTAGCAGGATGGAAAAATATATGAAGGTGAAAGTAAGAGGGAAGAAGAACGATAAGCTCCAGGAAGTAGTTCCAGAGCTTCTTAAGAACACCTTGCTTGTAATGAAGAATAAAGGAATACTGGTACAGAGGAGTGCCTTGGGTGGGGATAGCCTGTGGGAGCTAACTTGGCTACATGTCAACAACATTGTTCCATCCTTGCAATCAGAGGTGTTTCCTGATCAAAATTGGGGGCAGTCACAGCAGAAGCATGACGAAATGGGCTATTTGGTGTCTGATGAAGCTGGTTCTGTTCCTTCAAATGGATCACTGGCGTGTGAAGGTGATACAACTGGTGGTTAACACTTAGTATTGTACCTAGTGGAATTAGTATGTTGATATACGTGATGGAGAGTGCATTGTTTCAAGCGTTGAGATGTTAATATGTCCATGTTCTGATGACTTAGTTGACTGGGGACAGTTGGAAAGTTTAGCAGGGTGAGATGTTGATCTACATGGTATGGACAAAGGGGACTCGCGTGACAAAATTCCTTGTCTAGAGATGGCAACAGGTTGTTCAGACCACAACTCACATTCACCTAGATGAATTGTTCATCGTCATGCTCTATACCAAGATGTGCTTCGGGAGATGTTATAGTAGTTGTTTAGGATATTGTGCGTTGTTTATGCTGTCAGAAAGATTAGGCTATTAGTGAACTATGGAAGGGGAGAAATGTGGGGCCTATGTTTGTACTGGCTTGCTCATTAGTGTACAGAAATAGAACAAGACACCTGAAGCTTGTGTTGTTGGCAAGTTCATTTCACATGATAATGAAGGTTTCTGTTTTGGATGGAGATTTCATCAAAGTGAAAATTCGTGGAAATTATGCCAATTAGCCACGGTCAAGATTTTAAATTGCGGTCTACAATTGTAATTGTGTCCCCAATATTGTGGTTGAGCTTAGATCTACAACTGAAATTTGTCGAATTCATAGCTGCTGCAATTTTTATAATTAAGCTCGAATCTTCTGTGATTATTGCAATAGTTTGGAATCAGAATGTAATCCATAATCCGTAATTTAGTGATGCCTGGGTTTTGAGTTGAAGATGGTGTCAGTTATTGTCAATTAATTGTAGACAACATCTTAACTCCTTGTAAGACGAGTATATTTTGTTTGGGAGCATCTGTAATATTTGTTCGAGCAAGATTCAGAAGAGAAGTTGTGGAAGCTGGAAAAATTAAAGTGCTGTCGTTTGCCGGAAGAGTTAACGGCAATACTAAGAGGCGCATCGTCATTTAACACAAGGAAGTAATTAGAATAGGCGACAATATTTCATGTTTTAATTGGTTTCGTGTAACAACTGGTGGATCATGTGAAAAAGTGGTTGATTGTGGAAATGAGATCATCCAAAAACTCTTCTTTTTCTATGCTTCTCTATCATCTCGAACACTTCAGATACTATTCTTGCGGCAACACTGGTATCAGAGCCGTTAGTGAATCTATTCTTGAAGGGTCTCAAGAAAAGAAATTAAATGTTACGTGGACCTTCTTAATCCCGATAATCTTCAATAAGCTTATGATTTAGCTGGAAAATAGGAATTGGTGTTTCAAGCTATTTGGATTCCTTAGCAATAAGGTTAGGTTTACTTTTCCTAAAATTGTAATTATGTTATCTTTAGGATAGTTTATATTTTTATCCCTCGCATCGCCGATAAAGGCAGGGTTTATTTCTTGAAGTGCAGGTTCAGGTCTGAAAGATTCAGTACCTGTGGATTAAGTGAACTTGTGAAAAGTGGAAGGATAAAGAAAGGAGTTGGTACTAATGGCACCAGGTTCGTGAAACTTGTTTGGTTGAAAGATGACCAAATCAATCTTTAAGGGAAAGGATGATTATGGCTATCAAATCTTATACATTTGCTATATGAACTGGTAGAACAACTTATAAAAGGATGACTCCTTGTGTTTCATTAAATTTACGAATTAATTTCTATGATACATTTATAAGTGTTAAAAAAATAATGGACTAAATTTTTAAAAAGTTCAAAGAATTTATATTAAGTAGAAATTAACCACTGAGAATATCAAAGCACTTCAATAAGACTAATATGGTGTCACAACCCAAATAGGCACGTGATCGACAAGTGAAACCTGAAAGCCAAAGCCTTCAGATCATATGTAAGCTCGACTACTAGTTACACAAATAAATACAAAACCTTAAAATACTAAATAACAATATAGGCCCACATAAGTACACACATATTAAAGTATAATGTTAGTGTGCCTCATCAGGTTTTTCAACATACTAAATCATATCACTACCGAAACTAGTGTACAAGTACAATGAAAACAAATGGGATCAGATGTAGAAGTAGATATGTTGCAGTCGACGCTTCTTAGATTCACTGCTATAAAGTCGGTAGTAGCTAACTTGAAAAATAGAATTAAGGGGAGTCAAATCTCAATGAGCAAGTTCATATCTCCCCATGACACCCACTGACATACTCACAAAATATATAGTTTATATTAATATAAACATGAAGATATGATGCATGACAAATCACATGCAATGCATAATACACTACGGAAAATAAATATTTGTAAGTCCCTCTTCACTAAGGCTATGTTTAGTTGAATGTAAGGTTTTTAATAGAATAGAATGTAAATGAATGTAATATTAAAAATTGTTGTTTGAAAGGGATGAAAGCGTTCATAATGTAATATAGTGAAATGTTGTTTAGAAGAGGGTTCATAATGTAATATAGCGAAATATTATTTATCATTTTACATTCTATCCTAAACCTCTCAAATCAGAGATAACTTATTTTTATTGTTTAGGATCGAATGAGATGTAATGTGAAACTCTCCCCTTCCATCCTATTCTGTTCCATTCTATTATAAATACTCATTTCAAACGATAGAATAATCTTACATTCCATTCCATTCCATTAATAACCATCCAACCAAACATAACCTAAGGGCAAATCCTCACAATACTACGTCTCGAATGACTGCGGGGAGCTAAGCATCACCAATGACCCAACCATATACCTATACTTATATAACCGTAAGGATCTTTTTGTCCAAAGGAGTTGTGGGAAGTCAAACGTCACCAATAGACAAGCTTACTCAATATGTCCAATGTCACAATCATATCAATAATATGCATATCAAATAAGGACCCCATTAGGAACCAATCATCAAACATGATTAGTTTGTATGATATCTTAATATTATATCACAATCATATTTCATAATCAAATTAGTACGCATCTGGTCTTGATACATACCTATTAAGTGGCACGTCCTATAATTTTTTCCTCCTATAACAATCACAATCAGAATCACAGTTACAATCAAACACATCTACACACGATCCAAATATCAACTATGGAATTACACAAAACAAGTACTTAGTCATGTGAGGACCATCATAATGCATGCAGTATGCCATATATACACAAACCCGTATGCATAAATATAAATATAAATAGGGTTATTTACCACAATAGCCTAAACTTTTGTCAAATTTTCAATTATAGCCCGAACTTTAAAAAATAGCAATAAAATACTCAATCTTTCAAAAAAATTTCAATTCTAGCCCAAACTTTAAAAAGTAACAATAAAAGGCTCAAACTTTTAATTTTCTTTAATTTTTGCCCGATGCTATTTGTTGTTCTCCCGGTACCTTCAACCTTTTATTTTTTGTTTGTTCTTCTGACACTCTAAACTACTTTCGCATTACAGCATACTACACCAGTAAGTTCTTTGTATTTAGTTCATTCTCTTGATGTCCTTAGTGTAAGGGCATCGGGGATGCATAATCTGAAAATCAAAAGGTGAGGGTACCAAGAGAACAAACTGAAAATGAAGGGAAAAACTGAAATCAAAGCATAAGGTCATTAGGATTGCATAATCTAATTTAAGTCATTTTTAAACAACGAAGTCGTTTCATTAATCTTTATTTGTTGTGTTAATTTTGGATGACGTGTATTAATAGTTAAGGTTTTTGAAATACTTGGCAAGTTACATCAGTAAACTTAATGGAAACACTAACGTCAGGCTAGAATTAAAACAAATTGAAAGTTTGAGTATTTTATTGTTACTTTTTAAAGTTCGGGCTATAATTGAAAATTTGACGAAAGTTTAGGCTTTTTTTGGTATATATATATATATATATATATATATATATATCCATATGCATGAGGACAAGGACATCTTTCTTGGCTTAACATATCACCATTCCTATCAGTATAGAACCATAGTCACTAGCTGGTATGGATT
>JAOTBA010000003.1:13045470-13057141 GCA_025629845.1 Erythroxylum squamatum | reverse complement strand
ACCGATTCGAATTGGTTTAGACCGAGTGTGTCTTTAGGGTTTCCAACGCTAATTTAGTTTTCTTCGGTACTTGTTTTTGGATGTCGGAATTCGATTCGCTTTCGTTTGATCCGATTTGCTTCCTTTGACAATTCGATTCGATCCGTTTTGATTTTGATTTGTGTTTCGAAATTGAACCGTTCGTTTTCTTTGATTCGGTTAAATTGTGTTTCGCCTTCGTTCCATTCGTGTTGGCCCACTTTCGATTCGTTTTGTTTTTGGCCATTTTGTTTCGCTATCGGAGATCGTTTTTCGGTGATCGGGTCCTAACATGTTTGGTATCAGAGCAGTAGAAATGTTTTGATGATACTTATGGTTTTGTTAAGAAGTTGGGTTCCGGAAACGGGATCCAACAGGAGGTTGATGGACAATTCCAAGCATTGTTACTTATGATCATAATGATCTTGACATTAGATGAGAGGAACTTTATGGTGGATCTAATCAAAAGGAATTTGTTAAGAAGCCCTATGAGATGTCAAAAGGAATTTGTTAAGAAGCCCTATGAGATGCTTGTTATCAAACTATAAGTAGGTTGATTAACCATATCCTATTAGGTTTTTTATTTATCATAGATTGAGTGTTTAGTTTTTAGTACCTTGCTTTATTTCTTATAGGAGTTATAATAGGAATAACTTTCTATATTCTTTTATTAAAGGGGGTGTACTTTATAAACCGATTAGATTCATAAGTATTGCCTGTGTATGAGCAATCTTCATATCATTTGAATAAGGAAATTTTGGTTTGAGTCATATTAGAATAATTCCTAGTCGACTTTCAGGTTTAAGGTACTTCTTTTCATCTAACTTTGGCATCCTTTACTTTGTCTTTATTTCCTTTCTATAAAAAGTTTTCATTATATTTTCAATAAGCTTACAAGTGTGTGATGGGATGAATAGGCAACTGGCCTAGTAAACAGGCAAAATCTTTAGGCTTCAGTTAATAAGAATTAACCTACATGCAAAAGAACAACGTTTGAATGTCTAAGAATTAATATGAATATAAAACGGATGGATTAGTGGAAGGAAATTGTTATAACTCAATAGTTTGGTGATTAAAGAGAGTCCAACGTATTTAAAAAGTAGAGAACTAAACTCAAAACCAGTAAACTCAAAACCAGACATTCTATAGAGTTTTTTTAAAGTTATGAGTGACTAGTTAAAATAAAAATACAGGATTTGGCTTTATTAACCACTAATCTTGATATAGCTTCAAAGTCTACTAAGCTTTTTATGAAAAGGTTGAGAGAATGAGTGGCAATATAGGATAATAGAAGTAGGTTATTTGTAAAAGGCCAAGTTGAAGAGCTTTAGCTATGAACGTTTCAAGTGATAGATGATATTTTAACTAACAATTTTCTTTTTTAAAAAGATATTGAGAACTTTTAGGCATATGGCAAAAATATTTGGGCTTACGGGATCTCCTTATCTAACAACATTTACTCCTTTGAAAGGAAAGCTTACTTTTCCATTTATATGAATTGAGTAAGAAGTTAAAGAGATATATTCTTAAATCCAAGAGACAAATATGTTTGAGAATCCAAGGGCCTTCAAAGCCTTAAGAATAAATCTCTAATCTATCATATCGATAATGTTTAAAATCAAAATTTAACATGAGTGAGAACACTTTGAAAAGAATGGAATATGGTTTTCTCATCCCTTTTTATATAAAAATCTCTAAGAATTTTGAATAATCAATTGTTCAATTCTGATACTTATATTGCATGAACATTGCATAATATAAATGAAATAACTTTTTATTTTTTATCATTTAAGGAGAATTTAGATTTAATTTACATCTTTTCATAATTGAGGGTCAACTTTGATCTTTCTACCAATATGTTTAGAGATAATCTTATAAAAATATTATAGTAAGTGATATGTTAGTAATCATTAAAGGATGGACCCTAGGTTGAAGGTTTGCTGAATCGCATTCATGAGGGAGTCATGTGAGAGCTCTAAAAACTTAATGTGTGCTCAAATAGACGGATCATGACTAATATACTTGACATGGGTAAGCATTGGGCCAAACCAGTGTGCTATGAAATGCTTTGGGCTTGGATGACTCATCATCAATGGATAAAGATCAATAAGAGATCTTGGATAATGTGGTGGATAAGATCACAACACACACACACACACACACACACACACTAGCTCTAAAAGATAAATACCATGTAGGAGGATCATCTAAAGATAGTAAAGTTCTTTATGGATATAGATGTATCATTCCTAGTTAAATATAATTTCTTATCTTATTAGTAGTGATATAGATAAATTCTATCAGATAAAGACCTATTTGGATTGAGATGTCATCTAGTTGGTTAGTGGGTTGTAATCTGATAATGATGTAAGTGATCTAGTTAGTTTAGTTTAATTAGGGTTCTAAATTGTAAAGCCCAGGTACCTATAAATAGCCTATTTGAGCCTTACTCCTAGGAGGAGGAGCGATAGAAGGAAAGGGAACACAATAAGATGAAGCATTCCTTTGTATACTTTTAGGGAAGTAATAAAGATTCGTTTTTACTATAACTCTTGTGTGTTTATTGTTACCAATAATTATTTAATACATTCATAGTATTCTTACTCGAGTGTGAGAGTTAAATAATTTAAAGATAATGAGGCATTTGAGAACATGGTTTTATTGGTCAACGATTATGTGGAAAGACTGAGTCTTGCTTAAATGGACCTAAGTTATCGTGCAAAGGATTAGCAATATTTTGCAACGATAAAGGTGTCTGATTTGGAGAAGATGTCGATCACGACTATGTATATGGTGGAGGATGAAAAGCTATGGTGGAGAACAAGAACCTCCAACAATATCAGTGTAGGTAGACCTCCTATTGACACTTGTAAGAAGACAAAAAAGGAGATAAGGGACTAGTCCCTCCCTGAAAACACTTCATGGCTAGAAGAGGAAGCTTTGAAGAGGTTAAAACAAAACAAGTCAATATGGGAGTATGTGAGAAAATTCACATCTTTGATATTGGACGTGCAGAATATAGCTGAGGAAGAAAAGTTTAACTTCATTAGCAGCTTGCAATGTTGGACATGAATGGAGCTTTGGAGTCAAAATGCAAAAGACCTATCAAACACGAAGGTGGCTACAAATGCCTTGGTGGATCTCCAAATGCCACCACCAATTTGAACTAGCAATAAGGGTAAGAAGAATGATGGGACACAGAATGACTAAGAGAAAGGAAAAGAAAAGGTATATGAATCTTGTCAATGTAACTCTAAGAAACAAACAAAATGGGATATTGCTTGTTTCATCTTTGAAGGGCCACACTTTGCTTATGAATTCCCAAGTTGAAAGGTGTGTGAGGAGTAAATAAATTCCATGGTTGCGAAGGATCAAGGAAAAGGAGGTGAAGACTCGACTGAAGAAGTTTATCTTAATAATTATGCTATATTAGGCGCAATGGACCTTACGAAGGAACATCCAAATAAAAGCAAGGGCAAACCTGACGGAGAGGGGAAATGGTACGAGAAAAATGTGCTAATAACTAAGGAGCCTTTGAGGGAAGCATATTCGGAGGAGTGCCCACAGATTATTTCGACGAGGACACCAAATTTTTTTAGTGGGGGCAGTTTGTTAGACCATTAAATCATAATAGTGGAAATGTAGAGGCAATAGCAAGCCTTGACCAATGTTTGACACTTGGGGCAACGGAACAAGGCAAAGACTTGCGAGTGGGTAAGAAAAATGGGCATTGTTGATGAATTGGCATGCATTGGTGCACATTGGCAGAAATCTTCGACGAGATGCAAGATTCAGATATGAAACTAAAAGATAACTTGAGATGAACTTTGGGTTGAAGGTTAGTTAGATCACATGCATCGGGAAGACATGTGAGAGCTCTAAAGACGTAATGTGTGCTTAGATGGACCATAACTAATGGACTTGACATAGGTAAGTACTAAACCGAACCAGTGTGCTATGAAAGACTTTGGACTTGGATAACTCATCATCAATGAAGAAAGATCAAGGAGAGATCTTCGATGATATAACATATAAGATCATAGTAGATATAGATTAGCTCTAAAAGACAAAGATTATGTTAGAGGATCATCTGAAGATAGTATATTTCTTCATAGATATAGATGCATTATTTCTAGTTGAATGTAATCTCTTATCTTGTTAGTAGTGATGTAGATAAATCATATCAGATGAATACTTATTTAGATTGAGGCGTCGTCTAATTGGTTAGTGGGATGTAAGTTGCTAAAGATTAAGGTGATCTAGTTAGTTCAGTTTAATTAGAATTCTAATTTGTAAAGCCAGAGATGTCTATAAATAGCTTATTTGAACCTTGCTCTTAAGAGGAGGAGAGATAGATGGGAACATATTAAGAGAGAGTATTCCTTTGTATACTTTTGAGAAAACAATAAAGGTTAATTTTTACCATAGCTCTTGTGTGTTTATTGTTACCTATGATTATTTAATACTTTCGCAGTATTCTTACTCGAGTGTGGAATTTAAACAATTCGAGAATTGTTGGGCATTGGAGAGCAATGTTTTGTTAAGCAACGATCACATTGCCATGAATAGTAAGGTAACAAACTCATTCCTTTATTGGAAAGAAAAATTTAAGGAAAAAAAGGGTAAAAACAGACATGAAAGTAGCAAAATGGCGAAGACCAAGGATTTTGCCTTCAGATTAAGAATACAAGAATGTGCCTACATGTCTAAGGTGGATGGAGTTACAGAAGATGGTTGTTGACACTCAGTCAATCGTCTTCAGTTTCATTTCTATTCGAGAAATTATTTCTCACAATTTTCTATTATTTTGTGCGACAATCTAAACAAAGGAAAACATAATTACGAACATAAAATCTACTAGTTTTCCAGAATAAACTTATATCAGTTTCTTTTTCTCGAAAAAGGTCTTCAAATGCCATACTTGAATGCCCGCCACCGATAAACAAACAAGAAGTGAAAGAAGACTTAGCCAGCCCATTCTCGAGTTAGTAGCCCTGTTCAAATCTTGCATTTCTTCTTCTCTGAAGCGTCAAGTATGATAAGACTGAGTTAGAGAACTGATATTTAAAGGAAAAAAGAAGGCAGTTTTGAATAAGTAAAATAATCTGCCAATGTACTAGTCTAATAAAAGAGAGAAAATTTACCTTTCACGAAGATAATACATTTCCTCCTGAATGGCAATTACACTATCATACAACTTCTTCAACTCCAACTCCATGACCTATTCAAGTCAACTCAGATATTTCATAATTTGAATCCTCAAACTTCCAAATATAATAGGTATGCATATTTGGAGACATCATGTTAGAATAACGAAGAACTGTCAGACAAAAAGAAGTGAAATAGTGCATTATTAATGACTGCATTTGTGAAGAGATTATCGAAGGACTGCAAAAAATTATAATTATTCGTTATATTTCGAGTAACAGTTCACAAGTTTTTCACCCCTTGCAGTTCTTAGGAGATTAGTTCTTGAGCTTTTGAAACTGGCTTCTGTAGTATGTTGAATCGGATCCTAGATATCTAGGACACCTTCAATTTCTACTCTCCTGCAGATTTCTCACATTGAAACCATTACTTGTACATGCATGACAGAAATTTTCCTCATCTGTCATGGTATGAGATACCAGATAGTAAACAAGACATGCCTCCCAATTTTTAGTCCAGATCATCTTCCACTAACATATTGTGCAGTTTACAAAGCATATTATATCAAAAGTCATTGTCATCCTGGTTTGTTGCAAAAAGCTCCAGAGGCATTGGAGAACAGGAGCACCTTATAGGGTTTGCATCTTTACATAATCCTCCAATGGCCTGAAATTGTTACTCTACTGCTCTTGCTCCACATTATTGTAAGTTCCCCTACCTGATAACTTAATTCTGACTTCATTGTATCATATTCGAAGAACTATGTTTGCAAAATGAACTTAATTAACAGTCCAGCTTCCCTTTAAGGTTAATTTCACATGGCATCAACTTGTCTAGGGACTTACCCGTCCAAAGAGAAACTTCAAGGCCTATCACAGGTGGTAGTTCAAACAATGCTTACAGCACAAAGCAGTCGTTCTCAGTTCTGATTTGAAGAAAACCATCAACTATTCATCCTACCTTCTAGAGATCGGCTTACCAAAAATTAGCTACTACTCTGATAGACCACGGAGATCCAAGCGTGTTTCTAGGCCAAATAAAAAATACTTGGACTAAGTCTTGAAGGTGGAGTTGTTCGTGTGTAGTCTTTCTTTCAGTTGGAGTCCTATTATTCTGCAAGTTTGTTATTTATGCTTACATGATTTAGTGATTTAGTTTCGGTTTGTGCATGATATTTGTGGTCGTAAATCTAGGAAGAGTGGTGAGAAAATATATGTATTTAAGCTCTTCCAATGAATAGAAAAGTACGAGAAAATTATTCTAAACTTTGTGCTCTGTTCTTTCTCGAACAGTACACTTTATCTCTGCTTCATGAGCTTTGGCTGGGACCTATCATTGGTATCAGAGCTCGGTTAAAATGGCAACCAACAAAGAGAGGATTGAAGCCTTGGAGGCTGGACTTGGTGGTGTTCAAGATGGAATGCAACAACTTGAGGACACTGTCAACAGGCTTTCTGAAATTTTGCTTTCAAGTAGGGAAAGCTCCAACAATCACAACAATGGACGGGAAGGAATTGTCCGGCCATATTGAGAAGAGAACGAAGGTGGCAGACAAATTTTTTCTTCCAAAATGGAAAATTTGGATTTTCCAAAATACTCTGGAGATGATCCAATAGAGTGGTTCAACCGGGTAGCTCAATTTTTTGAATTTCAAGACACAACAGACAATCAAAAGGTCTCTCTAGCATCTTTTCATCTTGAAGGAGAAGCTAATCAATGGTAGCAATGGCTACGTCGTGCTTACCAGGAGGAAGATCGATTGGTAACTTGGGAGTTATTTGAGGAGGAACTATGGGCTTATTTTGGACTAACGGAGTGTGAAGATTTTGTTGAAGCTCTATCCAAAGTTCAACAAATCGGATCCCTTCGTGATTATCAAAAAGAGTTCGAGAGGCTGGGTAATTGGGTTCATGGTTGGTCACAAAAGGCGCTCGTTGGATCGTTAATGGGAGGATTGAGGTCAAAAATTTCTGAAACGATTTGTATGGTCAAGCCTAAAACCTTGAAGGAGGCAACAAGCTTGGCCCGTATGAGGGACAAACAACTACAACGCCAAAGAAGAATCTCACATGAGAGACAAAAAACACATCACACCCCGCTGGCTCTACCAACAACATCCAAAGCCACACCTGTCAAGTGACTCTCGTGGCAGGAGATGCAAAGAAAACGTGCACAAGGACTCTGTTTCAACTGTGATGACAAGTTCACTACTGGCCATAGATGCAAGGGTTCTCAACTTCTTTTATTGGAAGGTAACATCGATGAAGACTCAGAAGGAGACACTAAAGAGGTCATGTAGCAGCGTAATACCCCCTGGGAGGATATTGCGAGTGCCACGCAAAACAGAACAAACAAAACCAAAACATTTTGCGGAAGCATAGCATTCAACCATAAACATTCTAAAACATATAAAACACTTTATACATGCGTTTCCAAAATCTCAACAAACATACATTACATATCATACTTTCAGAAACCATCCTCAATTAAGGTTATTACAAACCTTGAAACAAAAATTCAGGAGTCGCATACATCAGAAACAAGTCAAAAAAACCCAAAATACATTTTAAACAAAACAAATTTCAAACTCCTTTGGCCATTGCGGTTGACTTGTCCCAGTCCTTACACGGAGCAAATCCACCTTACTAAGCATATAGCTTAATGAGTAATAACTAAACTATATTTAACCACAACAGATACTGGATCATGTTACACAAAAGCATCTCAACATACTGAAATTCATAACAGAATAAGATTTATTAAGGAAAACACTTTGCAAGCTAAAGTCAGTCATTTCAATAGCAAAATATAACATTTAGAATACAGAATTGATTTTCAGAATAGGGTGTTAACCCATCAGATCAAAATTTCAAATTTACTTCACATCAAATCTTATCTTATCATAAATCAAAATACAAAACGAATCAGACTGTAAATCCATGAACAGAAGTGGGTAACGAGACTTATATAGAAGATACCATGATTGGCATCACTAAACAGAAAAGACCAAAGTCTCGACACCGAAGTGTCCGCAAGAGACCGAAGTCCCGACACCGAAGTGTTCAGAAGAGACCGACGTCTTGACACTGAAGTGTCCTGAAGAGACCGAAGTATCGATACCGAAGTGTCCTAAAGAGACCGAAGTCCCGACACCAAAGTATCCAGAAGCAGCTACAGACCCTTCTAGGCATGCTATTTATCCACAACTAGGACTTGACAGTTACAAAATCAATAGTAAACAAAATAGTCAAAGTAAAACCATCAAAACTTTCTTACTGAATTACTTACAGATACTCAGGGATTACTTACATACATTTACTTACAAAAGAGACCATCTAAATTACTTATAAAAGTTACTGTCTAAATTACTTATAAAAGCTTCCTTATTGCTTGTTGCCTAGAAGTCCCGGCAATATCTAGAATTGGTCGCTCGATGGGTTCCTCTATAGCATTTAATACAAACACATATCACTATTGTGCATGATTAGAAATCATTTATGCACATTCATATATACTAATTATGCATAATGCATACTCATGACAATTTCTCGGGTTTCTTATCCTTAATCTTGTCACAGTATCAATCATATGAAACCATATTCAATTTTTCAATCCAGAATTATCTCACAACCAACTTTCAGGTCCACATTGTTCAATTATTCTCATAACAAAGGTGAGGTAATTAGGTAATACTTCCTTTTAGAAAGTTGTCCCTCTTTGTCTTAGGTTTCCAATGATACCAAGTTCATTCCATTTGGTTCTGAATACTAAAAGTTATACTCAAAAGATTGTAGACCGTTTTTAAGCTTCAATAGAATTCTTATCTCAATTTTCAATCAGATTCTAATATTTTTAGAAGCAGAATTGTAACTCAATTTCTTCAGACAATTTGTTGCCCTATGTCTCTAGTTGAATCTAAATAAAAAAATCACCCCATTTGGAAATCTATAGATCCAGATATAAGTAAATTATCGAAGTATGATCAGTAAAAACATCCCAGTTATCATACTTCAGCATAGTCACACTTTCATCTTAAATTCTTCAATCAATCCAACTCAGAAAATTCTAAATTTTGGTGGAGATGAAGATTAATGTCTTATGAATCCATTGGTTTAAGAATCAAGTCATTTGGATATCAGATGAAGAAGTTAAAACAAAAAGATCAAAGTATGTTCAGAAAATAACCTGCTTTGGATAAACAGGGAAGTTGCGATCGTGTACATACACAACCGCGACACTCCGGGTGGTCTTGCGAAGTCGCGATCGTGCACATGCACGACCGGGACATTTCGAGTGGTCTTACAAAGTCATGATCGTGCGCATGCACGACCGCGACACTCTGGTGGACCTGCGAAGCCTTCTTCTTCACTTTACCTATTTTTCCAACTCTTCCCAAAATGAAATTTCGGGTCACTTTTACCCGATCATTTTGACAATGAAAACGAAGGATTTAGGCCAAAATTTCTTCTAAAAAATTGTTCCTTTATGTGTCAAGTTTCTAACGACACCAATTTTGTGCAATTTTGTTCAGTATTTTGAAAGTTATCCCCAAAATACTATAGACTATTCACAAATAGTGTGGAATCCAGAAACTCAACTTCAAGCCAAATTTTGAAACAATTAATGACAGAAATCAAATTTGACTCCTTCATGAAAGGTGTAGATAAATCTTTCTAGTTTAATCTGAATTTAACTTCATCCAATTTGGATATTCACATATCAAGTTATGCCCTAGATACAGATATATGTTCAGTAAAATACCGCCTATATCATTTTCTAATGACTCTAACCCTTCATCCGAATTTGCTTCTTCTTTCACCACTTACACAAGCATCAACACCATTACGCAGGCAGCAATCCACAAGCTTGAAAATATACGCCATTCATGCATGCACCCATTTAAAACATTAAAACATGCATAAAACTTACTTGTCTTAACTTTCTCTCACTTCAACAAAAATTTCCAGAAATGGGGAGAGCAACTAATAGGTTTCAATGTTGGATTGCAAAAAGATTTTGTAACAATCAAGACCCTCAAATGGCAGAAGACTTGCAAGGTGTAACGTGGGTGATCCAATTACACCAAAATTTCGAAATACCCTAAATATTACCAAAATTGCCAAATCACTTTTTATTTGCGTTAATAACTCCATTATATCTGGAATGTCATGAATGCATGTTTAATAATTTTTATGAGTCCAAAAATGCATATGCACAATTAAGCAAAAACTCAATTATGCAAAGCATACTATGCATTGAAATTCCTCAATATTCTAACCCCTAATATGGGGCGTTACAATTCTTCCCTTCTTAAGAAATTTCATCCTCGAAATTTACCTGATCTGAATAGTTGTGGATACTGAGCTTTCATAGTTTCTTCTGGTTCCCATGTTGCTTCTTCAAATCCATGATGTTGCCAGAGCACTTTTACCAAAGGCACTGACTTGTTCCTAAGCTATTTAACTTCTCTGGCTAAGATAGAAACTGGCCCTTCTTCATATGACAAATCCGATTGTACCTAAATTTCTTTCACTAAAATTTTATGTGTCACATCAGACCGATATCATCCTAGCATTGAAACATGAAATACATCATATAGCCTGGCCAATTCTTCAGGCAGGGCCAACTGATAAGCTAGTGCTCCAATTCTTTTCAGTATTTCATAAGGACGAATGTAACGCGGACTAAGCTTACCCTTTTTACCAAATCGAAGTACATACTTGCACGGTGAAACTTTCAAGAACACCTTATCACCTACCTGATACTCAATATCTCTCCTTTTTAGGTCAGTATAAGACTTCTGCCTATCACTGACAACTTTCAACCTTTGTTGAATAATCTGAATATTTTCTTTAGTATCTTTCACAATTTCAAGCCCGATCATCTTGCTTTCACTCAACTTAATCCAAGATACCAGAGTTCTACACTTTTTACCATACAACGCTTCATAAGGCGTCAGGCCAATGCTAATCTGATCACTGTTATTGTAACTTATCATTAGTTCTCTAAGCATCACAAGTATCTTGCTTATCATCCGTTCTCTAAGCATCACATATCTCTTGCATCAAAGTAGGCCCTGCTTTCAATTGAGCTATCAAAGATCCATCAGACACCAGTCTCCATTCACTCTGCTTAAGTGATAATGTTGAAATGGTCTTCTGACTCAAGGCATCAGCTACAACATTAGCTTTACCCGAATGATAATCCATAATACAATCATAGTCTTTAAACAATTCTAACCAATGCCATTATCTCAGATTGAGTTCCTTCTAGGTGAGCAGATACTTCAGACTTTTATGATCTGTGAAAATTCTACATTTTTCACCATACAAGTTGTGCCGCCAAATTTATTTATTTTTTTGGGCCAAACCCTACTGTTGCAAATTCCAGATCATGAGTAAGGTAATTCTGTTCATGTGACTTTAGTTGTCGTATAATGTTTTAATTTTTTAAGTTTTGTTAAATCTATCATCATGCATACATGCATCATGATTTTATACAAAGT
>JAOTBA010000003.1:12984983-13001780 GCA_025629845.1 Erythroxylum squamatum | reverse complement strand
AAGTATATTAGTTAGAAAATATCTTTAAATTTTATAAATACTCAATTCACTTCCCTTGTGGATGCTATTTTGAACTAATAAAACATATTGACCAACAGGAAAAATAGGATACTTGTATGCATAAGTTTAAGGAAAGAAAAGTTAACTTGCCTTGCCTTGCTCACTCACATGCAAACTACCTTACACCAAAATTGTATAAGGTTATTTTATTTATGGCATTTAAATTTTTTAGTTAATACTTTTTTTATTAAAAAAAGTTTGTTTTTGTTAATCCTTTTAAATCTTTAAAAGTTAGGATTGTGTTATATTTAGTTAACTTTATTAATTTAAACATATCGGTTTTTATTGTAGATATATTAATAATTATTAACATATAAAATTATAATAATAGTTTGTTAAAATTTGATATTTTTAAATACTTTTTAGTATAAAAATAAAATTATTTTTTTACGTTTTTTCAATATAATCTATCTTATTCTAAAAAAAAGAAAAAAAATAAGTAACTAAATATCTTTTTTTAAAAAAAAGTTTATATGTGTTCCTGTATAAGTGAAGTAAAATAAATATTGATTGAAAAATATTAGAAATTATTTATTTTCACATTGTTTATTTCAAATGGTATTAAACCTAATAAGATCTTTTAAGTCTCCGTGGGTTTCTAAATATATGATCCTCTTTTCTATGGGTTTGAGGAAAAAAAGTTAACTTGTCTCGCTAATTCACATACCAAGTCCCTTTAAATTGTAAGTTTACTTCATCTATTACATTTAATATGCATTTTTAGTCAATAATTTTATGATTACAAAATTTTTGTTTTCTTAATTTTTTTAGAAAATCATTGGGAGTTTAGGATTATCTATCTTTTACTTAATTTTATTAATTCAAACATATTATTTTTTATTCTAGATATACTATCAATTATTAACAAATAACATTTCTGAACAAAAAAATAAAAAAAAATTCCTTTTTTTTTTGTTTGATATAATTTATCTTATTGTGAAAGAAAGAATAATAAAACTCAACATCTATTTTGAACAAAATTATATCTTTGTTAGTTTCTATATATGTGGTAGCTTCTTCAGTGTTTCTTTGCCATCAACTCTAGTATTTGAGGGTGAAAACTATGTTTTTAGTCTTTCCAGATCAAAGCTTCTCTCATGGCTTATGATATGTGGGAGATATGCATGGAAGAATTACTATCTAGAAACCTAGGAAAGCAATCCCATGGTCGCATGGATCAAGTTCCGAGTAAAAATCCAGTTATCATAGAAGTGAAAAATAACACGAAAACTAGGTTAGTATACTATAGTTCATAATACATATTGCTAATACTGGAGCACTTCAAATGTTTAGACTGAGATGTCTAGAGTTTCTAAGAAAACGATTCTTCCACAAATTCTGTAAAAGAGAGATCGATGGTTTTATTGGTGTTCATGTATGATGTATACTATAGATTTATATAATAATTATAAAGCATATTATTACGTATATTTTTTGTCTAAATTTATGTATAAATATCTTCTTATATAATAATTTTTCACACACAGAAATACAAAATATTCTTTATTCAAGCATTTCTATATAGTTCCCTTTATAAATAGGAGAGTATTTTATTATTCTAATTCTTAACTTTCGGAGATAATTTGGTCGCTTAAATAGTGTTTGGTATATACCAATCTTTCCTACTTTTCAAGATATCGCAACGGTGTACATCTTATCTTTAAATGCCCTCCAAATGTTCCTAAAAGCTTGAAGTCGAGTTTTGAAATTCTAGCTTTTTGATGATGAAGGCGACTCAAAACTACGTCATTTTCATCTAATTTTGCCAAAATGATATCATTTCAACTAAAGCAACGTCGATACCCAATCAACAAATAGTGACACATGTCAAGTCCTAACTGGTCCGCATACTCGAGACATTAATATGTAATAAGACATGTCATCTAGCATGTCAAACATCCACATTACCATTAGGTCCCACTTTTTGCCACATCATCTTCCATCTCATATTGGATTCCACACTACCACATTATCTGCCACGCCAACACCCTATGTTAGCAATGGTTCAATCAGTTCAGTTCAAATTGATTCGATTCAAACTTGTTGACTAGACTTTGACTAATGGATTAGGCCATTTTTTGCTAGTTTTTTTTTCTCAAGTTAGAACTGTTCTAATAGGTGTCCTAAACTCATCCTTTAGGTAAAATTGGTTAAACTCTAGCTCTAAAGACAAGTTTCTTTATTTTATGTGTTTTTAAGCCTTATTATTAAGGACTTTTTGTCTTCCGTGCACTATTTATCCTTCCAAACTTCATCAATATTTTTATCAATCAATTAATTCCATCTTTGATAGATTTAACTATAATTTGTGAGTTAAGGAAATATGTTAACTTTTTCAAAGGAAGACTTCTTTGACGCATTGTTACTAAAGAAGTACTTCAGCCTCTCAAAGGCTAGATGAAGTAAAGGATATATTCGTAAAATCTCTAATATCTCGGGATGATATGAATCATCAGATTCTAATATGGTTTCATAATACCTATATCAAATTAATCAAGCTTAATTAACATTAGTAGGTACAAATAACTTCTTAGAAAATCTCCTAAATTATCTTTAGAAGGCGTTTAAGCCCTTTTACAGTAACTTCAAATAAATTATGTTATTGTTTCCTCTCCTGCTTTATTTGTTATATCAGATAATACTTCTTTATGGTATCTTGATTATGCTTGTTGTAACTATAGAACCTCTAGCTTTTCTATATTTGACTCCTTAAAACTTCCTCAATTCCATATACTATTTATAGAATTAATAATTCTACTATGAATGTTCAAAGTGTAGTTATTGTTTAAACATCTTAGTTGCCTTAAACTTTTTTTTCCCCCAAACTCTTATCAAACCTCATTTTTATTGGTCAATTATGTGAATTTTATATTAACTTATCTTTTCTGAGTTGTAGTTGTACTGTGTAGGATCCATAAACGGGTGAGATCTTTAGGACAAGGTGTAAGGATAGATGGCTATTTGAACTTACCTCCCTCTGTCTTCCATCTAAACTTATTATTAGTGTTGCTACACCTACTATTTGCTACTCTAGTTTTAACAATCTTTCCTAACCTTAAATTTGAATCTTTAATTTCTAATGGTTCTTTAAGTCAAATTAAGACTAAAATTTTAATTTTATCTCGTGCTAACTTTCTAAAAACTATACTTTACCTTTTATTAATAGTGACTTTATCTTTTAGCACCTTTTAATTTGATTTATGTTGATATTTAGGGACCTACTCCATATGACACTATGTGAAGTTTATGATGTTATGATGAAAACCAACCATGATCAGATCACGGGTGCAACGAGAAAATAATTTTTTTATTTCTGATCAAATTCTAATAATTGAATAACTTAATAAAACATGAATCATAAAATAAGAAATCATACCTAATTAGATTTTCCTATTGAAATCCTTGAAAACTTTTCGATGTATCGACTACAAGTTGTTCACGTGTCCAGCCTCTAACGGTATCCACAGAACAGTTTCTCAACTCTTCAGATGAATTACGTAGGAGCACTAGCTCTCTTATGCTTTTTCCTATTTATAGAAAAAAAAGTATTAGGGTTTTTTAATAATCTATTAATATTAAATACCTCAATTATAATTAAAGTCAAACTTTAATTATAATTAATTTAATTTGAGAAACTTTAGAGATCAAATATGAGATATTTAATTTTTTGATCCCTAAAGTTTCTCAAACTTTATAATTAAGTCCAAATTAATTAAAATTGAGTTTTCCTTCACAAAATGTTCTTTTATATGTAACCTATTAATTTCCTAATATATTGATAATGATTATAAATTATAATCTAATTCATAATTAGAATTAGATAAATTAAAACTCCTTTTAACTCTCTAATTAAACTACTTATAATTATAGATCAAGATTGACGTGTAACAACATGTCCTGACCACTCAACTATTAGAAATATCAAAATGGTTTGACTTAACTTGTCTATGCATAGTTATGATTTATAATTTAATACTTTCGTTATCCAATGTTCCAATGAGATAGAATATGAATATAGTGTCTACTCTTTTGTATCCAATTATGTTCGTTCATGCTAATTAGTTCTTAATTTATAATTAGCATTTGAAAAAAGATGGAATTCTCTGGCCAGAGTGAATTAACATTTGAAAAGGTCTTTTCAAATGTTAATTCACTATGGCCAGAGAATTCTATAAATCACTACTAATCAAGAATAGTAAAATATTCCCTTTGATTACTTTAAAGTAATGAATCCTTTATTGACTTATTCAATTATCTTCATATTGTTCATATTGCATCCAAGTACTACTGATTGAATTATCTTAGGACAATTCATAAGTAGCATCAAAATATATTAATTCCTACATGAGATACCTTGGTAATCTCAAGTCTAAGGATCAATTATACAATTATAATTATAAGGAAATCCACATACACACACGTAATATTCCATTTAGGATCCTCATAGTCAGGTCAGTTTAGTGACTTATTCTTTAATAAGTACCCATACATTAGTTTAAATATCTTCATACTTTAATTTTTAAGATCAATTACTTTCTTCATAAGAAAGAAACATAATGTGTGCTAATTTTACCATTTCATCAACATCCATCTTAATGAAACTATAATTGTGAACATTTAGGAATAATAGATATGTGTAAATTGAATCTCTTAATTAGGATCTCATCATAATTTCAATTATACAGTAATTATTTAAGGGATTTTACCTTTAATATTAAAAAATCAAATATAATTAACATAATAAATAAAGGTAAAGAATGCCTTTAGTAATTAAAAAATAATGTCATACATCAAATTGCAACCAATCGGTTGCAAGGGCATAAACTAACAATGTGATGTTTATTAATAATTTCTCTAGATACATATGGATTTATTTCTTATATCATAAGTTTGAACTAATTTTTGTTTATTGTTGCTTTGTAAACATCATTCAAACTTAGCTTTCTTGTTAAATTAAAATTCTTCATGCTAATAATATTGTCAAATATAAAGAAAAAATTTCACTCAATTTTTTAATCAATAAGGAACTATTATTCAAAGATCTTGTTCAAGTACCTTCCCACATAATGGTAGGGTTAAACAAAAAGATAAACATATACTTAATACTATCTGAACTCTTCTTACTTTTTCCTCTTTTCCAGAAAGTTTTTAATGAGAAGCTGGTCTTACAGTTACCTGTGCTATCAATCATATTCCTACTTCTGTTATAGGTAATATCTCTCTTTATAAACACTTATATAATCATACTCCTAACTAGTAAACTTTTATAGTCTTTGCAATGCTTGTTTTGCTCTTCTCCAACCATATGAATATACCAAACTAGAACCACAAGCATAATTATGTTGTTTCCTAAAGCAAGAGATATAATATAAAGGGTATAGGTTTTGGCATCCATTATTATAAAGACTTAATAATTATTAATGTATAACCTTTTGGGAGCATCAAATATTCTCATCCTTTAAAAATTTTATGTCAATGAACCTCCTTGTCAATTATTCTATGATCTTACCATATTTTTGTTTCCTAACATTTCTTTTACAAGATCATCTAACATTTATAACGGTTTAACATAACCTATATATGATCATTGTGTCTCCACAATTTATGGATCCATCATCTTCTTCAAATGATTCCTCTAAATCTATTCATTCATTATAACCTCCTATACCTTAACTTGCTCACTGTCGTACCAATTGAGTAAGTCCACTTTTTATTTGTCTTTGTGATCTTTATGTTTATTATACTATTGTTTCCTTATATAAACCTCCTATATATCTTGAGACAAGTTCTAACCCTCTGTGATAGAAAGCAACAACAGAAGAATTACAGGAACTTACTAGTACTAATACTTGGGACATGGTCAACTTACCTTTAGTCAAGTATATTATTGGCTACAAATGGGTTTACAAAATTAAAACTCTAGTTGATGGATCAGTTGAGTAATACGAAGACCAACTAGTTGCTAAAGGATTTATCCAAGAGTATGGTATTGACTATGAGGAAACATTTATTCCTATAGCTTGTTTAACTTCAGTCCACAATCTCATAAGTAGTTAATACTAGTAAACATTGTTTACTATTCCATATGGATGTTAAGAATTCCTTTCTTAATGGTGATCTTATAAAAGAAGTATTCATGTAACCTTCATCTGGTTATAATCTTCCACCAAATAAGGTTTTCTCACTTTACAAAGCCTTATGTCAACAGAAATAAGTTCATCGAGCTTGATTTGTGAAATTTAGCTCCACTATTAGCCATCTTATTTTTTTAGTCTAGCTTTTAGTTCATGCTATATTAATTCATAAAACAACCCAGAGATATACTTTTCTTCTCCTTTATATTGATGACAAGATAATTATTGACGATAATGCTTAAACTATTTTTACTCTTAAATCATTTTTAGATCAATAATTGGAGATGAAGGATTTGAGTTATTTTTTGAAGTTTCATATGATGAATTTGGATATTATTCATCATAAGTAAAATATACCACATATCTTATTTCTCGATATCAGGCATCACTAACACTAAACTATTACCTCTCCCTTTGAATTTAATATTTATCTCTCTACTACTAATAGGACTCCCTTTAATGATGGTATTCTTTACTGCCAATTAGTTGACAGTATTATATATCTCGCTATCCCCCATCTTTGTATTACTTATGTTATTCACATCGTCAGTCAATTCATTTCAGCTCTTCATACCACTCACTTATCTACTATTCTTTATATCTTTCAGCATATTAGAGATACTCTCTTTTATGATCTTCAACATTCTCATTCATCTTTATTGGAGTTATGAGCCTACTCTAATTCTGACTAGGCTAGAGATCTAGTTGGTTGATGATCTACTACTGGCTATCGTTTCTTTTTAAGCACATCCCTTATTTTATGACACAATAAGAAACAATTATTCATATTTTAATCTAGCATGAAAGCAAAATACTAAACTCTTATAAATATAACTTTTGGGCTCCTTTGGCTACATTAATTGCTTCAAGATATCAGTTGTTTCCTTTTCTTTGGCAACTTATCTCTTTTGTGATAATTACAATGCATACAAATGCTCATAATGAAGTCTTTCATAAACTTATCAAGCATATAAAGATTGATTGTCACCATGTGCAATACCATGTTATTCAAGGCATTATTCAAGTTGTCCTTGCCTCATCACAATCTCGATATTTTTGCCGCATCTTCTCCATCTTAATGATTTCAAGAACTTGTTTTTAAATTCAAGGTTTCCAACTCCTTACCACCTTAAGTTTGAGGGAGGATATTAATGTATAATTTATATAACATATAGGTTATAGAATTATGTAATAATCACATAGTATATTTTTATGTAAATTCTTATATAAATTCATGCATAAATATCTCTTTATATAATAGCTTTATATATATAAATGCAAAACATTCTTTGCTCAAAGTGTTTTTATAATTCAAAAAGCAATTGACAATAACTATGCTTTGGAAGTATAAAGCATTAACTCAAACGAGGTCAAATATAAAAAACGATGGTGGCAGGTGAATAGTGCACGTTACTGTCCTACTATATAATCTCAGCGAATTTGGCTGACGAGAATGCCACCTACAATAATATTTATATTGGACAGAAAGGTTCCAACTTTATTAAATTTTTAAGAAAAGTAAAAAAGAAACTTGTAATCACAATCCATATTTTTGATGAATGAGCTAATCAATTTCTTTAAATAGGTATTTCTCAATATGAACCAAAGGAATAATTAAATTTTATTTTGAGATTTATGAAATTATATGTTTCAAAAATAATTACAATATTACGTATAAGAACTCAATTTTAAACTAGTTGTACATAAAAATAAATATTTAATAAGTAATATGTAATACTATTATATAAACTTATAAATCCTTCCTTTTTTTCTTTTTAATAATAATTTGATACGCCACCTAATAACGGATGTCACATTTAGAGTATGTACCGTACAATTCTTCTGTAACGTTGTGACTGGTTTGGTTTAGACTGACTTTGATGCAATTGGCGAAACAAGATAAGTTGCCTTTTCAGGGAATGAGAGAGAGACCCGGTAAAAGTGGATCAAACATTTATTTACCAGAAATTAGTCCTATGACTTTCTTATATGGAGGACAGGTCGATGTCATGTTCTTTCCTGCAAATGCTTCAGACAACTTGCCGGCCTATTCCTCTTCCTTTTATCATTTCGCATAGTCTGTTGACATATATCAATTCGTGGTTCAGGAGTGAAAATTCAACTGCATATCAGCAAAAGTTATGCAAAAGAGTCGCTTTCTCAGGTGTATATAGAAGACCAAGGAGTTAATGCTTCATTACTCAATCTCATATTCCCTTTCATTTTCTTGTCACAGGAACAAATCAAGAAGACATTAGTGAACGTCTAATCAAGTGTTATTCATCATAGTGGCTAAACTGGAATTCGATATCAATTGCTATAATTGAATTACGCCTGGAAAATGAAATATGGGAAAGAATACGCTGCTCAAATGGTGCCAGAATGGCAAGAAGCTTACATGGATTATAATTCTCTCAAGACCCTTTTGAAAGAGGTTGAGAAATTCAAACAAAGAAGCAGGCCGCAAAGCCACCAATCTGGCCTAAAGAGAAAGCTAACATTATACAGAGCTTTCAGTGGCCTAACAGAAAGAAACAACACCTCGACTCCTTCCTCACCAGATATTGACAGCGAAGCAATTCTGGTCAATTCTCAGAGTCATGATGGCTTTCAAAGATATCAGACTATGTTCCTTATGTCCTCAGACGAAGGAGGAGAATGCGAGCTAGTGTATTTCAGGAGGCTTGATGATGAATTCAATAAAGTGGACAAGTTCTACAGATCTAAAGTGGAAGAGGTAATGGAAGAGGCTAAAATATTGGACAAGCAAATGGATGCTTTGATTGCTTTCAGGGTCAAAGTGGAGAATCCGGTTGGCTGGTCTGCTAGGTCCACTGACATGACTCGTCTTGCTTCAGATGTTGCAGCTTCTACTGCTGCATTGTCTGCTACAACTCCTCGAGGAGCCAGAAGCAGTAAGTTCTTTGAACTAACAAATCAAAAGTTCTCACTTCTTTCTCTCTCTTGTCATTCCTGAAATTGTAAATTGAGCGGAGACTGGTACCTTCTAATCTCAACGACAAGAAGGAACTTGGCCAATATATGCTTATAGAAACATTTAACCAAGCACAAAAAAATTGGCACGTTTAGATTTGAGATATTTTATGATAATTCATGTGCAGGAAGAGTCCATATAATGGACGTGATTGAAGAAGGGTCGAGTACACACGAACAATCTGATGAATCAAGTGATGATAATGGAGAGAAGACTAGTGAAATTGGTCTAAGGGTACAAATAGAGGAGCCAAAGTCTAGACCAGCTCAACTGGAGGTACTTAACCATGTGAAGATTAACAATACAATGGAGACTCCTAGTTCAACCATTAAAGGCGTTCTTAAAGTTCCTCAGCAGACAGAACTCCACTTTACGAGGCACAACCTCACAAAAGTTGAAGAGCAACTCAAGATTGCTTTTGTTGAATTTTACCAAAAGCTTCGACTGCTCAAGAGTTACAACTTCTTGAATACATTGGCATTTTCAAAAATTATGAAGAAGTACGACAAGGTATGATTTCCCACTTGACCTCAGGCTATTGTTGACTCATTTCCTTTCTTGTTCCTCTGGCTCGTCATGGCGTACATCTTGCAGACTGCTTCGAGAAATGCTTCAAAAGCTTACATGAAAATGGTAGACACTTCCTATCTTGGCAGTTCCGATGAGGTTAGCATTCCTTTCTATTGCCAAAACAATGTCTAACAATACGTATCTTCTGGTAAGGACGATTTGTTCAGTCAGGAAGATCGTCTCTCTCGAGTCTCCTTAAACTTGTACCTTGGCCGATAATCACAGGTTACCAAGCTCATGGAAAGGGTTGAGGCTACATTTATCAAACATTTCTCTAACTCGAATCGCAGTAAAGGCATGAACATCTTAAGACCAATAATGAAACGAGAAAGACATATAACAACATTTTCGACTGGTAAGATTTTTCTTCTCGCAACAAGATTCAAGTCTAATCCAATTTACTTGATACAGAATCTAATTGATTACAAATTATTGAACCAATTTGTGTGGAAATTTCAGGATTCTTTTCTGGATGCACAGCAGCTCTGATAGTAGCCCTTATTTGGGCCATCCGTGTGCGGAATATCATGGAACAACCAGGAAGGCTGAAATATATGGAGACTATGTTTCCACTCTATAGGTTCTGGACCTAACACAGCTAATTTTCTCAGCTTCATTTTCTATCCAATCCATCAAATCCACACCATCGTTCAATTCAGCCATTTTATGTTTAACAAGTTACATCTTATTTTTTTTACAGTTATTTTGGATTCATTGTTCTGCATATGCTTATATATGCTGCCAATATATACTTCTGGAGGCGATATCGAGTGAATTATGCTTTTATATTTGGTTTCAAACAAGGAACAGAGTTGGGATACCGACAAATTTTGGCTCTAAGTTTCGCTCTTGCAACACTAGCACTTGGCTGTGTGTTGTCAAACCTTGACATGGAAATGGATCCTAAAACAAAGAGTTACAAGCAGTTGACTGAACTTCTCCCTTTGAACGTGCTTATAGTATGATTCTTTCGTCAACTTGAACCACTCTTCTCTCCTAATACAAATCGTAGAAATTTATAACAGAACTCGTCATTTCGTTATCTGCAGTTATTAATAGTCATATTGTTTTTGCCATTCAACATCCTGTTTCGCTCATCCCGCTTTTTCTTGCTCACATGTCTCTTTCGCTGTATGGCTGCTCCTCTCTACAAGGTAAGAAAATAATTCCTACGCAGCAATCGGGATTACTGAAATCTAGATGTTAGATGTTAGATGTTAGATTATAGATTTATTTTCATAGTACAAAATTTCCTCCAATGGCAGGTAAGACTTCAAGATTTCTTTCTGGCAGATCAGTTAACAAGCCAGGTATGTAGATGAAAAATTGCTTCTTATCGATCTTGCAGTGATCATGCATGTAATAATATGTCATCATTTTTATTGATTCAGGTGCAAGCATTCAGAAGTCTGGAGTTCTATGTTTGCTACTATGTTTCGGGAAACTACAAATACAGAATAAACACTTGCAATATGAGTAATGTATACAACACCTTCTACTTCATAGTTGCAGTGATCCCATACTGGTCTCGCCTTCTTCAGGTACACAACTGATTGTCTGCTCAACATAGGAAAAGATCAAAGAATGTGAAATCACGTAACATGTTTTCTTCCGATCTCAGTGCCTTCGGCGCCTGTTCGAGGAGAAAGATCGTATGCAAGGATGGAACGGTTTAAAGTATTTCTTTGCAATTGTTGCAGTCTGCATGAGGACATCTTACAGTCTTAACAAAGGTATTACCTGGAAAATTATAGCATGGTTCTTTTCAGCAATTGCTGCACTCTACGGTACATATTGGGATCTGATATGCGATTGGGGGCTCCTTCAACGAAACTCCAAAAACCGCTGGCTAAGAGACAAACTCCTTATCCCTTACAAAAGTGTATATTTTGGAGCCATGGTGAGTAAGACATATGAACATGAAATGCCAAGATTTGTACCTGGCATCCCGTAGTAATTAAGTTCAGTTGTTAATGAAAGTCATTATCTATAACTTGCAGGTCTTGAATGTCCTGCTGAGATTTGCTTGGCTGCAGACTGTGGTGAATTTCAAGTTCTCCTTCTTGCACAAGGAAACCTTGACTGCCCTTGTTGCTAGCCTGGAGATAATTCGTCGTGGAATTTGGAATTTCTTCAGGTGACGTATATTTTACTCATTTGAGCAGCTAAAGAATCTTCAGGATTTAGGACGAGAGTTCCAAGACGTGATATTGGTCACGTTATCATTTACTAAACCCCAATTACTTGTGGTAAATGATCAGACTGGAGAATGAGCATTTGAACAACGTAGGAAAGTATCGGGCTTTCAAGTCCGTGCCACTACCTTTCAACTACGATGAAGATGATGATAAAGACGACTAGGCCATGCAGCAAAAATTTATGATGACAAGTATAGTATTCTGTCATCTAACCACGTTGGATTTGTCTGTGTCTACTTTTTGAAGTTTTTGTGACCTTCATAGTGAAACTCTACCTTTCTTGGTGCACGCATTGAACGCATAAAGGTTTGATTAATTCTAGCATGAAAGCCAATTGATCCAGCGTTGACGCGAATGTACTTGTGAATGACGGTCATGCCACCGCTGGCAGACAATGTGGTTAACGGTACGAGACTCAGTCGGTGCTTTCTGTTCCTCCATTGCCACAACACTAATCTTCGTTCCGTGCTCAGCTTGGCGTGTTGTCTGAAGGAGTCCCTCTAACATACTATAGAATCCGACTCTCAGTCAGCTGTTGTCGCAAGAATCATGGACCAGAAAGAGAATGTGCAACTTTTTTTTTTTTTTGGGTTAAAATCTGACCTTGGAATTTGAAAACAGATCTTTTTAGAGAGAGACCTATAGATAATCTTTCTGAGTTTTGCCAGGATTGAATTTGTATATATAGATCATACAAGATATGGAGTTTTATTTAATACATGTTGGAAAGAAAAAAAAGAGAAAAATGAAGGAGACGACAAAGAGACAAATAAAGCAGATGAATTTTGTTTAATTTTATTCAAGATCTCAAAATTCCTACTTATAGAATTAAAAGAAACTGAACAAGTTAAAAAAAATTCAACTAACACACCATTTTTTAACTAACTAAAATCAGAAAATCGTAAAATATAAATCTAAAATTTTAAGGACTAAGTCAAATTGAAAAATAAACACATCTTAATTTGAATCAACCTTTAACAATATATGTATGATTAAAATAAATATAAAGTTAAATAGAAAGGGTGCAAATGTTCACAATTATGTTTACACGACACAATCAAAATTTTCCCAATATAGTACGATCCAAATATATGAGAAATCAATAAAATATTAATAGTTAAAATTTTCCGAATATAGTATGGTGCAAGTATATGTGAAATCCATAAAATATTCATATTTAATGCATTACATAATGATGTAAGCTAACACACAAAGTTATATACCTATTAATGGTAATGTCGGCTAATTCATCCTTTTTTTTTGTTTGGATTTGAGGAAACCTCGTTAGCGGGCTAAACTGGCACACCTCTCCGAGGGTTCAACTGGCGCACTACCCCACAGGCGAGCCAAGCGGGCGCACCTCATCATCGAGGGCTCAACTAATTCTCCACCTACAGGTAAAACTCTGGTTGTCCCAGGCTCTTACAAGAAGGGCTAGCATGGAATCGAACCTGAGACCTAACTGAAGCCAAGCCCCGCTCTCAACCATCGAGTCACACCCCTTGAGGGCGGCTAATTCATCCTAATCAACGAAATTATATAGACCTTATTTTGGTGACACCTAATTCACGCTAGTTAATGGATTAGTAATTTGATATTGACTAATTTGTTCTAATTAACAAAATGGTACTTATTCCATCATGGCACTAATTGTAGCGCCCCCTTACCGTAGGGTACACACCGGGACGCCCGTAGGTCATTCCGGTATATAACCTACGACAAGAAGGAACTACGAACAAACACTACGATACTCCACATGGCATCACAATAATAAAACATTAATACTAAATTGCAACTTTTTTCAAAAACCAAACTTTTTCCATTTCATTTAATCAAACTCAGTAATTTACATGACTGTCAGTTTCCTCTGTCTATACATCACCCTGAAAACTTAACACAACTACTATATACAATCAAGACAAAATAGTAGCCCTAACTAGGTCATCCAAAAAGAATCCTAGCTGACCGACCTGTGAGCCATAGCCTCTCTCGCCAATGTAATCTACACAGCTCGAACAGTCTCTCTAGAGCTAGGGGTCTACTCTCGATCCTGAAAAATATGTTGCAATTTTGGGTGAGTTTATGAACTCAGTGAGGAACCATCATCGATGGTTCGCCTAATTCATGCAGCACTCAAGCGAATTACAGAGTATTTCACAAAAACATATTCAGAAGTACCACATGATTGGTTACAAGCAAATCACAAATGTATAAAGCATTCTTGCCTTTTTTCCCATTTACAAATATTCAATCAAATATGTATGCAATGCATATGTGACACTTTCCCATTTTATTACGATGTTGTGACCGAGCACCTGAACTGTCCCATATAAGCGTTAGACGCGTCTTAGGGGTAGAAGAGCCCTCTGGGTATGCACTACTTTCCTTCGAGCTCGAGGCTCTTTTTCACTAGTTGAGTTTGTAGCTCTGATTGGTGGCTACTTCGGTCACAACTATTATTATCTGTTCATGCATTTGTGTATGAAATGCATATGACCCAATTTCACAATATACACATGTATCACAAATAATCCATCTGTCGCAATTGATCACATTAATAGCAAGCAATTTTAGGTTCGCAATTATCACAAATCAGCACATCACAAACACTTCTATGTCATATCTCCCAATACATCGGACCTTCTGTCCGGAATCCACAACATAAACAATCACAAGTCCCACCATTATTCACCACAATAAACATATAATAATTGAAAGAACCATCTAGGTCACTCACCTATAACTTCCGAGCTAATGCCGGGAAGTCTCAGCAACGTCGGTGGTGTGACGTTCCAAACGTGCCTCTATAATGATCAAAGAATATAAACATTACTAACTGTCCAATCAGAACTATTTAATGATGCACATGTAGCAATTAAAATGTGTACAATGCATGTTCATGATATTCCCGGCATTAATCCAAAAATTTCCATCACAAAATTCTGTCTAAAAATTAGAAATCTAACGGCACCGAAATCACTAAATTCGAACCTCTATAGGTCCAAAAATTAATAAAACAGTGACCAAAAAAATAATTACCCGACCCCCGTACTTTGGCTCAACTAATCCACATCAATTTCACCTCTAAAAATTCCCAATTTCTCGTGAAATGTAATTAAATAATTTACTAATCCGATACCTCGAGAATCAGGTCAATTAGAGGTCGGATAACAAAATTACAAGCAAAAGAGTGCAGAAAGGTCAGTTCAGGAAAAATGCATGTACAAGTCGACTTGGCTGAGAATCCAAGTTGACTTATGCTACTACAGTGGCAGACCTGGAAAAACTTCTCCGACATCCCAACTTCCACAAGTCATAACTCTTTACTCCGAACTCTAAATTGGACAAAATTGGTATCTATTTCATAGAGAAAAGAGAGCTCTACAAGTTTCATGAAGACCACACAAACCAATTTCACCCTTAAGGGTGTCAACAATCCAATCTAAGCTTCTGCCTAATAACAGGGTTCCGAAACAGTGCAGCATTTTGCAAAATCCATAACTTCTCATTCCCTTTGCTAAAAATTACAAGCTTTTGCCAAAAGAAAGGTTAGAACCTGTCCTACAACTTTCATGATGACATAGAACCAAATTCAATTGCTAAATGGGTCAAAAAATTCAATTAATGATGCTGCCTCTACATTTGACCTGAACAGAACTACCAATTTCTAAAACCCATAACTCCTTGCACAAATGTTGAAAAATTCTCTACCTTATATCACTGGAAAGATCAGACAACATACTTCAATTTTCATGAAGGGCTTAAAAGCCAATTCTATTTCTAATTAGGTCAAATTCTCCCATGAAGGTGGCTGTTCTGTTAACTAGCAACTTACCTAACTTAAGTCCAGTCTTTGAAAATTCATAACTCCCAATTCGTATATCCAAAAATAGCATACTACATCTCATTTTCAAGATATTTTCTTCCTCTACAACTTTCCAAAAGATCACTTGAACCAATTCGAATCACAAAAATCCCTAATTTAGCTTCCAAGTACAATGCTCACAAAACCTCCATTTAGAGCTAGGCTCCATAATAACGTACATAAACAGCCAACATTAAACAGGTCATAACTCACAATATACATATCAAAAAATTGCAAAATCAGTGGCAATGAAAAGATGACATGATAGGCTTCAACTTTCATTAAGACCAATTTCAACAATTCCTCCTAAATCAATCTAAAAAATGCACCAAAGTTTCAGGTCATCTCACTCGGGTACTGTTCATACAACCCATGTCATTCACTTTCAAAGCAAGATTCAACACTCTTCTCATCAAAATTGGACAGAACTTCTTTCATATAAAATGTAGCCAAATGTCTCAATTTTAATTGGGGACAAACCTCACCTCAATTGCTCAAGCACACAACTAGTTATAGCAAAAACATTGAAACATGTACAAGTCACATTTTCCAGCTTTTATAACTAAACTACATCCTATCACTTCTATACTATTTCTAAACCATTTCTCACTCATATCACTTGTTGGGACCCGATCCGGGAACCGGATCCCAACCGAAAAACGGAAAACGAAATTGAAAGAACGGATTTCTTAACGAATTCGAAGCGGAACAAAACGGAAGCAAATTAATCGGCACGCGAAAACCAAGTATCGGACACGGAATTCAAATTCCGAAACAAAAACATAAAGCGATAACGGATCCGACATCCGAACACAATTATGAAACAACTATGCGAGACGCGTTGGAAACCTTAGACATTCCAAAGACATTCCAAAACCGGTATAATTTTTCTTTTTTTTTCATCTTAAAACCATTCTCAAACTAATCAACACCATATCGTTTTCCATTTCTAGGAAACTATTCCTCATGCAAATC
>JAOTBA010000003.1:12935051-12950407 GCA_025629845.1 Erythroxylum squamatum | reverse complement strand
CAAGTTAACTTACAAGTACTGTGCATGTGTAAGTCGACTTACATGAGAGTACAAGTCGACTTACACTAACATGTATTATTTTATAAGTTCTACAAAAGTTAATCAAGTTACTAAGAAGAGAAATCATGAATCAACCAAGGAATGGCATACAAGGTTGGGTCATGCAGGGAACAAAAGTTTGTTCCACCTCTCTAAACAAGAATTGACTCCTGAAAAAAACCTACAGAAGCTGGAATTCTGTGAATCATGTGTGCTAAGAAAGCATCACAGATCCAGTTTTCAAAAGGGAGCACAAAGGGCCACAAAGATCAAGGAATATACTCACAGTGATCTCTGTGGGCCAGCTTAAGTATCTACTGTAGGAGGGAACCTATACTTTATATCCATTATAGATGACAAATCTAGAAAATGTTGGGTATTCCGATGAAGAGAAAAGATGAATCACTAGAAAACTTCATAAAATGGCATACACTTATGGAAATTTAGACTGGAAAGAAGCTAAGATGCCTAAGGACTGACAATGGATTAGAGTACTGCAATAAAGAGTTTGAAGATTATTGCACCAAGAAAGGTATCCTAAGACATAAAACAGTGAAAGCTACACCTCAGCAGAATGGTGTAGCTGAGAGACTCAGTAGGACTCGCTTAGAAAAGACAAGGTGCATGCTATTCTCTTTGGGTTCCTCACATTCACTACGGGGAGAAGCTATTAAAACTACAGCCTATCTAGTTAATAGGCTTCCTACCTCTGCAAATGAATACAAGACTCCATAAGAAGTGTGGAATGGTAAGAAACCTAACCTAACTCACCTAAGGATTTTCAGATGTGCTACTTATGCACATCAGAAGGAAGGAAAGCTAGAGCCTAGAGCAATTAAAGGAGTATTCCTAGGTTATCCAAAGGGAGTTAAGGGTTATAAGATCTTTCTACTCCAAAAGGGAGGCTACAAAACTATTATAAGGAAAGATGTAATCTCCAAGAAAGATGAATTCCCTCTACTGAATAAGAATTCCTTAAATTCAGACCTCCAAAAGGAAGTTCAAGAGTAATAACAATCACTGAACAACTCAGTTTCTTTCTATGTGCCACCAGAAATTGAAGAAGGTGGCATCACACAACCTTCTGATGTGGAACCTATGCAAGGAACTATACATCATGAATAAAGGACAGAAGAGACTAAAGGTGAGGATGAAGAAGTAGTCCTACATACAATTACAAAGGACCCTCAGGGAAATCTACAAGACTACCAACTCACAAAAGATAGACAACCAAGACAGAGAATTACTAATAGGAAGTATACTGACTCAAACTTGGTTGAATTTGCATGTCTAGTGGCTGAATCTATAAAACATAAGGCTCCTGAAACCTATGAAGAAGCCATGAGGAGAGCTAATGTAAAACAGTGGAAGATAGCTTGTGAGAGAATATTCTTCTCTAATGAAGAACATGACTTGGACTTTAGTGTGTAGACCTCCTAAAGTTAAACTAATTGAGAACAAATGGTTGTTCAAGATGAAAGAAGGAGTGACAGAAGCAGAACCTAGGATTTACAAGGCTGGGCTTATAGCTAAAGGGTATAGACAGGAGGGAATTTACTACAAGGAGATATTCTCAGCAGTAGTCAATTTCAAAACCATTAGGCTTATTCTAGTCCTTGCTACTATATATGACTGGGAAATCCATCAAATGGATGTCAAGACAGCCTTCCTATATGGAAAGCTTGACGAGACAATATACATGAAGCAACCAGTCAGATTTGAGGATAAGAATAAGCTAGATCATGTCTGTCTACTACATAAATCTATATATGGGCTTAAACAAGCACCTAGGTAATGGAATAAGAAGTTCCATAAGGTTGCTGCTAGTATGAACTTCATCTGAAGTTCATATAATTACTGCCTATACTTTAAGGATCTAGGAATGACTAAAGCAGTGTTCATGTTAGTCTATATGGATGACCTAATAATAACAAGAAAAGACATGAACATAATTCAAGAGACAAAGTCTGAATTATGCAATCACTTTGAGATGAAAAACTTGGGAGAAGCACAGAAGCTTCTAGGAGTGCAAATAATCTGAAAGAGGAGGGAAGGAAAATTGTGGCTTGTTCAAAGAAGCTACATCAGAAAAGTGTTAGCCCAATTTAACATGGAACAAGTTAAACCTAGTTCTGTTCCACTAGGATCTCACCTACAGATGGTGTCTAGCAAGAGTCCTAAGACTGAGGAAGAACAGAAAGCAATGGCTCACTATCCCTATAATGTAGGTGTTAGGAAGTATTATGTACCTTATGCTATGCACAAGGCCTGGCCTAGCTTATGCCATCAATATACTAAGCAAATTCATGGCCAATCCAAGTTTAGAACACTGGCAAGGGCTGAAGGGGGTTCTCAGATACCTATCTGGAACCATTAACTACGGATTATGTTTTTCAAAAGCTGAACTAATTAAATGCAATTACTTGTCATTATGTGGTTATGTAGATGCAGATTATGCAACAGATAGAGACACAAGAAAATCAGCTTCTGCATATTACTTTACTCTAGCAGAAATCACAATCAGTTGGAAAGCACAACAACAATCAGTAGTAAGTCTATCAAAAACAGAGGCAAAATATTATGCAATTATTAAAGGTGTAAAGGAGCTAACATGGCAATCACGCATACTGTAAGAAATCAACATCGACATCACAAAGCCAGTAATATACGCGAATAGCCAAAGTGCACTCTACCTGAGTAAAGACCCCGTCTTGCACAAGAGATCCAAGCATATAGATGTCAGACTTCGCTTTATCAAAGACAGAATCGCAAAAGGGTTCTTCAACCTGGAGAAAATTACAGGAGAAGAAAACCCATCAGATTTCGGAACCAAGATAGTAACACAAAAGAAGTTCACTTTCTATAGGGATTACTTACTGATAAGTAAAGCCTTATGAAATCGAAGGTTATTTCATCAGATCTCACTAGGTTGGTAAAACTACAATTTTTCGAATTCCTAAATCTCTCACAGATTTATGATCTGAGTGAAGATTGAAGGAGTAGGAGGGAATAAATGTGATAACAATCACGTTTACTCCTCCAATCTCCACTCAGATACAACAAACACAGAAGATGCAAGAAGAATCGTAAATAAGAAGAAGAAAGTGTGTTGAAGAAGGCATTTTTATCATTAGAATGAGTGGCATTTTCTCTTAATTTTTGCATACCATCATTGGGTTTTATACATATTTTACCTGCTAAATTGCTTAGTTCACATGAATTTGCATTTATATTTGTTCATGTTTAATTTGTAGGAAATGCGCTTGATTTTAGTTGTAAAGAACTACAATAGTCCAAGGTGAAAATCAAAGAAGGCAGCTGGCGTGATTTATAGGGGTTGAAACATAAACACAAAAAAAGGAGGCTTAGGCGTGAATTAAGTAGCTAAAGGAGGCGTGGACAAAGAGGAGAGCTGGAGAAAAAACGTGAGAAACCAAACAAAATCACCACCACGCATGCAAAGAGAAGATTTTCCAAAGAAAACGTTAGCAAAAGGAGGCTGGCGGCACACACAAGAGACAAGGAAAATCAAGCAGCCTCCACCGGCCAAGAAGAAAAATCACGCACTCCAGGAGGCAGACACGACACTTACAACAAAAATACCAGGAAAATAAGGCAAGAAGGAGAGACGTTAGCAGCATGGTGGACATTTGCGTTGAATGAAGAGTGAAGCAACGTGGACACATGTAGACAAGAGGAGCTGAAAACGTTGAAGAGAAGAATGTGAGCTTCAGGCGTGAAGGAGGAACAGCTCCAGCAGAAAATCCACCAAGCAACCACGCCGACAGCTTGCAGGGATTTTAATGACAAGACCACCATGCATGAAGACAAGCATTAGGAGGAGGAGAGAGGAACGTTTTGGGCTGAGAAATAATTTGAGCTGGTGGTATATAATATAAAAATGCAGAAGTGGTGAGGGGCCACTCTCCACTAAGGTTGCTCCAGCATTCACGCACAATACACAGGGAGGCTCCACCATTAAGCTCTCAACTTGGCAAAAGAAAGAAGACGTGGAGCTTAGAGGAAGGCATCAACGCAATTCACAAAAGAGAGACCCACCACCAACGTTACAAGGAACAAAAGGAAGGCCACTCACTCATTATTGAGGGATTGAACTCTCCACTCAAAAAGCATTCACGCTACATTCTTTTCCACACACACAAAATCCTTTGGCCAATAACGCAAGAGGGGGGGCTCCAGCACCATTCAGCTATCAACGTGAGACAAAAAAAATACCAAGGGAGCTCTTCAACGTCACTCTTGATGGAAATCCCCACTCACGCAACATTCATTTTTGGGCTCACAAACTCTTTCTACGAACATTTTTGAAGCAGCTGATGGCAACAAATTATTGGGCAGCTGGAGGACGTTAAAGACAGCTAGAAACGAGACCCTCCAACACAGGAGCTACAGCGACGCATTAGGGGAGACGCAGAAATACAAAGAGGGAGATCCTAAAAACCCATTCTTTATTTTCTGTTGCCTCTTATGTAGATTGCTGACTGTGACTTCTGTGATTTTTATCCTACCATGAGTGAGTAATTTTTCCAAAGCTTCAAGGTTGGGCTAAAGCTTTTAGCTAATTTTTATAGATTAAATCTCGGTTGATTTATTTGTATGGATTTTTGGTCTTGATTTCTCTGTTTTGAAATTAATTTTGTTGGTATTGTGTTTGGCCAACCATTACTTGACGTTAGTTGTTAATTGAAGAACCGATAGATGAAAATTGACAACGAAACTCCAAACAGGGAACTTATAAATTTCAGATTTAGACATAAACTGAATTTATGAGAGGAAAAAAAAACAGGTTAGCAAAGAACTTAATGGGTTATGCTTGATTGCTAGGCTGCGATAGTAGACTAGGATTATTGTGTAATACTCCTTTGATACCTTGAAAAAGGATTTAAGAAACTCTAGGCTCAACCTTCTATCAACCAAAATTCGCCTCATAAATTGATCCAAGTAAAGTCCATAGAAAAACGCTAAAAGTGGAACCACCCTTGAAGCTTACCACATTCCATTCGGAGAAACTCCTACAGATATTCGCATTTTTGTTTAGCATTGGTTTTATTATTTTAGATAGTTAAATTTCTTATTTTAATTCCCCATTCTTACACAATCGCTTAGTCCAATTAATTGAGTGATCCAAGCTTAGTACTTACACAATTACTCCATGTGGGACGATATTATACTATACTACTTGAGACCCGTAAACTTGCGGAATTGCATTAACCATGACTAACGGACTTGTTATGGGAAGCATTGGATCAGGTTAGTGTGTTAGGGAGCTTCGACGAGATCACATTGCATCATCAGCAGATAGAGACCACAATGAGATCTTGGATGATGTAGCGATGACTGGAAGTTAGAGTTGCAGTGAAACTCAACGTCTGAAGATAGTGGAGATCTTCACGGATAAGGATGTTAGTGTTCTAGATAAATGTAAACTCTATTTTTATGTTATCTTGTTAGATTGTATCTTATTAGTTAGAGTTCTATTTGGATGGGGGTGCCATCCAATTGGTTCATAAGATCTTATCTGATAGAGATAGACGTGAACTTAGGTAGTTCAGATTTAGTAAGAATCTGTGATTCTAAGCTAGGATACTTATATATAGCTCATTCGAGCTCTGCTCTTCTCACTTGATCAGAGAGGGCATTCTTTGTATTCTTTTGAAGGAAAGTATATAAAGTTAGTTTTTGACCGTATCTCTGTATTTCTTTGTTGCCTTTGTTCTTATTGCTTTCTTAGCATTATTTCTTCGAGTGTGTGCGAGGTAAATACTTCAAGGGTTCGTTGAGGGCTGAATCTTGCTTAAGCGGATCTAAGTGAGACTGTCGTACAAAGGGTGTTGGCGATAAACTTCGGTGTAAGTTCGAGTCTCAAAGGTGATCTTTCTATCACCAGGGGTGCAATTAAACAAATAGTTTAATCGGTGCAAATTTTTGATAGCCTCTTCACTCGGTGGGAGTATTGTATTATCTTGCTAGTTGTTCAAGAAATTAACAAGAACTTGCTTCTCCGTGAAAGAAGGTGATGTAAAGTTCAGTAAGTCAAATGTTACAAAGAAGTAAAAGGTGATTATGGGAAGTCTAAGACTTGAAGCATGTTAATTATATAGATGGAGTTACTGGTAGATTATAGACTATTTGTTAAGTTAGTGGTTAAATGGCAATTATTTCTGTACATTTAAATGCATATATGATTGTGATTCGTTGGGAGTTACGAGTTTTTATGTTAATTAAACTAATACTGTTGTTCAAAGTTGTTTCAGTTGTTTGGTATTAGCAATTAATATTAATTTTTTGTTAGTTGGTATCTTTCTCATTATCTGTATTTAGTGGCCTGCTCTCTGTGAAACCCTACGGTTGGTAGACGCTAGGGATTTAGCAGGAAGCTTTTGCAAGATAAGGTCGAAATCTATTCTATCATGTTTACTACGAGTCCACCTTGTGTAGATGCTCTCTAAAATTACATTATTTACTTTAAACTTGCATTCAAGATGATATAAAAATCTTATATTTTCTTTTTCTCTACATGTAACTTTTCAGAAATTAATCAACACTTATGCGTCGTGAAAACCAAACATATCTGAGATATTTTTAGATTGCAAACTTTGAACTTCACGATCATTACAACTGAATCCAATGTTCATAAATCTGATAATTTTAATGAATTTATCATATTTGTCCGGTTAAAAGAATTGGATTTATACAGAACTTTGAATTTGATATAGAGCCTCTTTTTTATTATAAACTCTTATTATCATCATAATGAGATTGGTTAAGATATAGATAACCAGCAGCTTTTTTAAATGTTAGGATCTTTTGTTCCCTATCACGTCTCTTATTCTGTCCATTGAATCTCAATCATTCATTTATGTAGAATCTACATAAATAAATAGCTGAGATTCAATCAGACAGGACAGGGAGTGAGAATCCATCCCTCCTTTTAGCTTCCGAAAAAGTTTGAGGAGTTTAATAGTCTTATGTTAGAAGAACCTTCCCCACTAGTTAACAAATCCCGGGAAAAGGAAACGAAAAATCCAGTGGACTTTGCCCCTCTCAAAAATTGTAGCTATTATGACTAGAGAAAGAAACACAATGCATCATATAGACATATGACCATTACTCTTCAACAACGATATTCTATTCCACCTCTTAGCTACTTAATTTCATAGAGGCATTCAGTCTAAATGAGGTAAGATACATTCCCGCTGGAACATACTGCCTTTTTCTTTTTGCAGAACTCCCCAGTTTACATATGATGCTGATGCACCAACAGCCTATTATCTTCCAATAGGTCTGTAGAGAAAATGATAGTCTCGGTGTACATTCTACCTATTTTCCTGACTCTATTACATTTAAGCTTCCACCAGTTCTTTCCACAGTTGCTCTGTACTGTGAATTTACTTCAACAAGTGAAGATGAGATTATACAATTATGTAGAAGAGGAACCAACTCTTGATCCAAATTGCTCCAGCTAGAAGTGAAAAGCTTGAAGAGTGATTCAAAAGAAAACTCAAGTATAAAGGAATGCAATCAGCATTAACAGAGAGGAACTTCGACTAAAAAATATTATTGAATATTGTATAAGATTTCAACCATGTAATTCATAAAAATTACACACTAAGCTCTCTAGTCTACAAAATATTGCGAGCATATGGGCAGGCAGTTCAATGATCCGGTTTATTTTGTTCACCGGCGTTCCCTCTGTCTCCACTGCAACAGTAAAAGTGTGGCAGTTTAACTCGACCGCAACTCCTGCAATCAACCAACAATTTACCAAAAACTGTACTAGTATTCAAATCTTTGGAAACAGAAAACAAAATACATAAAGATCGTAAAAGATAGAAAGTTGTAGCTTATGAGATTAGAGGTGACTTTTAAAACAATTCAAGCATAACGGTGACATGTAAAGAAGGAATGCATTATAATTGAATAAATGGACAGGCACAAAGCCATATCTTTGTTAGAGCTCTTTCTAAAACTACTAAAAGATAAAGCTAAGTTCTTCAAGAAAGTGAGAAAAGCAACAATTTTCTTGACCATATCCTCCATATCTAACTTTCAAACTAAACCAAAACAGTGAGCCAACTAACATATACTGTTTTAACGACAGATCTTCATTCATAACTTGAATCGCAGTTCATAGCTTCCTGCCTTAAATATTGTACAAATTCCTTTAATATCCTTGGAAAAAAGAGTCAATGCGTAAAAAAAACAAAAACTCTTACTTGCAACGAATAATAACGGGCGTTGGTTTCAAAGCCTTAGGCCCATTTCTGATACCTCTTTTGTGAGGAGAAACCTGCAAATGTGAAGTGAAGAGATGACAATAATCCAAAACTTGATAGTGGAAAGGGTAAAGAGTGACTCACCTTCTTCTTGGGAACAGCCATCAGCTCCATTGGACCTCCAAAAGAGAAACTGGGGAACCCGAATCCGAAGATTTTGTTGTGTGTATTATCAAACTCCGGTAAAATCATAGGCGAAGAGTGGATGCGTGGTTTGATGGAAGCTCCCAACGGCGAAGGAATGGCAGTCGCGTGGACCCATCTCCTGAAGCCTGATATGGAGGCGCGGCCAATCTTTAAAATCCCTACGCGAAATGTCATTGACAGATCGGAGGATTTCAGAATGGAAAAAGGTGAGAACTTTTGAGGCGGCCAAGGGAGAAGAAGTGGGATCCCGACAGAGCTGGCTTTGTTAAGCCTTCTAGTTTTTACTTTTTGCTTTTGGGGGCTAAGGATCGTTTCCTTTGCAGAAATTAATTAGGGAAACATAAAACATATTATCCCGTGGTCTAAAACATATTAAAAAAAATACAATAACTTTCGAATTTTTTAAAATTTTCAATTTTTTTAACTTTTAAATTTTCAAAAATCATTCTATTAGAATTTTGTTATTTATAGAACGATTCAACTAAATTCTTAAACTTGAATCTAACTTATTAAATTTAACTTAATTTAATAATTTATTAAAATTATCTTAAATTATTAATTTTAATTTAATTTAATTTGTTTTGATCATATTTAAGAGTTGAATTAAGTTATTATGTTGTTAAGTGATCGTTTTACCACAATAGCTTAAGCTGTTATGTGAGACCAACTTAATTGGTTTTATATATTTACTAACACACCCCCTCAAGTGAAAGCCCTTTGGGCTTGAAACTTACATAAGTTTACTCTACATTGTGCTGAATAATAGGTGGGTGGTAGGATTTGAACTCACGACCAATTGGTCACAAAGGCAATGATACCATATTAAGTGACCGTTTCATCACAATAGCTTAAGCAATTATGTGAGACCAACTTAATTGGTTTTATATATTCACTAACACACCCCCTCAAGTGAAAGCCCTTTAGACTTGAAACTTACATAGGCTCACTCTACGTTGTGCTAAATAATAGTGGGTGGTAGGATTTGAACTCATGACCACTTGATTGAAAATTGGTATATGGAATGGTCCTTTACATGCCCCCTCAAACGCAAGCTTCGTGGGTCGTGAAGATTGAGTTTGCCGCATAACATGAAGTGTCGTTCGATAATAATAGGTTTAGTGAAGAGATCGGCGAGTTGGTCCTCCGAACTAACATAGTTGATCTCTAGGGTTCTATTAGCGACTCGATCACGAATGAAATGCACATCAATTTCAATGTGCTTCGTTCGAGCGTGGAACACAGCATTCTGAGACAAGGCGCGAGCTCCATTGTTGTTGCACCAGATGACGGGACGATAAGAGGGTGAAAACCCTAATTCGGAGAGAACAGATAAAAGCCAAATAATCTCAGTCGAGAGAATCGAGAGAGCCCGATATTCTGCTTCGGTACTGGAGCGAGCTACAACCGGTTGCTTTTTGGAGCTCCAATGGATGAGATTACCACCTAGAAAGACACAACCGCCGGAGGTGGATTTTCGATTGTCAACAGAGTCTGCCCAGTCAGAGTCGGAAAAGGCATGGATCTGCAAGGGGAATGAAGAAGAACGAAAAAGGAGTTGTGTTTCAACAGTACCACGTAAGTAACGAAGAATCCTTTTTACAGCAACCTAGTGCGGTTGAAGTGGATTAGTCAAAAATTGACTTAATTTATTGATGATGAAGCATATATCAGGATGGTTGTGGCATAAATACTAAAGACCACGAACTAGGCTGTGATAATCTTAAGGATTCACAATTGGATCACCATCAAAGGCAGAGAGCTTCTGGCTAGAAGATACAGGAGTGGAACACGGCTTACAGGTAACCATATTGGCCCTTTGTAGAAGATCATAAATATATTTTTGTTGAGATAGATACAGACCTCTAGAATTTCTATGAACTTCGAAACCAAGAAAATAGTGCAAAGAACCAAGAGTCTTGAGAGCACATTGTTTGTGTAAACGATGAATGAGATGTTGGTTGGCCTCTTTATTATTGCCAGTAATCAGGATGTCATCAACATGGATCAGCATATATAATTTGCTTTGGTTTTGATGAAGATAGAATAAAGAGGTGTCACATTTGGAGGGTGTAAATCCCCAACTTTGAAGAGTCTGTTTGAGGGTGAAAAACCAGGCTCGAGGAGCCTACTTTAGCCCATATAGGGCTTTAGAAAGATGACACACATGAGTAGGATAGGAGAAATTTACATACTCTTGTGGCTGATCAATGTAGACTTCATCTTGTAGGACCCCATTAAGAAATGCATTAATGATGTCAATCTGTTGAATATCCCACTGAAATGAGACAGCTAGAGATAGGATGACTTTAATGGTGGAGGATTTAACGACTAGACTGAAAGTTTCAGTAAAATCCACACCTGGGTTTTGATTAAACCCTTTTGCCACTTAATGAGCCTTTGCTTTGTCAAAGGAGCCATCTAAGTGATATTTCACACGAAATACCCATTTTATCCCCAAAACATTCATGCTAGGATGATAAGGAACAAGAATCTAGGTCTGATTTTTGTGTAGAGCATGCATTTCAGCATCCATAGCAGCCTTTCAAATAGGATCCTGCAGGGCAAAGGAAACAGATTAGGGTTCTTTGATTTGCGAGGGAGATAGAGGAGTGTGGTATAGTTTAGCTTTGAAAATGTCACTCTTGGAGCGAGTTTGCATTGGATGAGTATTTATGAGATGGACAGAATGATCAGTAGGGATAATGGTTGTATGGAGAGGAGGAGGTGAAGAGGAAGTGGGAGAGGAAATAAGGGGGTTTGGTGAGCTGTGAGGAAAAATAGATGGTGAATGTAAAGCGGAAGATAAAGGAGGAGAATTTACCTATAATGGTGGTAAGTCCGGAGAAGCCCTTGAAGACCAATCCTTCAGCAGGGAACTGCTGACAGTAGGCTGCCAGAAGAGGAAGGAGCTTTGAGAAGGGAAATGGGTAGATTAGAATGAGCTTTGTGTGATGATAAAGGTAAGGTTGATTGGTTTTGAAAAAGGAGAGCATAGGCATATTCTGATTCATTAAAGACAACATGGCGAGAAATATAGAGCTGTCCATGAGCATTAAGGCATTTATACCCATGATAAAAAAGACTGTAGCCAAGAAAAACACACTTAGTAGTGTGATAGTTGAATTTATGAGAAGAGTAGGATCGTAAATAAGGATAGCAACTACAGCCAAAGGGCTTGAAATGATCATAGGCTGGCTTTTTGTTATACAGAAGCTCATAAGGTGATTTGTGATTGGTAATGGGACTGGGTAATTGGTTGATGAGATAAGTAGCTGTGAGAAAAGCTTCTAACTAGAAGGAGAGAGGCATAGAGGCATGGGAGAGTAGGGTGAGACCTATTTCTATAATGTGATGACGTTTCCTTTCGGAAACACCGTTTTGTTGATGTGTATAGGGACATGATAGTCTATTGGTGATGCCTTGGGCTGTAAGGTAAGGTAGAAAGGACTGGTATTAGTAGAAAGGACTGGTATTCTCATCCATTATCAGTATGAAATGCTTTTATCTTGTGATTAAATTGTAATTCCACATGTGATTTGAATTTTAGGAAGGTGGAGAAGGCTTCAGATTTGAGTTTTAGGGGGTAAAACCAAGTAAATCTAGTATATGCATCAATAAAAATAATGTAATATCTATGTCCTTCTGTTGATAGAGTTGGGGAAGGACCTCATATGTCTGAATAACAATTTCAAAAGGCTTAGTAACATTAATTGAGTGATTTTGAAAGGGAAGTTGATATAACTTTCCAACTTTACAAGCATCAAAGAATTTAAAAGTGTGCATATCAACATGAAGATTCATAGATTTGGCAATCTTTGATAGGATAGATGGAGAAGGATGACCCATTGTAGCATGTAGCACATTAGCATCTACTGAGATAATATAGGCAGTAGAGGAAGTAGAACTAAAGGAGGAAGGTGCAACAGATTTAGCATGAGAGGATTTAGATGTTGTCTTGAGGTGATACAACCCATCCTACAGAGTTCCCTGTAGAAGAGTGGTCCCTGAAAGCTTGTCCTTAAAAAAACAACCATTATCAGAAAATTCAACAACATATCATTATCTTTAGTAAGCTTAGAAATGCTTAAAAGATTACGGGTTATGGAAGGTACATGTAAGATGTTTGTGAGATGTAATGGTGCAGATGAAGTATTGAATTGAAATGAGGATGAACCAGTGTGTATGATAGGTAAAAGATTACCATTGCCTACGGTTAAATGATCATTCCCAGTGTAGGGAGAGCTGATACTTAGGTTCTGAATGTCAAGAGTGACATGATTGGTTGCACCACTGTCAACAAACCAAATAGACTCAATTGATGGTTCAAATGATGTAACTGGTTGTTGGGGAACCATATAGTGTTTAAGGGAACCAGAGTGCACATAATTTGCTTGAGGTGAGGTATTATATCCAGTGTAGGTCTGCACAGGTTGAGAAGAGGATCGCCAGGGTTGCTGAAGCTGTGGAGGACCTTGCCAGTTCTGATTAAATCGTTTGTTGCACTGCAGAGCTGAATGGTTTAGTTTTTCACAAAGTTGAAATAATATTCGAGAACTAGATCCACCTCCTCTTGCTCTTGCTCCTCGGCCACGTCCCCAATGTCTACCACCAGAAAAGGAAGGTGAATGAGTGTGACTTGCAAGGTTTGCGGATGGTGTTGAAATCTGAGATACAACATTTTGCTAGACAAATTAAATTAGTGACATTTAATTTGTTCACATTTGATATTTATATAATGAGTATTTTGTTATTATTTTTTAATCAAAGTTTTTAAAAATACTTTTTAGAAAATTGAATATTAGAAGTAGCTTTTGGAAAATTTTAAAGATGAAGTGATGTTTCTTAAATTTCTTAATGGGAGAGATATATTTCTTTTACCATTTGTAAAAATATAAACCATCACTCTTACAATGAATAAAATTTTAAGAGTTTTTCCTTTTTAAGAAAATTATTTTATAATGCACTAGAAATTCCAGTATTTAAATTTATAATAATATTTTGTATGAATTCAAATAACAATGTCTAGTTTTACATAATATTATTATATGTTTGGTTATTAATATATCATTATTAAATATAATTATAACCAACCAACCATCAATAATATAATATATTATTTAAACAAAATTAAAAAAATTTAAAATTGATAGGATGATTAAAATTAATTATCACTAATATAATAAGTAATATTTAAATTACTCAAATATTTAAATAATTTTATTTATTAATTGGTGAAGTATATTTTTTTAATTTGTAATTATTTTTGATAATATTTCTATTAACACTACCAGAAAATTTCAAATTACCGACAGTAAAAATATCACAGTTAATTAACGACGAAAAATCAATTTTTATCAGTAAAATTGTCGAAAAAATTGCATTTTGCAACGAACAAAATATCCGTCGATAAAAAGTGGAGAGAAATTATCCTAATAATTTTTCCGACGGAATATAATGATGAAAAAGTGATAACTGTCGGTAAATTAGGTAGGAATGCTTGGCTATATAAACAAGCGTTAGGGTGTACCGACGGGACCGAATTTCGTTGGTGATTTACTGACAAAATAACGATTCCGTGGATAAAATTAAAACATAAACGTTGTCATTAGCTTCGGCTTCAATGTTTTTAATAAAATGAAAACAACATCGTTTGGTTTAACATCAAATGACCTCGTTTTCGTTAAACATTAAACCTACCCACGAACCCCACCCCCCGTCCATCCTCATTTTCTCCTCTCTCTTTTCTTCATTTTCTCTTCTATCGTCGTTGTTGGTTTCGTGTCGCCGTCATCGTTCGTGGTTCTCTGTCGTCCATCGTGCATGCTTCAATTTTCTCACTGTCTACCCTTCTCTGCGTCCATCTTCTGCCATCGCGTGTTGTCGTCGTCGTCTTCATTTAATCATCGGTCGAGATAAGTGGTTCATCTTTGATTGTTTTTTACAACATCGTTGGGTTTTGTGTACTGCTTTGATTGTATGGGTTTTTGTTTATGGTTTGATTGTATGGATAATCATCGGTTTTTGTTTTTTATTGGGTTAAGTTACTAGTTTAATTATCGGTTGAGGTAAAAATTCCGTACAATGATATTTTTGTAATGCATTGCTTTCTTTACTAGTGATAATAGAAAAATAGTTAAGGTGGAGAAGAATTAGCGTAACAATAATAATGTAACAAATTGTGTCTTATAAAAGGTGAATCAAACATATTATATTGATTCTGTTCATTATTTGCTATAACAAAATTTACAGAATTAGAATCCTGATGGTACTTGTATAAATATTACTAAGGTAGACAACTTACAAAAACACAACAATATAATTATTAAAATATATTAAAATATTAAATAACTATAAAGATAAAATTAAAAATGTTGTAAGTTTGACTTAATATAATTGCAAAATTCAATTGATAAAATGGAAATTGTAGAAATTTTACGTAATAAAAATCCCATACATTGATATTTTTGTAAAGCATTGTGAAGGTAGCAAATACTTGTTACTGGTGATAAGAGAAAGAAATCCAAATTAGCAAAGTCCATATGGAAATTCATATTCTTTGGAAAGAACTTATCAAGTTTTTATAAGTCAAGTGAAAAGCAAAAGTGATTACAAAAAATGATAAAAACTTATTAAGTTTTCATAAGTCAAGTGAAAAGCAAAGATGATTACAAAATCATATTTTGTACATAATATGATTTTGTGTATTCAGATGTAATCTGATTTTGTACATAATATAATTGCTACTACCCATATGAGATTGCTTTATTTATATGCATTCAAGGTATGCATTAGGGACTTTACTACATCTTAAAAGGAATAAGACTTAATATTTTAAAGACTTAGCAATTCATGCACATGATATAGAGCTAATAT
>JAOTBA010000003.1:12919645-12931928 GCA_025629845.1 Erythroxylum squamatum | reverse complement strand
CTTCCAGCATGGAGCGCCAAATAGTTATGCTTTGGAGCATTTGGTATCATCGCAATTTACGTGTTTGGCAAGGTAAGAATATCTCTTCTGCTATGATTGTCAATTTCACGGATAGTTTCCTTAAAGACTGGCAGGATTCTCGGGAGATTTTTAAAAGAGTTTCTGGTACGGCTGGGGGGGACCGTGCTACCGAGTCTGGATGGACTAGACCGATGGAGGGTTTCCTAAAGTGTAATGTCGATGCGGCGGTATTTCCAGAAAAGAATGCTACAGGTTTTGCTGCTATTCTCAGAGATGATAGAGGGCGTTTTGTTGCTGCCATCTCGGGACATTATCCTTTTCGGATTGACCCAGTTCTGGCTGAGCTTATGTCTATAAGGGAAGCTCTTTCTTGGTTAAAGGAGAAAAGCATTGATCATGTTATTGTGGAGTCTGATTGTTTGATAGCTGTTCAAGCTATTTCATCCCCGTTGTCGAATGTTTCTGAGATTGGAAGTTTGGCTCTTGATTGTGTTTCTCTCAAGCGACATTTCCTTTATTTGTCCTTCCACTGGACGCGTAGGATTGCCAATAAGGCGGCTCATTCTCTTGCAAGGGTAACCTTATTACATGCAAACCTGCATCATTGGAGTGTTAGCCCTTCGATTTTGAATTCCATTTTAGCTTCAGATATCTCTGGTAGTTCGGACATTGACGGAGAAAGGCTAGTAGGTTTCGGGTGTATGGAGTAAGCCTATTGGTTTGGGTTAGTCTTGTTCTGCCTTTCTGGTCAACGTTATTGTGTGTTTTATTGTTTACTTTCAAAAAAAAAAAAAAACCTTAAACATTATTTTGGTACGTTCAAAGTTCATTCCATATTTAAAATGTTCAACAAAAGAGTTAATATAGATGATGAGGTGATCACGGTGATAAATCATCCTCCGACAGAACAGTAAAAAGTGAAAACGAATAAGGAAATAAAATTTGACGGTGGAAACAAAAGTGAAGCACTCGGCAAGCCAAACTCTTCAAGGGGACGAGGACTAACCAGTCCTCCAAGTTCCAACCCATAAGTATCTTATGAGCTCCAACTACAATGAAATGAATTTGATTGAAGCGACTCTGCTAAATTTGCGGACGTGATGGATCTAAAATCTCTTATCAGGAGACGCTTATCCCCCGCAAGTCTTCCACATCAACTGCTCTCACAGTCGCAGCTCTCCCCTTCTCAATCCCAGAGATTCGGATCCGGTGCAATGACAATCACCAAGATCTTACTTGCTTCTGTTGTTGCTCTTCCCATCTTGTTCGTCTTCTCCGTCATCATTAGGATCTCGCCGTCTGATCGCACATTGGGGTTCGCTGACGCCAGAGTTCTCGAAGACAGAGCTCAACTCAACTCGACACGATTGGGACTAGGTGGGGCTTGTGGATCAGTTTTTTAACTTCACTGCATGTTGACGTTTTCAGTAAATGTATGCAACTTAAACGTGTTTTCTTCGCTGTTCATCTGCCTTTTTATGACTCGGTAATGCAATTTCGTTGACGGGTTTAGGATTTTTGTTTCAAAGTAGCAATATCTCTGGATTTTGGAGTGTGTGCTTTTAAGTGTTAGCTAATGTCTGACGGACTTGGCTCCATTCAGGAGGTTTAGTGTTAGCGTGGAAAAAGATCTACTTCATAGTTATGATTTTTGCCTTCTCATGTCTTTAATATTTGCTTTCTTATACAAGGAGGTTTTAAGATCATTCCCTGCTATTGACGATTAGAAAAAACTTGTTTGCTACCGATGCTCTGACTATGCTACCTTGTCTGAGTTTTAGAGAAACAACTATGTTTACGCAATTGAAATAATTCACTATTTGTGGGAAATATGTGTTCATCATGATGATGTCCAATATCGGTTGTCTGGCTGTGTCATCTTGTCTAAGTTTCGAGAGGAACAATCATGTTTTTGCAACTTTACAAACGGATACTTTTCTGATGAATATTACAGAAATGGAACTAATTTACTTTCTCTATACTATAGATTCATCTGGTACTTTCTCTCATTCTACTGAGAAGTCAAATGACAAACTGCTTGGTGGACTTCTCACATCTGGATTTGATGAAGTTGCTTGTGCCAGTCGGTACCAGTCCTTTCTATATCGCAAGATTTCAGCTTATAAGCCTTCCCCATATCTTGTTTCCAGGCTCCGAAATTATGAAGATCTCCATAAGCGCTGCGGCCCAGGGACTCAAGCTTATAAGTCAGCTCTTGAAAAAATTCAATCTGGTCATAAACTTGGTTCCATGGACTGTAAGTACGTTGTGTGGATATCTTATAGTGGGTTGGGAAACAGGATACTAGCACTAGCTTCAACATTTCTCTATACTCTACTCACAAACAGAGTCCTACTAGTTGACCGGGGAAATGATATGGAGGACTTATTTTGTGAGCCATTTCCAGAGAAGTCATGGTTACTGCCGACCAATTTCCCTTTAATTGGTCAGTTTAACAGCTTTGATCAAAAGTCTCCTCATTGTTATGGGAGCATGCTGAAGAACAATGTTGTGGACACATCAACAGAATCAGTACCCTCGTACCTATACCTCCATCTAGTTCACGATTATGGTGATCATGATAAGCTCTTCTTCTGTGATGATGATCAATCTCATCTTGCAAAAGTCCCCTGGTTGATTGTGAAAACAGATAACTACTTTGTTCCATCTATTTTCTTAATGCCATCTTTTGAGGAAGAATTGAGCAAATTATTCCCTGAGAAAGGAACAGTTTTCCACCACCTGGGTCGGTATCTTTTCCATCCGACAAATCATGTGTGGGGGCTAATCACTAGATATTATCAAACTTACTTATCCAAGGCAGATGAGAGCCTTGGTCTTCAAATAAGAGTGTTTGATACAAGACCCGGTCCCTTAAAACATGTTATGGATCAAATTTTGGCTTGCACTCTGAAGCAGAAGTTATTGCCAGAAGTAGATATGCAAGATTCCTTTGTTATGCCAACTGAGAACCCAAAATTGAAAGCTGTTCTTTTGACATCTTTAAATTCAGGTTACTCCGAGAACCTGAGGAACATGTACTGGGAATACCCCGCTATCACAGGGGAAGTCGTTGGGGTTTATCAGCCAAGCCATGAAGAGTATCAACAGTCAGAGAAGCAGATGCACAACAGAAGGGCATTGACAGAAATGTACCTCCTCAGTCTGACTGATGGGTTGGTCACTAGTTCTTGGTCAACCTTTGGTTATGTTGCTCAAGGTCTTGGAGGTTTGAAGCCATGGATCCTTGTCAAGCCAGAGAATGACACAACCCCTGATCCTCCTTGTCGCCCAGCCATGTCTGCAGAGCCATGCTTTCATGCTCCTCCTTTCTATGATTGCAAGACGAAGAGAGGAATTGATACAGGTGCACTTGTTCCGCATGTGAGACATTGTGAGGACATGAGCTGGGGTCTTAAGGTTGTTGATGGATATGATGAGTTATAGTCATAGTTTCTAGGTGTACCATATAATTTGTGCTCCTCAATGTCTGTTAGCATGTACTCGCGAATTTTTTAATGTAATGTTGTACTAGGCTTAGGTGCAAATGTTGTTTGCTGAGTTTGGCATTGCATGAGTTCAGAGTCTGTTTTAATGATGCTCAACAAATATACTGCCCATGCCAATAGAAGAAACATAGAAAAAACGACAGCAATGCTCCTGTATCCAAGTATTATGGCATTAAAATGCCAAGTTGGTGTAGTATCTTTTCTTTTTCCTCCCTTTCCTTTTGGCTTATTTCCATCTTCATTGATCAAAGTAGCAAGAATCTTGAGTTGAAAAAGTATTGACATCTGGGCTAACATGGACATTAGCAAAAGAAAAGAAAATTTTGGTGCCTCTGTTTTAGTTTTCCATATCCTGCAGTATATCTAATTCCACTTGTGAATAATTGGTGCAAGGATCAAGCATATACACCGGTCATCCCGTAGCTTGCAGCTTGGCTGTGTTCCAAGAAAGTAGTAACAAACACATTCGGTCAAATCAAATGCCCTTTGTTATTGTTGCCGTATAACATGGTAAAGGCTCATGACATGTTGGAGGGCAAACCATTCTCTGATCTCAATAACTTCATTCGTTATCCTTTAAAACTGGAAAAGACGCAAAGACTGCAAGATAAAGAGCGAAAAAGTTCTGATCTGTTCCCAGTTATAAAAGAGTTTAAACATATACTGTTACTGCTCCGCTCATGGTTTCAAGATTTGGTTGGTCCTCCAGAGAGGGAGTTGCATCAATTCTTTCTCCCTTCACACAAGATTATGTGGTAACAATGTCTGCATCAAAGTATAATAGCAATTAGAATGCTGCATTACGTAAACAAGATATAACAAATTGTATCTGGAATTCTACACTTCTGAGAGTCCACTAGGGACAAAATCGATGAGCTATTGTCAGAATCATCATGATATTACTATTCTATCTACAGATCATTATCATCATGATATTACCATTCTATCTACAGATTAGTAAGTTGTAAGATGTACATTGTTTGTTCGAAAAGATGGAAGCAGAAGCAATGCATTTTATGACTCCCTCTAAAATCTGACATTGCAAGTCACTGTTTGCAGGATCCCTTTTTTGGAAAATAGAATATGCTATGCTAAATCGGCCCTATGATTATTTATGAACCATTGACTATGGATATGAAAACCTTAACCCTAATAATTCCTGCTTGTTTCAAATGGAAATTTTCAGTAGAGGATGAAAATTAAATTGCCGCTATGTATCAAATTCACAAGCTTTTTTGCTCTGGCACTACTTGCCTTCCTTTAGTGGATAAGAAACAGTTCTTCCTATGTCTAATTCAATCAAATGTCAACCATGAACGTGATAGGTTCCATAACAAGGTATGGGAAATATGTATATTTTCTTGTATTGATACTTTAGCAGAATGACAATGATAACTGGTTTTCGAGGACCAGTACCTCCAGCCTATGGCTCAAACATTCGTCAATATATGCAATATTCTCTCTCTTCCTGCCTATTGCTTATTTATACTCAGAATCTGTGATTGTTAATAGATTCCGTTAGCTGACAACCTAATGATTGGTTGTCAGCACCACTAACTAACTAATAGAATATATGAATTTAGTAGTCAATTCTGCCCCTTTACTCCCTCACTCCTCTGCCTTCTTTTTATTTCTCCTAACATAAACTTGAGTTATCTTTGATCTATCATTACTCCCCCCATCAGCTTCACCTTGTCCTCAAGGTGAAAGTCTGGAAATTGAACTTTCATATCTTCATACAGTGAAAGACAAATAAAAATGAAGATGGCCTTTCACTTTGGGAGAGAGTGCCGTAAGGGTAGATGCATGGCTTGGCAAGTGACACTTGTCACTTGCCACGTGTCCACTTCCTATGGTTTCACTTGGTCTTTTATTTAGCTAGTTCATTTGTCTCTAAAATCTACTCCAATTTTCTCCCAATTTTTAATATCATATTCTCAACGAATTATAATACTATTAGCCAATTATTTCAACTGCCATTTGACACTTATTTCTACTACCATAAATCAATTGTCTTACCACTTGACATTTTTCCTAATCTAAAAATACTCATAACTTCGAAAATTTCCTAAATTTCACCAAAAATTCAAAATCAATAATTATAATCTTGAAAACAAATTTCAACACACATAATCCATAATTCTCAATAAAATCACATTTATAAATTAATTATACCCGAAAAATATCAATGAATGCATATACAATCATTTTAATGTGTGCAATGAGTAATAATCACATGCGTATGTATGCTATATTTTGCATGAGCATGAAATGCACTTTCTAACTTCTCAATAAACTCTCATGTACACTATTCTAGGATTCTAACCCTTAACATGGGATAACTGGATGTTACACACTCCCTACAGCCTAATAGACATGGACAATTTAATATAATCACCTTAAACACTAATGTCAAAAGTTAATTAGATACACTGTCTTTTGACAAGTTGTAAGCACAAACTAATAGAACAACTCAATTCTAACTTTTAAACCCCTCACATTCATGTGACACAGACATCAATAGTTTTGATCTATAATCTTAAAGAAAATCAACGTCCAAGTAATTAAAATTAATGTTCCTCATAAAATATTTTTTAAAAAATATATGTAATAATAATTCCTATGCAATAAAGATATAAAATTTTATTAATATATTTATTTTTAAATTTAAGAATAATAAGCATTAAAAACCTTTAAATACTTATATTTTCATATGATCCCAATATTTTAACGCGGAGCCTAATCCAGGAGCCATGCCAAGTATTCAAGTATGGATATGTCACGGCCGCTAACGACTTTCCAAGTAAAGCAAAAGCACAATTGTAGAAATAAGACTTACGAGACCTTCCCATGAGTCATCAGATCAGTAATTCCCTTATGTTTTGTTTCCCCTATTACCATTTATGTAATCTTACGATCTTTCATATTAGCTTGTGTTTCTAAACCCAGTAGCTTAATTTAATATGCACCATCTAGTCCCTTTTGACCTACCTCTTGCTCTCATCCATATCGACGTCCTAGATGTTTATAAAACCACCACCAATCAAGACATTAGCTTGGCATATGTATTGTTCGATTCTATCATTTCTTTGTGAATTGAATTTGAAAATTGATGATCCACTTGGAGTATAAGTTAATAAGTAGTTACTTACCTTGCATCTCATATTATGACATTTATAGGATACTTTGTTTACTGAAATCACCATTTCATTCTTGATCTATTCTTGGTAATAGATTATTCCTTTGTTTAATTGAAGAAAACATAAAAATATACAATCAAAGAGTTTACATATTTTTTGAGTTTGAGGAATAAGTAAACTCATCATCTCCTATGATACAGAAACCCCAAGAAAGTAAAGTTCTTGAAACCCCCTAATCCTATTGAATCAAAACCCCAATCTTTCTATTCTAAGAACGTGCTAGTTCAAACTCCAATTATATGAAATTGAGACCTAAACTCAAAGAAAACTGAAGAATTGAACATGCCACAAGCGATTACCTTGATAAGTGATGCAATCCTTGAAGTAACAACAAGAAGAACATGCTCTCTTGAAGAGAATATTTCTCAATTTCGTTAATCAACTTAATTTGCTGTTTACAAGGATAAAATAAGGTATTCATACCTTTGCCCACGTCCTAACCCTAAAACGAATAGGTTACAAGACCCTTTAATGCTAAAACAAACCTAATCCTAACTAGTTTAGGAGTTTATAGCCTAATAATGCAATCTGATCCTAATCCACTTAGGATTGGGCTAAATTAACTTAAATAAGACCAAAATAACTTAAATAAACCTAAGGTGGCGAATGGGCCTAATGGAGCACTCTACTTAGGCCCACAAGCTTGGTTGTCCAAAATTAGCTTAAAATAGACTAAGTGACTTTTAATGAGTGCACATGCTTACAAATAAATATTCAGCCCATAACAAGTCTTTTGGCCCTAAGATAAATAACAAGCCCAATGTATTAAATTAAGCCCATAAGAATAATTGAACTTGTCTTAAAATTTGGCTAAGTATTAGCCCCTCTACACGTCCTCTCTAGAAGAATCACAAGCTTGACTACTCCACTTGAATTCTCCATGGATGGTTCGGTCTTGTCCTCAAGGTGAGATGTAATATGACTTTGAACAAACCCTTGAATTGCTTGTTTAAGCCTTGCTGCACGTTGCCTTGTAATAGGTCCACTTGGCAAAGTAAGCTCGTGTGGCACCTTAATCTCCATTACCATGGCTTCTTATATCATTCCCTCCCTCCTCAAAAGGATTCGTCCTCGAATAAGACCCAACATTATCAAATAGAGAGAGATCAGCAACATTAAATGTAGCAGATACTTGATACTCACCTAGCAAATCAATCCTATAGGCATTATCATTAATCTTTTCAAGGACTTGAAAAGGTCCATCGCCTCTAGGACTTAACTTGATTTCCTTTGCTTAGGAAACCTCTCTTTCTTGAAATGCACCCAAACCCAATCACCATGCTTAAATCGCATCAACTTTCGCCCATGATTAGCTCTTTGTGCATATGCTTCATTTCGCTTCTCTATGTGCTGTCTCACCTTCTCATGAATGTTGCGCACCAAATCTGCCTTCTTTTGTCCATCTTCTTGAAAGTGCATCAACAACTACATTCTCCTTAGCTTGTTTGTATTGTATCACGTATGGAAAGGTCTCTATGAATTCCAGCCATTTCGCATGCCTCTTGTTCAACTTACTGATATGTGCTTAATTGTTGATATTTTTAATTATTTTCACTTAGCAATTATTGATACAAAAATGATTAAATACTCACTTTAATTCATATTTATTTTTTAGGTACAATTTGATAGCAAAGAAATTAAAGTGAGTTAAAAGCATTAAAGTTGGATTATTTTCTGAAGATTTATTGTCTATTTGCTTTTATGAAAGAAGAAGAAGAAGAAAATTAAAAGACAAGAAAAATGGAGCAAGACAAAGAAAACAAGAAGTGAAGAAATTCATCCCAAAAAAGTGGAGTTATAGCAGCTAAACGGTTGGTGTGTTGTGCGTTTTGCTCAAAGCGCACGGCGGCATGAGGTTTTAAATCAAAACGCACGGCAGGATGAGGTTTTAAATGAGGCCTGGAACAAGGTTTTAGAGAGGAAGCTTATTAATTCGTGAAACAAGCAACACAGGAGAGAGCTCATTAAATATGTCGAATGCACAGTATGGGCACAACATAAATCACGCAATAGGACAATGAGCAACAAGTCAATTTGTTGCAATGAGAAATTGGCATGAAGCAAATCAAGGAGACGACGCGTGGAGGCAGGGACACGCGTTACAAGCACAAAACAAGCAATAAATCAACAGTCACGTAGGCGCTTGCACAACAGAGAGAAAATGAGTAGCTAGAGGACGACATCGCAAAATTAAATCAACACAACAGGTGGGCTTCATGTGGGCAGCATTGGAAGCAAATTAAATTGTGAGAGGCGTGGGCTGCGCAAACTAGAAATATCAAGAGGTCAACAGCTGGAGACATAACGCAGAAGGTCAGATGATTGTAGAAACCACTTAGACAAATTAATTGTCTAATCAAGCAACACGTGGAGGGCAACATTAATGAAATTCACGCAATACAAGCAATAAAAGGAAGAGAAGTTGCGGCGCTGAGGGGGATAAGACAGAATAAAACAAAGGAGGCGCACATCATTGGGAAATTAGCGCAACACCATCGTATGTGATGCGGCTGAGAGTAGGCGACGCTTGAGAGAGGAGGCGCAAGGTAGAAACGCAACAGACGTGAACATGAGGCATCCCACAGCGCAGAAGAGAGAAATAAATCAATACAAGGGACGCAACATAAGGAGCAGCCAGCGAAGCCGAGAGTTTTAGTTGATGGGTGACATTTATTTGTCACGTCATCAACAGTAGAGAAGAAGGGTTGCATTGTTGTCGGTGAAGAAGAAAATTAGGGATTTTTTGTAGCTAGGGATTGAAATGGGGTTGAAGCATTTTTATTGGGAAAGTCTCATAAAGAGCTAGACATTCCGACGCCGGTTCGGAGGTAACATCGACGCCGACGACCCGGGCTAAATATTATTTTTATTATTTGTTGTTTCTTTCTCTCATTAGGAATTAATTGTGTTATCCGATTTTAACTGATTTGGGTTTTATGTATAGATAATCGAATTTTCGGTATTATTCGGTTATTTGTGTATGAACCTATTGGGTTTTGTGAATTAATGATTTTAATGCGTTCATTGAATTGTTAATTTTGAACCCACTGCTAGAATTTCAATATAATCCGTAATTGTTATGTTGAAATTCATATGTAGCGGCTAATGATTCGTAATCATTAGGGATAACATGGCCTAGGTTAAATGACGCATCGTATGTAGTTATTGCCTTGATTAATCGGTTTTCCTAATTCGTAATGCTACTGCCTAATTAAATCTAGAGATCGTATCCTAGGTTGTTAGGTGGTTAGGTTTAATTAACGATCGTATCTTGATTAAACACAACCTAAGGGAAAACTCGGGTTAATTTTTAACCCACGATTAATAGTTTCTAGGAGAGGTTAAAGAACAACAAATTAATAAAATTTACTTGCTTAGGGTTTAGGCCGAGATTGAACCAAAGAACCGGGTCCCTACCAAATTCCCCGTTTTTAGTATTTTATTGCATGTTTTCTTTATTTAGATTTTATTAGATAGTTTTATTTTATTTCTTTTTCCAAAAATCCAAAACCCCCCCTTTTTCGTAAACACCGATTAGTTTCATTTCTTAGACTTTACACGCACTCTCTGTGGGATCGACCTAGACTCACCACTCTACAGTAGTAGTCTAGTTAATTTATTTTGACTAGCGTTACGACGCGCGGTCAACATCAATTCATCTTAGAATATTCTTGTTCGACTTGTTTGTCAATGAGATGAAAGTCACCAATGAACTTTTTATGACTTACTCCAAGAAGTAATCCAGCTGATGTGACTTGTACGAACTGAAGTCTGATTCATGGAGACTTTGCCACCATTCTCGTAATGTACCAGTAAAATAAGAAGTAAATCCCTTAAAGGATTTTTTGGTCAAGTCATTTACAAATCAATCCAAGCACCAAATTCATGAAGGCTTTCTCTCTAGTTTTTAGGCAGAAGATCATCAAATGTAAACTAAGGTGCAAAAGTAGGTCTGGTCGGTGGTACTTGATCAAATATCTTAGGAATAGATCCTATTGCAAAAGTTGCTATGAACTCTGTCTCAGGCGAGTAGAGTGGGAAGGTTATGGTTTTGGTGGAGAAGATGGTGGAGTGTGGATCTGTAAGGGTTTATTCTATAGATTTGTTGATTTAGGGTATGGATCAGTGTAGTTTTAGTATATAAAAGTGATGGTTCATGAGGCTTTTTAGGCTTAGTCTTTGATTTTGTTGATTTGGGTTTAGCGGTGGTAGGATGGATATACTGCCTTATCAGAGGATAATTAAACTTGAATACCTTTTCATAATCAGTAGTTTCATGATATGTTGGTGGAGATTGGTAGGATAGGATATGTTGGTGAAGGATGGATAGGTTGGTTAATTGGAAAAGATGTAGGATAGGATCCATAAACAGTTTTAGATTGTTTTTTCTGCATATTTGCTTCCATTTGTTGAAGGATCTCTTTCACCTTTCTGAGTTCTTGCTTCTTACTGGTAAAATCAGAGTCAAAATATTAGGAATCAACATAGTGTCAAAGTCGCATCAAGTTTGGCGATTTGAGCTTTGTAAGATTTGTACATTTTTTGGGTTTCTGCAGAGATAGTATCAACTTATTGGTGAGTAGCCTGCATTTGTTGAGTCAAACAATCAAGTTTGGAATCAATCCGTCGAAGGACTTTGTTCTAAGCCAAAGCACTAACAGTCTACCAGTTGAGAATTTCATCAACAGGATATGAAAGCATTGTTCCATGAGCACTCATACCAAAAGCACGAATATATAGTTTAGAGATAACCCTTTATTGGTCATTTACACGTCTCTCTAGGGGAGGAAAATCTTCCTCATAGGAATTAACCGTCATGCATGAAATTAAAGAAGGTTTCGGAATAAATGATGGAGTAAATGGCTGGGGATTTTTTGGAGATTGAATCTGGATCTGGATCTGGATGGAATAGATGTTCCTTGTCAACGAATTTAAACAATTCTCGAATGTTTTAAGGTTTTGATCTTGGGTTTTTAATCTTAATCTAGGGCTTAGATACTATATCTTGATCATCAAAAGGATAACACAATGGAGGAGAAGGTTGGCAACGATGGATTTCCCTAGGTTGTTGTCTTTGTTTGATCTTCTTCTTCCTTCATCACCGATTATAAAGCTTATCATCATCACTGTCTGAATCAAGGTTCAGACATACTTCATAGTCTGGTTCGCACATGGAGGGATCTACATCCCAGATAAAATGTCCACGATGATGGCTAACATAGGCAGGATCTCCATGTAATGGATCGAAGGTCCATTGTTGCCTTTTTTATGTGAGAACATAGGTTGAAGCATTAGAACAGGGCTTGATGTATAAGAGGTTCCAGGTTGATCTTCATTGGGCCTGGTGTAGATGGATTTCACAATTCCATCTCGTAATGTCTTGACAATAGGTGGACTGGTAGTGTGAAAGGAATGCCTATGAGAAGCATGGAACACTTGTGGTAGTTAGTGATTGATTGAGCCCAAGTTTACATTGTTAATTGGCTGCATTTTCATAGCTGTTGAAGTACTCATTGACTCCTAATTGCTGATTTTTGTGCTTAATTTGATTCC
>JAOTBA010000003.1:12906057-12916159 GCA_025629845.1 Erythroxylum squamatum | reverse complement strand
GGAGTTTATAGCCCAATAATGCAATCTGATCCTAATCCACTTAGGATTGGGCTAAACTAACTTAAATAAGACCAAAAATAACTTAAATAAACCTAAGGGGAGAATGGGCCTAATGGAGCACTCTACTTAGGCCCACACGCTTGGTTGTCTAAAACTAGCTTAAAATAGACTAAGGCAAGTGACTTTTAATGAGTGCACATGCTTATAAATAAATATCCAGCCCATAACAAGTCTTTTGGCCATAATAAATAAAGGATAAATAACAAGCCCAATGTATTAAATTAAGCTCATAAGAATAATTGAACTTGTTTTGAAATTTGGCTAAGTATTAACCCCTCCATACGTCCTCTCTAGAAGAATCACAAGCTTGACTACTCTACTTGAATTCTCCATGAATGGTTCAGCCTTGTCATCAAGGTGAGATGTAATGTGGATTTGAACAAACCTTTGAAGTGCTTGTTTAAGCCTTGCTGCACGTTGCCTTGTAATAGGTCCGCTTGGCAAAGTAAGCTTGTCTTGGCATATGTCACATTGATTTCCATTGCTATGGCTTCTTGTATCATCCTATTTTTATCTATTCCAAGTTGGTTAAGAATAAAAATTAGGATTTGTTAGATAAAAATATCTTTAAAGAATCCACATAATTACTTAGCTATAATAATAATAATAATAATAATAATAATAATAATAATAATAATGTAATTAGTGGGGACTAATGAATATTTTAGTCTTTTTGTTATTTATTATTTTATTATTCTAAATTTATATTTTTAAATCAAACATTAGTATTATATCATCTTTAAAAAAATTTAGGAATAAACTAAATTGAATAATGCATATTCTTTTCTATTTCTAAAGAATCATTATTTCATTCCTTATTTATTCTTGCCGGAGAACCAAACATCCTGTTAAAGTCCTGAATAGGGAATAAATCTCCTATTAAAGACCCGTGTGTGTATATATATATGGAAAAAAATTTCTACTTTGGAATTCAAGTGAGGCTGGGAGTAAAGTTACCTGTAAAACTAATCCTCTCTTAACAAAGGAAATGGAGGAAACGGATAATTTGGGTACCGCCCAATGGAGCTGAAGAGACCCCTAAATGGAAGCTGACCTAATCTGACGGCTGATGAGATGATAGAACACCACGGATGGAGCCAACGCCATTTAATTAGATATTAGATCTTAATCTAGAGGACCCAATGCTAACATGTGAATGGGTTAAAGAATCTTAAATTGGTACTAATCAAGGTGGTTTAGATACTTTGAACCAATTAGAACCCACTAGTGAGGTGGCTAGATAAGAACCACACAAGTAGTTGATGCTTTGGCCAACACATCTTCTACAAAGCTTATCCCACTTAACTTTCTAGATTGAGATTTTTGGCATCCCGCGACACTTTTCCATAATCCATTAGAGAAATCAGTTACATAACGCCGACATGGGTTTTCTCGAATTTCTACCATAGCCAATGTTGGAAAGTGAAAAGCAGCATCTCTGTTCCACTGTTCCACTCCATATTGATGGGTTCAACGCTCGGGAGCTTAAGCCTGTCATGTAAAGTACATAAGCAGGAAGACTCCCAAGTTAATTAGTGACTATGTGATTCAGTATAGTATCCAATACAACAAGACAAATTCACACGCTTAACAATTCTTTATCGCGCAAATATGAAGTTACACTTTCTGGTATATTTTTATGAAGAATTTTTCTTAAGGCCACACCCAATACTTTAATAATAGTACATGCAATGTATTCTCTATTTAATTTCAAGTTTCAAATTCATCAAACTTGAACCTATTCATAACATTAAAAGGAAAAAGAAGAAGAAGAAGCTGCAGTCTTAACTTTGCATTGTCCCTTGAGCTCATAATCGCAAGTAAATAAAGAACCAAAAGCTTTTAGCTGTAATTGTATGGAATAAGAACACTCATACAGCGTCATATTGTCGTCTTATCGAGTGAAACAGACAACAATAGCTTTGGACTAATGCTACGTGCCAAAAGAAATGCCGAGTGTTCCGTTATCCAATAGGATATACCCTTTTGGCTGAGGAAAAGGTATTGATACTGCAACTTGCCAAGTACCGGGAACCTAACCACAATACAGCTTTTATTAGATGAACTTAGTGTATTTTTAGGCACTTTTTTTTTTCCAACTCTTACTCAATGAGAGTACAGCTAACACGTTAATCAAATCCGAGGTATTGGAAAGTCAGAGTAACAACCAATCCAGTCCATGCAATGCCCATAAAACGACAATATCCCTCACAAATATAAGACCTTCCTATCTCATGTTAAACATTTCAAACACTCCCATCTCTCCGTTTATCTAGTCCTGAGCCAAAGCACCAAAGCTTTATCTCTTATTTTGATCTATTCAAATGCAGGGCAAAACTAGCTCTGATCTTCCTCCTGGTTTCAGGTTCCACCCAACAGACGAGGAACTGATCATGTATTACCTCAGAAACCAAGCCACGTCCAAGCCATGCCCTGTTTCAATAATTCCGGAAGTTGATATTTACAAGTGTGATCCTTGGCAATTGCCCGGTTGGTTTCATGATTACCCCAAAAGAACTCCTTTTTTTTTGATAATAAAAGAACTCCATTTTTGGATGCTCTTTATGTTGTCCTGCATATTCTTCAGGGCGCTAACTTATTTTCTACGCATATTATTCACTTGTTTACTCGTATGATGTGCAGAGAAAACTGACTTTGGAGAAAACGAATGGTACTTCTTCAGTCCACGTGACAGGAAGTATCCAAATGGAATTAGGCCTAATAGAGCAACTTTGTCTGGTTACTGGAAGGCCACAGGCACAGATAAGGGCATATATAGTGGGTCTAGGTATGTTGGTGTCAAAAAGGCTCTTGTCTTCTACAAGGGTAGACCACCAAAGGGTATTAAGACAGAGTGGATTATGCATGAGTATCGGTTGAATGAACCAAAAAAGCTTGGAAACAAATCCAATGCATCCATGAGGGTAAGCTTAATGCCAGCTATGGAAGCCTAAGGTCCTTAAATTAAAGTTCCTGGACTTTCGGTTTTAATGTTTGTGTGGTCTGTTTTGGACATAGCTAATACTTCTGTTTTCTGTGCTTGCAGTTGGATGATTGGGTCCTATGTAGGATCTACAAAAAGAGGCATGTAGAAAGACAGCTGGAAGACAAAATATTAGGAAACAAAAATTCCCATCTGGAACCGACTGTTGTTAATGATGTTAGTGAACAACAGACGTTCAAACACCCAAGACCTTCTCCTCTTTCCCATCCACTAGAAATGGAATGTGTGGTTCCCATGTCTCAGCTTCTGAACGATGAAGCATACAACAACAGTCTAGATTTTCAAAGCGTCCTGGCCAATACTGGTACTGATTACCATGTTGAAAGGTTTCAGTTAGGTGAAATGCCTTACAGATACACTGACTTTGGAAAGTTGCAGGTGGGTCAGGGTCAGGGTAGCATCTCAAACCAGCCACTGTATGGGAATCCAACATTTTATGGATTTCAGTGATTAAAAATAAAATTAAAAAACTTGGTATTCCTAAATACCGTAGTGGTTCAGACCTTACCTATTCCAGGGAATTGCGGAAAGTGTCTTCTCAAGGACCATGTAGGCACAATTGTCAGCTGCTGACATGCATTTAGATTTTGTTCAATTGTGAACTAGTTGTAGCATGTTTATTGCGATAATATGTACTATACAATACAGAAACAGGACAAAACTGAAAATGATGTACATGATCCGTAGTCATTACCTTTCATTCCTGTGGCTGTTTCTGTTTTCTTTTCACTAAGGAAGTCTATTCTCCAAATCCCCTTGAAAACAAACTAGCAACATGAGCTTTATGAACTTTTTATTGGAACCATTTTCTAAAGAGTGATAACTGATCATATTCATAAAAATACATATTAATTCTGAAAAAAAATCAAAGCTATGTTAATTGACTAATCTACTCGAAGATTGTAACGATAGGGTCAAAAGCAGAGATGATATTAATAAATTTATTGGCAACTACTATAGCTTCACCAATTTATCACCTAAACGTTCTCTGGAAGAACATATATAGTTCTTCATCCTGTTGTCCAAGAATGGAAGCAATTAGCATTTGCAGCCTTTTTTCTAATATATATTTTTCGAACTCCTGGCGACCTATTGTAGCATGTTAGTTAGCACAAACCATAAGAAGTATAATTAAATAAATACATGACTCATGGTGGATTAAAATAATTTTGTAAAACTATTCTTTTAATAAATCATAGATTTGAAAGCGCCAGCCTGACATTCAAAATGCGTAATGCAACTATTGTTTTAAAATACACGTAGAAGCTTATCTAGAAATCGGTCAAACGCACGTGCAGAAAGAAATAAGTGTTGAATGTCTAGCCACAGGTTGGGTGCATGCATGAGCTAATTTGTCCTTGGCTATGAAAGCGATTGAATAATATAAAGATGTGAGATTGCATTGATTACATCAGAATTGTGGAATTTCATTAGAATTAAGTTATATTTGTTGCTTCTTTGAAAGGGTCACATGGACTACATTTCTATCAACTGAAACTTCTGCAATTTTAGCGTCTTTTGCTGCTATAATATCTGTCACAATAGCTGACTTGGGTTGAAGTAGGTGAAGGGCAAGAAAAAGGTGAAGCAATACTTAAATATTGATTACCTCGAGAGCATGCAAAGAACGTTGACTCGTATTTGGCTAATTATAGTTCCCAAGTCCCAATAACTAACCCACAGCTTCACTAACAACACTACCCTAATCACAAGAATCTGCTAAAAAGACATAGGAAGAAGAGAAGACTTCTGCCTCTACTCTCTTCCATTGCAGAAGGTTATAAAATGGCTTTGACATTTATGTTAGCTTGCATCGTATTTACATGGTTATTTATTCATAGGTGGAGCCAAAGGCACATTAAAGGCCCCAAGACCTGGCCAATTGTAGGAGCAGCAATTGAGCAGCTCATGAACTTTGATCGCATGCATGATTGGCTTGTCAGTTACCTTTCTGACAATAAAACTGTGGTAGTCCCTATGCCATTCACAACCTATACTTACATTGCAGACCCTGCTAATGTGGAACATGTCCTTAAGACCAACTTTACCAATTATCCAAAGGTACATGTTCCTAGTGTCTACTGCTTTCCTCAGGGTTCTAAGTAATACTGAGTCGACACTCAAAAATTAGGAGATTGCAGAGAATTTACCTATGCTTAGCTTAAACTCATCTTAGTTCTAATCCTTAACTTTTATTTCACCAAGTTCTGAAGGTCTTTGTACTTTCATGTATTTGTGTTGGATTATGACGGAGATTGATGTGAATTGAAGGGTGAAACCTACCATTCCTATATGGAAGCGCTTCTTGGAGATGGTATATTCAATGTGGATGGTGAACTGTGGAGGAAACAAAGAAAGACAGCTAGCTTTGAGTTTGCATCCAAGAATTTAAGGGATTTCAGCACCGCAGTCTTCAGGGAGTATAGCTTAAAACTCTCATCAATTCTTGGTCATGCATGTTTCTGTAATAAAGAAGTGGACATGCAGGTAACTAGTAGAGCTTCTGTCCTTATTGAACTTTGAGAAACTAGACTACTTTTTGTACAATGCAACAAGAAATTTCCTTCCTACTTTGTTGACAAAATGGTCTCGATTATGATTCTGATTCAAAATTTCTCTTGCAGGATTTGTTTATGAGGATGACTCTGGACTCAATTTGCAAAGTTGGATTTGGAGTAGAGATAGGAACATTGACTCCAAATCTACCAGAAAATTGCTTTGCTCAGGCTTTTGATACTGCCAATATTATTGTGACTCTTAGATTCATCGATCCATTATGGAAGGTTAAGAAATTTCTTAATGTGGGTTCAGAAGCTTTGCTTGAAAGGAGCATCAAAATCATTGATGATTTCACGTACTCCGTGATTCGTAAAAGGAAGGCAGAAATACAAGAAACTAGAGATACTGACCGAAACACCAAGGTAACAAGATATATCGCAGAATGTTCTGTTCTCAGAATAAAGAAAGCTGTGCTCACTAACATACCTGTGTTGGCCTTGGCTATTTTAGGTAAAACACGATATATTGTCAAGGTTCATTGAGTTAGGTGAAGACCCAGAAAGCAATATGACAGAGAAAAGTCTTAGAGATATTGTCCTCAACTTCGTTATAGCTGGTCGAGACACAACGGCTACAACTCTCTCGTGGGCTGTATACATGATAATGACCCATCAGCACGTAGCAGAGAAGCTCTATATGGAACTCCAAACTTTTGAAGAAGAAAGGGCACGGGAAGAGAACATTGCATTGGTTCATTTTGACAAAAAAGACCTGAAATCATTCAATCAAAGAGCGACGCAATTTTCAGGACTCTTGACATATGATTCATTGGGGAAATTGTTTTATTTGCATGCAGTAATCACTGAGACACTTCGTCTGTATCCTGCAGTTCCTCAGGTATGACTTACGTGCCCCTACAGATTAGAAAAAGACACTAGAGTCAAAACAAAGGATGACATTAAAGAGAAGAGGATTGAAACATCCGCCTTCGTTAAAAATGAAATTATGGTCAAGGCTTTAGACCTTCTATTTGGAACCAATCAAATTAATGTTGTGAAGGATTGCAGGACCCAAAAGGCATCCTGGAGGATGATGTTTTGCCTGACGGGACTAAATTAAAAGCAGGAGGAATGGTAACTTATGTTCCTTATTCAATGGGTAGAATGGAATACAACTGGGGACCTGATGCGGCTTCATTCAATCCTGAGAGATGGTTTAAAGATGGAATCTTTCAACAAGCATCACCCTTCAAGTTTACAGCATTTCAAGTAAGCGAGAAAGCATTTTCAACCAAGAGATGATGGCTGCTCATGGTGTCTTATTTCAGTGATCATTATATGCTCTACTGAACACAATTCATGCCTTGCGCCTTGCAGCGGATGGCTCACATTTCTTATTTTCTAATCTTCTGCAGGCTGGACCAAGGATTTGTCTCGGCAAGGACTCTGCGTATCTCCAAATGAAGATGGCACTTGCTATATTGGGTAGATTTTTCGAGTTCAACCTGGCCCCAAATCATCCTGTGAAGTACAGGATGATGACCATTTTATCAATGGCACATGGGTTGAAGCTGAAGGTAGCCATACGCTCATAAGGCAAATCTAAGGTCGTAATCATTACGTATGAGATGGAAATAGATATTCCAAAATCGATCGGTTTTAAAAGAAATGCAGACTGATTTGATGAACACAATGTGAATGTGTTTCAACAAGTTAGTTTGACAAATCTGGAAAAATATGACATCGGCAGTTATTTCTGTAAACTTCAGCCCATTAAATGCAAAACCAACTTCCTATTTCACACTTCACGAAGAAGAAAAGAAGGAGTAAAGGCTTGTTAAAGATGCTCCTCATTTAAGCAGTCAATCCTTGAGAGAAATACCTGAAAAAAAATCCAATATAAACAAAAGAAAAGGCATTATTCAGTATGATGTTTTTGAATTATGAAGTTCTGTGAATGATATTGATCGTAGAAACAACCACGACTACATAAAAAAGGGAATTTGATGGCTGGGGTATATTTTTATGCTATATTTACAAAAGGTAATACTTAATGCATTTCCCTCGGAGATTCTTTAGTGCAGCTTTATCAGAGTGGACAAAAAGTCGAAAATATAATCATAATGGGTTCATCCATTAGAAGGATTTTAAAATGGGCAACAAGCTATATGAACAAGACACCTGTACAATCTAAGAAATCAACTTCTGCTTCTTTTCTTGCCACTCGGCGATTTCAGCTCCAATCTTTGCTTGAACATTTGCTTGAAAGCCAGGGTACGGTTCATAACCAAAGGTCAGAAGAGCCTGAGGCAGAGAGTCTTAATAACTCAGTTCTTGGATGTTGGATTAAATAGTAGTAACAAAATAGAGAGTTGATTTCAAGGAATTACCTCCAGAAGCACAAAAAAGGGAGCCATGATAAATGCTTGAGCTAGGTTGTCCAAAAGAGCAGGTGCTCGTCTCTGCATGACCAATTGAAGTTAAAAGTACACAGAGTATACCGATAACTGATCTACTATCTTAGAAGCACCTACCTCGTAGACCCCATGACCAATAAATTGTCCAGTCCAACAAACAACTTGGGCTACCAGAACGATCTGCAAGTAATTTCAAGTTTAAAATTCATCTGGAGCAAAACAGACTACCAACCATATAAGGTATGAATAAAATTTGTGTTCATATCCCCACATGGTTACCTACACGTTATCATGCAAGGTCTAGATGTTTCTCAGCGCCAACCAAACCATGAAAGATGAACACGTAGAAATAGACAATGAGCATTTTCTTATATGACCTACTCTCATTTGTCAAGACAACCAATAACAGCAAGAAATGAATGTCAAAGTGAAAATGTCTTTCCTAGGAAAGACTGGTCCTAGTAACTGATTCTCTAATCCAATATCTTATGATAGTCCAATGTCCATGTCAGAAGTCGGATCCATCTTCATTCAGATTTTGGTTTTAAGAAATGGCCACTCCTAGTCCTGATGCCCAAGTTTGACTTGAGTCGCAAACCCGACATTTCTCAGCATATAGGTAATCAGACAAGAATATTCTGGGCACATTAAACTTTACATAGCAGTGCACAGAAATAGGTTAAAAAGCAAATCAAGTATGAATAAATCAAATGTCATGAAGAAAATAAAAGGTGATATAAAAGAGGAGCTACAAAGTTGATTGCCAAATCCAAAAGAAAACACTGGCCACCAAATTTCATAACTAAAGGAAAACACTTTTTGACGATCATCTAGTTGGTCCATATCTAAAACACAAACCTTGAGATGGTATTCAAAATTCTAACTTTTCCCACTCTCCTCTCTAGCTCGCCCCCTCTGGTAGATATCTAGAAATGTCGATTAGTTCAATGTTATATCAGAGTATGACGAAAATATCTTTGTACTACCGCACTTTTTAAAGATTAATCTCAATGAGAACATCAAACGTCAATGTGTAAAAGACAAATAAGATGATTTTGTATTACCCAATACACGAAAAAAGAAAAAAAAAACTTGATTTTCACATAAGGTAATAACAAGCCACCCAGAAAGCGTACCTTCCAAGCAAGAGAGAAACCAAGCCAAGAAGCGACACAACTACTAGCCACCCAACAAAGACCGCAGAGCATAGCAGCCAAGGTGCCAGCTTTAGCATCCAAGCATATATAAAACAGCGCATAAATCAGAGCAAACAAGAACCCAAAATTCAGAAACAGGTTTAAATGGTAACCAAGCAGAGGAAGCTGGAGCGGAGCCAGAGAGAACAGAGGAGGCGTGAAGTAAAGAATGAGAAGGGCAGTGAAAAAGATAGGCCAGACAAAGATCATGTGAATCAAAACATTGGTGGGATTACTATGATAAGCCCCATAGAAGGCGAAGTGCCTCTCTAGATCAAACAATCCCATATATTCTCGTAAAATTTGGAACTTTAATTGTCTGGAGTTTGGTGTGGCTTATAGAGGATTGTGGAGGCTTAAGGCTTCAACTTTGGAGGTGGGCAACGACGCGGTGTTGATGTTTGAGGCCGATGGCGTAGAGGCATGGATTGGTTAGCGTGTCAAAACAAAGGATGACTCTGGGAATTGTATGATTCCAATTTTCTGAAAGATTGGAATTTTCAACTTTTATTGCAGTTGTTTAATGTATCTATGTGGAAAGAAATGGTTCTTTGCTATTGTTCATTTTTATTAATGGTGCGATAAGAAACTTTATAGTCTTTCATCTTAGTCACAACAAACATTAATACTATCATTTTTGTGCAATTTTTTATGGGTTAAACGACCAAATGAAAAATTCAAGTGATCAAAATTTAAGAAGAATATTATAGTCTCATGCCAAACATCCTATAAGTACTAGTACAAACACATTTTTAAATCATTTTTATAATTCTTTACCCAAAAAAAAAGAGTTAGAGGTTGGTTCTGCCGAATTCTGGCTGAGCTGTGCGTTGCCGTTTGGATCCATGCATTGGCTGCTTCACGAAAGAGTTCTGGAATGAGATTCCTGCAAAACAAAGAAGGCACGTCGGGGGTTGTGTCCCGATT
>JAOTBA010000003.1:12858269-12881389 GCA_025629845.1 Erythroxylum squamatum | reverse complement strand
ATTTCCATAAATATAAACATGTTACCCACGAGCGAAAGCTCACCCCCACCTTCCCGTCCCATCTCCAGGTGAAGAGCGAGATTTCGAAGAATGAGCATAAAGGCATACTCCAAGATGTTGTTATTTTGAAATTCAAGTTAATGTTGTAACAATGCTTTAGATGCATTTTGAGAAAACAGTTGTTTTAGTCAGATGTATTTTGAATCATGTTGTAAAGGGCTTGAAATGCCCACTAAAGCATTGTAACATACTTGATTTTGATGTAAATGGAATGCACTGAATTATGGTATTCCAAAAGAGTTTGCATTGCATTGTTTGAAATTTCATGTGGGTAGGAATGCATGATGAGTGAACTTGGTTTTTGGCTTGAGTATGAAGTGTTAGGAAATTGAAATGAATGAAATTGGGTAGAATTGAAGTGTTGATGGTGTTAGTTTGGGATTGAGCAGGCTTTGAAGTGGCATGGGAATTCTGGAAATTCCCATGTCCGTTAAACGGACACGTATGTCCGTTTAACGGACACATTCGGGTGAAAAATACCCCTTGGCCACTTCATGTCCGTCAAACGGACATAGCTGTCCGTTTAACGGACACATTCGGGTGAAATGTCACCCTTCAGTCGCCTTGTGTCCGTTGGACGGACACGACTGTCCGTTTAACGGACAGTCTCGGGTGAAATAGTGCCCATTAGTCACCTCGTGTCCGTCAAACGGACACGCCTGTCCGTTTAACGGACAGGTTCGGGTGAATTGGACCATTTGTCCAGTGTCTGTCCGTTAAGCGGACACGCATGTCCGTTTAACGGACACTCTCGGGTAAAATGGCCCCCAAGTCCAGTTCATGTCCGTTTAACGGACATGGGTTGAAAAGTCAATTCTTTGAAATTTGCAGAGCAGATAGGGTTTAAGTCTTAATCAATGTACGCTCACCACCAATGTGAGTTAGCAGCAAGTGTCAAGTTTAGGGTTTCAGCAAGGCAGGTGTCTTGGGAGTGGGTTTCAGCAGGCCCACCACCCGGGACCGTCGGACTCCAGGAGCGGGGTCCGACATTGGGTATGCAATTCAAAGATGGATTCTACCAGCCAGGTCCACACATTGCAAAAGAATTATTGCAATTTCCAGATGAAAATCTCATTGTGAAACAAATTCAACAATTCCTCGGGATTGTCAATTATATCCAAGATTTCATTCCACACATGGGTGCTTATACTTCAAAATTATCCAAACTTTTGAAAAAGAATCCACTAGATCATAATATTGCACTTCTTTTGAGACACTCATTCCACTAAAGACTTTGAAGTAAGCACATCATTTTAGGCAACCACCGATTAGGTTTATAATTTAACCATCAGATAAAGACCAGAAACAACCTTAAAGCTTTAGCATTTTGGAACCAAATATTTCAAAGTCAGCTTTAGGAAAAAAATGAGATATTTGGTCAACTGATACATTCGGTTATTTCTATAAATTTTATATTCGGTTCATACATAAAGCTTCGATATATGCAGTTTTGGCATAAATCAATTACACATGCTTTTAGTTTATGTTTTTGTATGAAAATTGAATTCGGTTAACTAAGGTTAATACAATCAAAATTCAAATTAATTGTTCAAGGTATGTTCAAATATTGATACAATTGATCTTTTATTAATATTGTGAAATAAATTGATTGAAACAACATGCTGCCAAAGTAGCCTCTCTTGTGTAAATTAATTTGTTTTGTAATATTAAGATGGTTGTGTATGTGTAATTCATGCGAGCATTGACCGGCCCAAAGGAAGATCAATATTTTGCCCGAAATACATGAACACCTATGGTGATAAATATGTGACAATTATGAGGTTAGCTATGTGAACAATTAATCAGTCCAAAGAAAGGTTAATTGTTTCACATTTTGTTATTGTCAATATTTGATTACTACACCAAGAGTACCACTTGCAAGTTAATATTTCTTTCCTAAGACTAAATATTAATGTTGTGCTAGGTATCTTGTGATGAGATATACCATTATTTGATTTTATATGATTATGTGGAATTTATGTGAGCTTGTTTTTTGGTTGTTTTGTTCTTGTGATGGGATATACCATTCTCGTGCTTAACGGCACAAACTTTAAGGCATGGAAAGAGAGCGTTACAATTGTTTTCAGTGTTATGAATCTAGACCTTACATTAAGGACTAAACAACCTGTCGATCTTAAGACTAACAGTTCCTCTGATGTAAGAGGGATATGGAAAGGTGGGAACGTTCAAATCGCACGAGTCTTATGATCATAAAGTGTGCTATTTCAAAAACCTTCAGGGGCACTATGTCCGAAGGGGTAGCTACTTCCAAAAAGGCTTAAACAAGTACGATTTTGGCAAATCTCATTTCAATGAGGTATAAGGGAGTACATCTAGGAGATGCCACATCTTGCTTTGAAACTAAAGGCACTAAAGTTAGAGTTGTTTGAGGACTTACTTATACACCTAGTTTTGATATCTCTTCCTGCACAATTCAGTCAGTTTAAGGTTAGCTACAACTGTCAAAAGAGACTTGGACTCTAAATGAGCTCACTTCTCATTGTGTTCAAGAAGAGGAAAGAATAAAGCAAGAGAAGACAAAGTGCTCATTTGGCACTACCTTAAATGGCAAGAACTTGAAAAGAAAGAAGGGTAAGGAAACTACAGGTGTCGCACCATAAAAGAAACAACAGATGTCGCACCATAAAAGAAACAACAGAAGAAATAAAAGAAACAACAGAAGTAACAGGATAAGGCTTTTGCCTGTTTTTCTGTGAAAGTACTGCACAAAAAAAGTATTGTATCAAATATCACGCATGACGTGCAAAGAAAGGGTTACCTGAGCTACCAAAATCAGTTGATGGTGAAAGATACATCTAAGTGGGTGATGGTAAAGTGGTAGAAGTTGAGGCTATTGGAACTTTTAGGTTATTGTTAAAGATCGATTATTATTTGGATTTGAATGAGACTTATATTGTACCATCATTTAGACGGAATTTAGTTTTTATTTTGCATTAGACAAATTTGGTTACTTTGTTCATTTGGAAATGGTCAATTTAGTCTTTTTTTATATTCAATAGTTGTTGGTACTGGTTATTTATCATTTGTTGATAATCTATATTTGATTAATATGGTTGCCTCATATAATGAAACTTTGCATGTATGTAGAGGTGTAAAGCGAAAATTAACCAATAAGAATTCTACTTCATTATGACACAAGCGTTTAGGGCATATCTCTAAACAAAGAATTAAGTGTCTTGTGTCTAATAGAATTCTTGATTCCCTTGATTATGTAGACTTTGAAAATTGTGTTAATTGTATTAATGACACACAAACAAACCTAAGGAAATCAGATTCTAACAGGGCTATAGACATCTTAGAACTCATAGATACATACATTTGTGGGTCATTCCCTATAGTGTCATGGAATGGTCAGTAATATTCTATTACGTTCATAGACGATTACTCCCATTATAGCCACTTGTATCTCATTCATAAGAAGTCTCAATCTTTGGATGTGTTCAAAAACTATAAGGTTGAGGTTGAGAATCAACTCAATAAAAGAATAAAAAGTGTCAGATCTGATCGTGGTGGTGAATACTATAGTAGATATGGCGGAACAGGTGAACAACATCTAGGACCATTTGTTAAGTTCCTTGAAGAGTGCAATATCGTCCCATAATACACCATGTCATGATGTCCTAGCATGAATGGTGTTGTTAAAAGGCGAAGCAAAACACTCAAGGATATGGTAAGGCGTATGATTAGTCATTCTACTTTACCAAAATCTCTTTGGGGAGAAGCATTAAAGATTGTAGCTTACATACTCAATAGGGTTCCAACTAAAGTAACTACCAAAACCCCTTATGAGGATTGGATGGGAAAAAGGCCCAGTTTGAACCACTTGCACATTTTGGGTTGTCCAGCTGAGGCAAGGCCATATAAGCCAAATGAAAAGAAACTAGATTCCAGAACTGTTAGTTACAATTTTGTTGGGTACTCCAAAAGGTCTAGGGGTTACAAGTTTTATGATCCCACTGTATAGTCAATTTTAAAGACGAGAAATGCCCAGTTCTTTGAGGATGTTGAGTTTAGGAAGGGAGATAAGGTGAGAGACATTGTCTTTGAAAAGGACTATGTTAATATTCCTCTAGTTGTTGTTGACAATGATATGGCTTTTATTCCTGATATTGTCGAAGTAACAAATCCAAAACAACAAGACAATGTTGAGGAACTCCCTATTCAGATTACAGAAATTATTCCAGAAGAACAAACTCACCAACCTCAAGAACTAATGTCGTTAAGGAGATCCACTAGAGAAAGCAAAAGTGTGATTCCAGATGATTACATCATAGTTCTCTAAGAACATGAGGTTGGCATTAGTGTTATGGAAGATGATCCAATCAAATTCCATCAGGCCATGCAAAGTTCTAACTCTCATAAGTGGATTGATGCCATGAATGAGGATATAAAGTCCATGAAAGACAATGACGTTTGGGATCTTGTCTCATAGCCTGAAGGTGTGAAACCCATCAATTGTAAATGGACATTTAAAACCAAGAGGGATTCGAAGGGTAATGTAGAGAGATATAAAGCTCGTGTAGTTGCCAAGGGCTTTACACAGAAAGAAGACATTGATTATAAAGAGACTTTCTCTGCAGTTTCATTGAAAGAATCTTTTAGAACTATAATGGCACTTGTGGCACATTTCAACCTTGAGTTGCATTAGATGGATGTAAAGGTTGTGTTTCTCAATGGTGACATTGATGAGACAATTTATATGGTGAAACCAGAAAACTTTGTGTTAGGAGACCCAAAGCAAATGATTTGCAAATTGAAGAAATCCATCTATGGGCTCAAGCAAGCTTCCCGTCAATGGTATTACAAATTTCATCAAGTTGCTCTTTCGTTTGGTTTTGAAATGAATGCAGTTGATGATTGTATATACCACAAGTTCAGTAGAGGCAATTTAATTTTTCTGGTTTTATATATCGATGACATACTGCTTGTCAGCAATAATATAGGCTTATTGCATGAAACCAAGAGCTTTCTAACGAAGAAATTTGAAATGAAAAATCTTGGTGACGCTTCTTTTGTATTAGGGATACAAATACACCGAGATCGCTCTTAAGGTATACTTGGGTTATCACAAAAGAGCTACATCGAGAAAATTCTTTAGAGGTTTGGCATGCAGGATTATAAACTAGGTGACACTCCTGTTGTTAAAGGAGACAATTTAGTCTCAATCAATGCCCCAAGAATGAGTTTGAAACTAAAGAAATGCAAAAGATTTCTTATGCTTCAGCAGTAAGGAGTCTAATGTATACTCAAGTATATACGGGTCCAGATATTGCGTATATTATTGGAATGTTGGGAAGATACTTAAGTAATCCTAGAATGGATTATAGGAGAGCATCCAAACGAGTTATGCGGTACTTGCAGAGAACAAAAGATTACGTGCTCACATATAGGAAGTCAAATCAGCTAGAGATCATTGAATATTTTGATTCTGATTTCGCTGGATGCCAAGATAGTTAGAGATTCACATCAAGCTATATTTACTTGTTAGCTGGAGGAGCTATTTCCTAGAAGAGTGCTAAGCAGACACTCATAGCTTCTTCCACTATGGCAACGAAGTTTATAGCATGTTATGAGGCATCCAATCATGGAATATGGCTGCGGAATTTTGTCACTGGGCTGTGCATTATAAATGGTATTGAAAGACCACTATAGTTATTTTGTGGCAATAAGTTAGCAGTGCTATATCCAACAACATCAGGAGCTCAACGAATTCAAAGCATATTGACCTCAAGTTCATGGTTGTCAAAGAAAGAGCTCAAGATGGTCAAATGCCTATTGAACATATTGGGACAAACTCTATGGTTGCAAATCCGCTCACTAAGGGATTACCACCCAAGGTCTTTCATAAGCATGTTGCTTATATAGGTGTTGTATCTATTGAAGATAGGTCATTTTAGTGGGAGTTTGTTATTTCAAATGATTTTCAGTTGTAAACACTTTTATGATTTATTTGAACCTTAAAGTTTATTTGGCTGATCTCTTTAAGGAATAAGAAATTTGGACCAGTTGGAAGTAGGCATGTTAAGATCACATTACATGTAATTTCCATAATACACATCCATGCTTGATCTATATTGTTCAATTATATTGGCATAAGTGACCATTGATGGGTTTAGTTATGATATGTGTATAATGAAAACATCTTTGATCCTATGTTATTATAATTGATGAAAGAGATTGATTAAAGATGTATTTGGTAGTGATAGAAAATTTTGAGCTCATAAAGTTATGACATGATATACAATAGTGGGAGATTGTTTGATTTAATCTAACATGTGGGTGTGTATATATATATGAATTAATTGTATATTATGAGTTGTCATAAAGTTAAGCCCGGTTAAAGTGATCTATTAAGGTTAAAGGCTTTGGGCTAAATGACATCTAATAAAGTATGGGCTTTAATGTGTAGAGACCCAAAAGTCTGATTTCTGTTTTATGATGGGCTAAAATAGAAATAAGACAAATTATTTTAAAAGTTAGGATTATGGTCCCCAAGTGATATCAACAATTGTCTTTTCCAATATTCCATCAGTCAGAGAAGACATGGTTCTTGAGAGAAAACTGACATACATATTGAATTGGAAGACGGATAACTGCAAGACTCAAGAATCACATTGTTCTCATGGATCCAGATATGCTTCTGCAACAGATCTATGTACTCTTGATGATTTTACATGATTGTTTCTGTGATTGGTGAGTTTGTTTTTATGGAATAATTTATGTAATCTGAACAGGGAGTTCTTCAATATTGTCTTGTTGTTTTGGATTTGTTACCTCGACAATATCAAGAATAAAACTCATATCATTGTCAACAACAACTAAAGGAATATTAGCATATTCCTCTTCAAAGACAATATCTCTCACCTTACAAAGATAATGTTACTTCCAGAACATTGTTATTTCATGGGGTGTCTATGTGTAAGATCTATTTTGGATTATTGGTCATTGCTTTCATCCAATTCCACTAACTTGTTCAAATGTCAGGCGTTTGCAAATAAGTATTTTGTATCAACTCATGGAATTAGTAAATTTCTCTAAGATCTTTGCCAATTTAGCTCTGTTTAGATGGAAATCAAGGACTAGAAGTACAATATGCTCGCTTTCTCAGCTATTGGGCTAAAGGATTCAGTTTGATAGATGTTTTAAATTGCAACACTAACACAATGTGCTTCCCCATCTATAACACAGGCAGAGGTAAATAAACCATAATGTTTAAGAAATTGTCTCCATCTCGGTTGGTTGTATTTTAGTTAAAGACAGAGATAGATACAATTTTTTAATCATGCAAGCAAGGTTTAAGGTAAAGAATATCTTTAAGAGGTCTTGTAAGTAAATTGCATTCTTTTTCTAGTTAGAGAAACAGGGCCTCTGGCATTCTTTTTTAGTTAGACCAACAGGGCCTCTGGCCTCTTGTACACCTGGAAATGTTTTAAAAACCATCAACATCCTATACTTTGGGTTTCGATTTTGTCCAAGCTACCCATTGACATAAGATTGAAAGGGAAGCTTTAGTTTTTCTCTGTTAATGTACAAGAGTCTATATAATGCTTGATTTTCTATAAATATCTACCAATCCATCTTACTACCTAAGACAATAAAAAGAATTTACTTAATTGAGTTAAAATTTGTTTTTCTGCACATCTTATGTAATCAGTTATTTCTTAGTTGTTTTAAACTAATTAGAAATCTAATTTATCTTATTTTTTAGGAGTTAGTTAAATATTCAATTTATTCAAGTCATAAATTGTTATATAATGATTTATGCAAATCATAAGTTATTATCTCTTTATATTGTTTATGGTATGTATTTGCTTATATAAGTACTTCAAGATTCTAACGAAAATTTAAGTTTTTAGTCTGTCTTCTTTTTAGATAGATATCACCTCTGTCTCTTTTTTACCACTTTTGTTCCTCTAGTCTATGAACTAAAGATGAACCAAAGTTCAACAATAAAGGAGCAAGCATTGAGGGCTTATAGTAATACCCATTCCAAATATTGTAAAGGAAGGGGTAAAACTAGTGGTAGAGGATGAAGAAATAAAAGAAATAAAGATCTCAAAAGCAATTACAAAGCTAATAATGACCAACTTGAAGGAAAAGGTAAAGGATGAGATTTGTCAAAATCCAAAGTAGAGTGCATTAGATGCCATAAATTTGGCCATTATGTATCTGATTATTATACTAAACTACCTACTGACAAACAAAAGGAAAAGAGTTTAAGCTTCATTGAAAGGAAGGGAGTAGAAATATTGTTCATGGATGTTCAAGATGAAAACCCAAGATATTTGGTATGAGGATGCAGGTTATAATAACCATATGAGTGGGAGCAAGTTTTCTTTTTTCTTATCTAAATAAAGATTTTAATTCTACAATGAGTTTTAGTAATTGTTCTACTATGAAAGTGATAGGAAAATGTGATTTAATATAAAAAAAAGAATTATTTGTTAAAAACAATATCTCATACATTCCTAAACCTTAAATGTAACTTATTGAATGCTAGCAGTTACAAAAAAGGGTTACGTTCTCATTATTAGTAAGGATGTTTCTTAAATTTATCATCTTGTTAGATTATTTTAGTTGTTCATATAATTTCAAATAGATTGCTTCATCAAAGTTTGAAAATATTAACGTCAAGGAACATATACTAGGGTCTATGTGCGACTCGTTTAAATCGTGGGCTGGAACAAAAGAAAAGAAACTTTTTTCCACTATCCTTCGTCAGTACGGATGAAAGGGATAGAATGGAAGAACCCCCTTCACTATCTAAAATAAAAAATTAAAAAAAGCAATCTTATTTGACAGATGAAATAAAAGACCCCTCATGGTTGTGGCCACTTGAAATTTAGTGGATTGAAGAACCTTCAACAGAAGAAAATAGTGACTAGTTTTCTCTAATTGCTACTCTTTTCAGAGTATGTGAAGAATGTGTTGTTAGTAATCAACAACGTTCTGAATTTCCTAAAGGAAAATCATAGAAAGCAAAGGATGTTTTAAAGTTAGTGCATTTAGACATTTACAATTTAATAAACACATCACTTAATAGAGATAAACGATACTTAATTACATCTATGGATGATTTTTTAAATGGATTTATTTTTATAAAAAATTAGAAATTTTCTCTACATTTAAAAGCTTTAAAGCTTGTGTAGCAAATGAAGCAAGAAAAACCATTAAGACTCTCCAAATAGATTGTTGTGGCAAATATTACTCAAGAGAATTTAAAGCTTTTTTATATAGAGCATAGCATGCGAAGAGAGCTTACAACCACGTATATACTATAACAAATGGTAATTGGAGAAGAAAAGTTAAACCATATATATAACTTAATTCGTTCTCCTAAATGATATTAGATGCTTTTGTTTAAAAATGTAGATGATTATTTTTAATAATTGAGACTAATTGGATATGTTCACGGCGACCAAGCATCGCCTTTCCTAAACTTGCCCACGAAGTCTACTACATTCACCACTGATTATCCTTTTAAAGTGGAAAGCTAAAGTGTGTTGCTATAGGCTATAGCCCTATAGTGATCATTGGAGGCCTCATTTTGAAATTTTAGGCTTCTTAAATTATTGGACACTAGTCGGACCAACTGATGACAATTTGGGTATGTGCCACGTTTATAGTTCATACACTTACTATGTTGCACATTGATATGATTCACCCTCCTAACATTTGGAACACCAAACTATACTAGGAATGGAAAGGATGTATTTCCTCTAAATACAATTGCTAGGCTACCTTTATTAAGTTGCTCAAGAACCCATGAAGATGCTCTTGTAAAGCAATCACTTTTTGTCTACTAGGACTTCACAATAATCTCAATGGAAGCAAAAAAACACTAGTCTTTATTGGTAGTTAATTTCAAAAAGAAAAAGAGTTTAATGATTGCTCATCAATTTTAAAGGCCTCCTCTAATTCCTTCTTTGCCTAAGCTTGAGGACAATGGAAACCTCCAATTTATTTCTTTAGTCTCCATCTTTGTTACCATATGTTAAATTATTGCAGGTTAATTTTTCATGACTCCTTCTTTGCAATAACCAATCCTCTCAAAACAATTGCCTTTATCTTCTTCTTAGTCATTTGTCATACTAATACAGTAAGATTCCTTGACAAGGTAAACCCACAAAGTCAATTTCAAGTAGACCTAACTATTACAAAACATGTCTCTGTCTTGCCAAATGTCAAACCCATGTTACTGCCCTTGTCATTCCTCCAATTTCCACCACTAATGATGAACCAAACACTCGCACCATCACCTTTCCTCTTACAGTACCTCCACTAAGCATAATAGCACCAATCCCCACCACTTTACCCTACGGATTAGCTATCGTCTCTGTCATAATAGTCAATAATCAAATCTCAAGGCTAGTAAACAATCGCAGCATTGTCCTTGTTCATGCATGGCATTTTAGGAGAAGATTAATGATGGGCTTTATAGCTCGGACAAACATCAAAAATTCAAATAACATCAAACAAAAGTTAAAAATCTACCAAACTCAAAAACCTTAAAAATCTTAAGCACTTCCTAATCAAACAAAACACCACCAAACGAGATTATATAGAAGAAGAAACAGCAACCAACAGAAAACAGAAAATTAAGTAACAATAAAAAGATATGAAACTCAAAAAGGCCATAACTTTATCAACAACGAAAAAAGAGAAGCGAAAAGAAGACAAAATGGTAAAGAGCATAATTTTAAAAAACATAATTTACGGTCTATAAAACCGATTGATTCATTGATAAATTGGTCAATTGTTATATAAACAAATTATTAAAATAAACTTAATCAAAAATATAGTGAGTGCATAAAATTGTAGTTGAACTAGTTGATCTGGTTAAATTTTAAAAAAACTAACGATTTGTAGTTCTCATGATGTTATTAAGTGTTTGCATACTAAAAATAATTAAGGCTTTAAACTAAATGCTAACAAATATCAGTTCAAATCAAAAGACAAAGTGTTGAGATTAAAATTTACTTTTTTTACACTTCTTATCTAGTTTTTGTTCGTACCCTATCTAATTAGTTAGTTTTAATGGATTTAATTGATTTTATTTTAATTTTTATCAGTTAATTAAGTATTTGAATTATATAAATTATAGACTATTATCTGATTAGTTTATATATATTATAGGTTATTATCTCTTGATATTATTTACATAATATATTTACTTACATAAAAGCTTTAAAATGCTAATAAAGATCAAGTTTTTAGTTTATCTCCTTTTTTCATTCCTGTAACCTATTTAATTGATAAGCTCATTTCTCCTTTAAATTCATCTATCATCAAAATATCAAAAGTACGATTTAGATTAATGGAAATTTTTATCTTAAAATTTTTAATTGATTTCTTCAATAAAAATTGAGGAAACTTGGATTATTAAAATAATTTAAAATTGAAAATTTAAAAATATTAAATGATATCCACTTTAAGGTAACTTCTTTAAATAAGAAATTGAGACTAAAAAATTGATATTGGTATATTTAAAACTGAAACACAAACATTAGAAAAGCAAAACAAGTCCTTTTCAATAACATAAAGGCCTTTTACCGGCAATGTTCAAGATCAAAATGGGATGTTATAGTTCGTATATAAAACAAAAAGTTGACAACTTTGTGAACATAAAATTTCTGAAAGGAAAATGTTATATCAACTCATGAAATGGACCTATCTAATTCAAAACCTGACTTATCTTCCTCATCCTTATGATATAAGGTTCACCTCCTTGCTTTAAATGGAAAAAAAAAGCCCATTAGACCAAACTTTTTGTTACCACAAAGAGGAAATTTCAAAATTTTGAGAGTACAAACACTTTCTCTTTAGGGTCTATAATACTAGGGGGACCATCTTGTATTTTTCCAGGGTCATATGCTATGTTGGCTCCACCTAATGTTTTCTCTTGCTTAGAAAACTATGCCCAAGTTTTGCTAAATGGATCACTACAAGCTTCTTCACTTCCACAAGCCATGTTTAAGCCCCTATACTTTTCTATCAATTTGTGAAAGTAGCTTAGATACCTTATTTATATAACATTTCTAGAGGGAGAATAGAGAGATCACAATGACACTTTGTTGAATTACTATCATCACTATGATTAAATTTTCAACGTAAGAAAAATGAGATAGGGAGATTTCAGCACATGGGATTCTTTCCATTGTCACTGTCAAAATCAAAATTCAAGCCAAAAAATATGTGTTCAGTGTTCAGTTAATACATTTCTTAATACACCCATGCATGAGGTTACATCAAGCATTTGTTCATTTCCTTATAGTTTGTTATCATAAAAGCAACCTACATTTATAAATGAGCAGTATCCAAATTGGACTACCTTGTCTCTTATTTTTTATCAAATATCTAATGATTAATTAAGCTAGCATCTTTAGTATCAAGACTCCTACTCATGAGAAAATATAATTAGTTTGTGTTATTTTATAACTTCATTCATATAATGACCAATGAATGTAATTGGACTATCTTTTAAGGTTTTTCAATGGAAGTAAAAAGATATTTTAACTTAATAATATTGTGAAAGCCATTTCATGTTTTGTTTTATAAAAGATATTGATGAAGATCTAATTAAAGAATGCTAATTACTTTTTTATTTTAATGAATTGGAAATATGTATTAAGTTCATATATCGAAAATATTACCATAAATAACCTAATATTTCTCCAGTAATCCAAAATGAAATACACCTAAATAACCTAAAATAAGAGTTTAGTGATAACATTCATATTTTAATTAATAAAAAGGAATTTTTTGTTTAATTTGGATATACTAGGTAAGGGTTCAACTTATAAAAGTGATGATCTAGATACTTAAATAAAAATATGAAAACAAAGAGGCACGTAATAAAATTTGAAGTTAGGGTGCAGCTCAAAAATCAAAATGGCACTGATGGTCTAAGAGATTGAATAGGTAAAGAAGGGTTTGTGGATCTAGTCTAGGCATGTGACCATATAGTTACTTGAAACCAATTATACAAAGAGGAAAGCCTAAATCAAATGGCTAAGGAGCACGCACTAATATGTTAGGCCCCAATAAGTGAAAGTTGTTGCATCAAAATGAACAGGAGGTTACATGTATGGGTCTAGGTGTAGCAACCCCAGCCTATCCTAAGTTTTTATGGGCAAGATTCCTGATTTGGGTGTCTCAACATCCAAAGCTTTAATATGCAAATAAAGACAACACTTAGAAAGAAGTTTGTTAATTGGTGGGGGTTTTTTTTTCGTTGCACTCAGTACTTCATAACCTCGTGACATTGACATTGTCATTCATGTAGAGTTAGATTCAATATTATTAATCAATTTAGGTGTGATTGTTTTCCCTTTTTTCCCACTTACCTGCTTATTCATTCTTTTTGCCTTTGACCTTTTACACAGTTGTATCTAGTAACATTTGATTATTCCAAAATCTCACCTATTAGTTTCTTTAGTGATAAGATTATTAGCAATGTTATAGGTATGTATCAATCTTTTCACATGGATATTTCTACTTATCTTTTCTACTTTCACTTATTAAATACAATGAAATATAATAAAATCTTTATATAATAAAATCTTTATATAATTTCATCGTGGTTTCAGAACCTACATCAAATTAATTATCTAAACTTCTTTTTTTGGTTGCTATGAACAATAACATCCAAATACTAATATTCATTCACTAGCTACTAAGCTTCACACACTATCAGTAGTACCATTAAAATTTTACATCAAATCAATAATGTTAGAACACACTACTCTTATTTTACTATTCAATCAATTACCTGGTCTGCAAAAATCAAGTCCAAGTTGTCTGTACTACCTCTATAGCCTTTTTAGCTACAACGCTTCCATCAATAGCAGAAGACCCAAATGTCGATCCCTTATCTTTAAAACATGTCAAGTGTCAAAACTTTGACCGTTTTGTATATTGTTTTCTCATAGCATTGCTTTTTAGTTCCACTGCTCGTCTTGCTCTCAGATATGTCACAGCTTGTGATCTTTGGACTATTTTGAGCGTCGTTTTCTACAACATTCATCATCTTAATGTTCTCTCCTTCTTTATAAGCTCCACATACTTAAGAAAGACACATCCTCAATCTCATATTTCTTGAACATTGTCTCTATCACTACTGAAGAACTCGTAATTATCAGAGACTATCCTTGCATTTGGTTCATGTCCGATGGGGTGAGGGCAGTTGACAAGAACACAAAAATCTTGTCCTTAACTGTATTTAATTGCTGTTCGCATGAATTTCTGTCCTGTCCTCGCTGGACAAAGACAGAAAATTTTATCCAACCCTAAAGGGTTGGACAGCCGTCCACTATCCAACGGACAAGAAAAAAAAGCAGTCCCTGGTTTTTCCGAAACCTACACACAGATCTGTCTTCGTCTTCCTCCATCTGCCTCTTCCAACTAATCACTGTCGCACCTCCTCTTCGTTCATCTGCTCATCTCTCGCACCTTCTCGTGTAGCTCGCACCTCGTGTTCTTCCTTCTGCCTAAGTCACGCTCCCTTCAAGCGAGACCAGAGTTCGACACTTGAGCCTCCCTTCTGGGTAAAACGTTGTTCATCCCATCGAGTATTTCTTTTGTAATACGTATGCCCTTCTTGAGATGGAGATAATAATGGGTCGGTTTTGCATGAAGACAACCAATAGTGTATTTCTTTGTGAAGCAATGAAGATGCTTAAAATAATAATTACATTGTCTCGTCCTCAGATGCGTATGTAAATATGACTTGTTGGTCCATGTATGTGATATGTTGTTCATCTTGAATCTGCAGAATGAATGCTAAATAAGTGATTGAACATTGTGACGAGGAATGTATGAAATCTGATGAATCAAGATACGGTGATATAAATATTCAACATCTCAAGATTCTGGGAATTTGAATGCCTTCTATCACTTGCTTCAAACGTGTCTAGAATGAAGTGCCGATTTGATTTAGGCAGATCTTTTAGGTGTAATGGAAAGTATGCCTCGTATCTCTGTTATATCAGGTTCTAAATTTTACATGCCCAAACCAAAAAGCTATTGACAGTAATGGGGATAAAGAGAATTTATGTTGTGTTCATCACACTTGTGGCTTTGAAGTATACATGGTGTTTGCGGTGAAGAGAGGTGATGGATTTGAGCAAAAGTGAGGCTATTGGGAAGGGTTTCATTGAAGAATTTGAATGGTAACTCTGTTCAGGTAATAAGAAAAATTAAGTAGCAATTTGATGAAACACATTCTACTTAAATTGAAATGTATATGTATATGATAATCAATAGGCTTTGCAGTAATTTGTTATTGGTTCTTTTGGCATGAGTTGGTGAGTTATTTGCTTAGTAGTTTAGGATGTTCAATCAGCAATGGTTCTTGTTGAATACTAGTCAACTAATGTTCATGCTTTTCTCATAAAAACTGTGCATGAGCTAAGAAGGAAAGAATTGACTTGCTAAGCATGTTTCAGAGTTGCTGTCCACTAACTTAAGCTTCAGCGTATGCACAATTATCTGCACTTGGGCTACTTTGTTTTTGTGTTTTTGGCTTGATTCTCTACGGAATGCAGTTGTATCAATTGTCTTCAATAAGTACAAAAACAAATAAGTTTATGCTTCGAATAAGTACAAAAATAGAGGTCACTACTTAGAATAAGCATTTATTCTAAGTATGGACTTTCTATATTACTATATTTCGTTGTTGAAGATAATGTCATAGGCATTCTATATGTTCATTTTGATGATTTCATTCGTACTAATCCTCTTCCTTTCTCAATGCGTACAGATGTCATGCAATTCGTACTATTATCTACATTTTTACAAATGTAGCTATTCTATACATAAATATAAATGTAGTTTATGATCATTATATTGTTTGCTCTTTGCAGATAGTTATTGTTACATAATTGGAGTCAATGGATCATAATCATATGTTTAAGTGTTTGGCATTGTTTGAGCATTGGAATGGGCAAATGAATGTATTGAGAATGTTAATGTTGTTATGCTTGTATGTATACACAAAACAACGTCGTAGAAGTGAAAATGCGCAAGGTTGTAGGGCATTAACAGTACCACACAGACAAGCCAATATATATCGGATTTTGCATGAGGGGGATAGGAATAGTCAGTGGGATTTAAGGATGGACAATAATGCATTTACATTGTTATGTCAAATGCTTCAGGACCATGGTAGGTTGAGGGATAATGGCCATGTGCCGATTGAGGAAAAAGTATTAATCTTCCTAAGAATATTAGCACAAAATGAATCTAATAGAGTATTACAAGTTCGGTTTATGAGGTCAGGAGAGACAATAAGTAGAGCCTTCCATAGTGTGTTGAAAGCTGTAATCAGGCTTCGACAGCTGTTGCTTGTCAAGCCTGTACCAATCCCGGAGGATTGCACAGACAGTAGATGGAAATGGTTTAAGGTTAGTACAAAAATGTAGCTAAAGTACATTGTCATTTAACTGTATGACATTGGTTAACGGGAATTTGTGTTTGTTGCAATTGTATACATATAGGGTTGCCTGGGTGCTCTAGATGGGACTTATTTAGACATAATAGTCCCAAAAGCAGACAAACCGAGGTACAGAGGAAGAAAAGGGCGAATATGCACTAATGTTTTAGGAGTGTGTGATAAGGACTTAAACTTTGTTTATGTCCTTGCTAGATGGGAGGGTTCAGCAGCTGATTCAAGGGTGCTGCATGATGCTGTAAGTAGGCCAAATGGACTTCAAGTTCCACGGGGTATGTAAGAAATGCATGGTTAGAAATTGGAAATTTTTTTTTGACGCTTGATTACAGATACATTAGTGATTGTGTTTGTTGCTTATAGGAAATTACTACTTAGTTGATGTTGGCTATACCAATGGTCCTGGTTTTCTTGCGCCTTTTAGAGGCATAAGATACCATATTCAAGAGTGGGCAAGAGATGGAAGGGCACCACGGACACCGCATGAGCTTTTTAATAAGAGACACTCATCTGCCAGAAATGTCATTGAACGTACATTTGGTTTACTGAAAAAAAGATGGAAAATCCTCAGAAATCCATCTTTTTATTCCCCAGCCACTCATGTGCACATCATTCTGGCATGCTGCCTTCTGCATAATTTCAAAAGGTTGCATATGAGTGTTGATCCAGCGGAGCAGACTTCCCTTGAAGATGAGGATATGCCAATTGGGGAAGATACACCGTTACCTGCATTTCTCGATCGTGTTGAGACAAGTAATGAATGGACTCAATGGAGAGATGATTTAGCGCACAACATGTATACTGAATGGAGAAGAAACCATTAAAATTGTGAACTTTATATTTGTCTACAACAGTTTTTATAACATTTGGTTGGCTTTCAGTGTAACTGATTTGAGACATTGATTATATTTCTCTCCGAACTGTTGACTGCTATTGAACTTAATTACATGTGTCGTTTCATTCAATGTTGCCTTATTAGTTGTGAATTATGCATTTCATCGAAATGGTTTGTCATGGTTTGGGGTATGACATTGCATGGGTTAGGTGCAATGTCACGGGTTTGGACAGATGACGAAACAAACGCATTAGTTACCTTCTTGGAGGAGGCGGTTGTCGGTGGACAGCGAACCGACAATGGCCAGTTTAAGCCGGGGACTTTCCAACAGCTTGCTCGGAAGATGGTTGACAAGTTTCCTGGGTGTGGAATTGAGAAGCGACATATACAAAATAAGCATAAGAGGCTCAAGGAAAAATATCAGACAGCGTATGATATGTTGCAATGCAGTGGCTTTGGGTGGAGCGAAAGCAAGCAATGTGTCGAGGTAGACAGCAAGCAAGTCCTCGACGAATGGATGAGGGTAAGTTGTTTGTATACGCATCAGTATAATAGTTACTGTTTTTCATGCTAACAATCTGTTTTCATTTTGTCCAGAAACACCCTAATAGGTACTATACCCCTGGGAAGCCGTTCCCACTGTACCCTAGGCTTGAGATCGTATTTGGGAAAGACAGAGCAACAGGTGCAACATCTCAAGATCCGGGCGATGCTGAGCTTCAGTTTGATGCTGAAGAAAATGAAGCTGATGTAGCAGAAGCCTCACCTCTGCATGCTTCCCCATTGTCTGACCAAGGACCGGCAGACACTCACGCCGCAACTGCAACCGTCCACGTAGCTGGTTCTGTCGCCTCGTCTACGAACACAGACGTCGATCAGCAAGGTAAAAGGAAAAGGAAGACGAGGGACAATGACATGATAGAAAGCCTTGCAGCGACACTTGCCCGTGCTGCTGAATGCAGTTTTAGGAGTGCCCAGCTAATTGCAGATGCTATGGGGGGGGACAGCAAATACCCCAGCTTGGTGACGAGCTTAGGCGATTGGGTTTCGCCACTGAAGACGTTGTTAGCACAACAATGATCTTCTCGAGGAACCCTCATGCTGGGAGCCTCTTCTGGGGGTTAAATGCAGAACAAAGGCGGGCTTATGTCTGCAGACTCTTACGTGATGATGTCTGAGTTACTGTTTGGTTCTTAAATGTGTCTGTTAATCTAAACTTTTATCTGCACTTGTATGATGGTAACATTCCGTCGAACTTAACTTCTTTGTGCTACTACCGTGTGATGTCGATGGGTGAGATGATACATTTATGACTGTGTTCGGACGCATGTATGTCTATGATGAATGGCTGGCTTTAAATTTAGTTCATGTGGACATTTTCTGTACATTCATGAATGGTTGTGATATGCTTCATTTGCAGGTACATTACTATGGCCCGATACAGCTTTTATGTTGTCTTCGTTGGACGGCAAGTTGGCATTTTCACCAATTGGGAAGACGTGAAATTGGTTACTGAGGGCTTCCCAAACGCTAGATTCAAGGGGTTTCGGACCTTGGCAGAAGCAGAAACTGCTTATGCCATGGATCGACATCGGCGCAACCGTCCAAACGACCAAATTCTTCCTACCACCACTGAACCCGCCAATGAACCATCACCAATTCCGCTTCAACCGTCACTCCCAACAAGTGAACAAACAATCGCAGCTGCAACATTGGAGGAACAAATGGCATGTACTCGAGCATTGTTACTAGTTGCTGTTGGGGTCATTTTGGGATTTATCATTAAGGAAATTCTAGGTAAATTTTAAGGCTTCAATGTAATGAAAGCTATGAATGATGTTTATTTAAGTTATTATGTATTTGAATTTCTTGGTTATCAAACTTATTTGAACCTATTATGTAATATTAAGATGTTTTATTTAATTCGTTTGTCCCAACTAATGCTTATATTTATAATCATAATAAGAACAAGAAGATTTATAATTCAGTATAATTATAAACTAATCATAATTAGCTTAATTATGATAACTTATGATAAACAATTAACAATAAATAATAACACCAATTACAATTATTACTAATACTAATAATTAGTGTTGTTATTTTTATTACACAATCAATAATAAATCTTACTAAGAATAACAACAATAATTAATAATAATAATAATATTACTTATCATAACATTATTAATTTTGTAAAACAAATATCATACTAAACTTAGTAACATTAACAAATAGTAGTCATAATAGGTATAAAATATTTCATAATAATAATAATACTATAAATAATAATAATAATAATAGTAATAATAATAATAACATTAATAACAATAATAATAATATAAATAATAATTATTATTATAATAATAGTTATAATAATAATATTAATAATAAAAAAAATAATAATAAAAATAAGCATAACAGTAGTAATAATACTAATACTAACAATAATAATAATAATAGTTATAATAATAATAATATTAATAACAATAATGATAATATAAATAATAATAATAATAATAACAGTAATAATAATAAACATAACAGTAGTAATAATAATAATAATATTATTATTATTATTAATCATAATAATAATAGTTATAATAATAATAATATTAATAACAATAATAATAAATATTGTAAATTAAATATTTTATACAATGACAAAATAACAAATGAATTACATTCACTCTTCTTATTATACTACAAGGGCAATTTTTGTCATTAACACTGTTTTTTGTTCTGTCCCCTGCAACCAAATACATTTCTGTCCTCAGGAAAAAGACAATTATCTTTGTCGTGTCCACTGCAACCAAACATCTCACTGTCTTCAATTCTTGTTCTGTTCCGTCTCGTCCTATCTTCGCATGTTGAAGACGCTAACCATACGAACAGTTAATGAGTTTTGTGATGAGTATGGCATCTCACAAGAATTTTCAACACCCAAAACTCCACAACAAAATGGAGTTGCGGAGAGGAAAAATAGAACACTCCAAGAAATGGCCAAATCTATGCTGAATGGAAACAAAATGTCAATGAGATTTTGGGCTAAAGCGGTGAACACAGCTTGCTACATATGCAATAGAGTATATCTTCAAAACTTCCTAAACAAGACGACATATGAACTTTGGAGAGGAAAGAAACCAGATGTGAGCTGCTTTCATATCTTCGGAAGCAAGTGTTATATTCTTCGAGACCGTGAGCAACTTGGAAAATTTGAAAGCAAAAGTAATGAAGGAGTATTTATTGGGTATTCAACTCATAGTAAAGCCTATAGAGTGTATAATCAAAGAATAAGGAAAGTGCAAGAATCCATCAATGTTGTAATAGATGATGCATCCTTGATGAGTGATCATGTGGCTGAAGATAAAAAAATCTCATATTTACAGTTAGTTACTGCAAATGAAGTAACTGCAGAAAGTGAATTATAGCCAGTTACTGCAGATGGAGCAGCTGCAAAAAGTGATTTACAGTTAGTTACTGTTAAGGAAGTAACTGCAGAAACTAAAGAGTTTTCAGTTACTTCAGATGATGATGCAATCAATTCACTAGAAGATGATTTGAACCGAGGCTCTTCATCTCGAATCCGAAGAAATCATCTAGAAGAAAATGTTATTGTGGATATGAGTGAAAGAAGAAAAACAAGAGAGAGAAAAATGGTCAATTATAGAGAACTTGCAGGATACTTGTGCTATACTTCCTCACTTGAACCAAGAAATGTCAAAGAAGCTCTACAAGATGAATACTGGACAGTAGCTATGCAAGAAGAGTTGATTCAATTTGTATGGAATGATGTGTGGAAATTAGTGCCAAGACCACCAGCTACAAATTTAATTGGTACAAAATGGGTGTTTCGGAATAAAACAGATGAAAAGGGTAATGTTACCAGGAATAAAGCAAGGCTAGTAGCTCAGGGATATTCTCAGGTGAAAGGAATAGATTTCGATGAAACATTTGCACCTGTGGCACGACTTGAATCGATCAGACTACTATTGGTGTAACGACCGAACTCTGGCCGGTCCGTTACTGTGTAGAGCCCGGCCTCTACCACCGGCACTCCAGGTATTGTCCTCTTTGGCACCCTGGGTGAGCCACTGCTCGAACCCAGGACCTCAAGGTTTTGTTTCACTTAAAGTGAACGCCTCTTACCATTGAGCCATTTAGAGGATTTTAGGAGTTAGAAATGAAGTTGGAGAAGTACGAACCCTGTACTTCTAAACCTAGACAGAACTGAAATAAATAAACCCACATAGAATAGGATGGAAAGAGCAACGAAATGGATAGATGCTGGCAGAAAATGAAACCAAGAACAAGGTAGGATCAATATGAAATCTAATTCAAATTATGGTCAGCTTTGAACAAAACAGAACACAAATATAGTAGGTGCAAAACCAACAAAAATTCTGCACAAAATAGAATGGTGGAATGAGATGTGAGGTGGATAGGAGTGTTTTATGAATAAAAGACCTAGTTGGGACCAAGACCTCAACAACACTAGAATGAATTCAGATTGAAGCAACCTTGGCAATGAATTTAACCAACAAAACCTTTCACGAAAGGCCCCGCAATTTAGCTAAAACACAAAGCTAAATTGTGCACTAATACACTACACAACTAGGTTGTATAATGCTACCACAATCTATAAAGAAAATGGAATTCAAGAAGTGAAAACACTCATGGGTTTTAATGCTGAAAATTCTCCCCTTACAAGAGAAATAACACTCCTATTTATAGGTGGAGTGGCTGGCCTTAGGAGGGTAATATAGGAACAAAATATTAGAGTAGAAAGGCTAAAATACTCTTAAAAGCTAAACAACTTGTACAACTTTAACAATTAAAAATTCAGCAACTTGTGCAACTTGATGGTAGCTGCTGAACTTTTCTAGAAGGTGGCAAAGATTGAATAATTCAACCACTTGTGTGTGCAGATTTTTGACTTCCCATCTCTTCTAGAATGTGGACCTTAAATGGGCTCAAAATTAGCCTAAAGTTGGGTTGAAATGGTGCTGAAATCTTGGTTGACTCTTGGGCTTATAGTGAGCTCTCCAATTGGGTTGAGACTTAAGATATTCTTCCAATTTTCTTTTGTGTTCAACCTTGATTCTTCTTGATTAATGAGTTTAAGAATGAATAAGTTGAGCGCTTCTTTCATTTTCTTTCTTCGTGAATATGTCTTCAAATTGGAAATATCTTTAATTGGCTCGAGATCCAAGTTTGGCATGATTACATCAATTAGGCTCGAGAGCCCAAGAAACAAAATGTCTTAAAAGGTTTAAAGGTTGAAATTAGCCTTGAGAAAAATAACCTAAAAATCTTTATTGCAAATTACTAACATAACATAATGTTTTCATTCTTAGATTGAATTGATAGGTATTTGTTGCTCTATGGACAAGAGTTGGATGAACAGTGTTAGGGTTTCTCGTGAATACATTGATGGAGTAAGGATGTTTATGAATTTTGTCGCTGGAAAAAAGGGCAAAGAGTGTGACATTTCATGCCCTTGTGCACGTTGTATGAATTGTTATAAGAGATCTCAGACAAATGTGTTTGAACATTTAATGCAATTCGGCATTGACCAATCATACACCCGCTGGGTTTTACATGGTGAAGTGCCAGCATATAGATTTATGCCTAGGGAAGAAAGGCTTGACACTGCAAATGTTGACATAGATGGGACGGGCATTGATATTAATGAAGGTGATAGCGATGAGGAGGATGATGGGATGCAAGCTTTGCTTGATGATGTGGGTACTTTCG
>JAOTBA010000003.1:12826528-12839785 GCA_025629845.1 Erythroxylum squamatum | reverse complement strand
GACTATTTTGCAATTTTTAAAAAGTTTAGGGACTATTTTATAAATTTAAAAAATATCCCGAAACGGTACCCGGTATCAACCGGTACCGGTACAGTTCCGTTCCAGAGTCCAATCCGATACCGAACCCGATACGATATTCGTAACATTGGATAAAACACTGGGAGAAAAGAAGAGAAATCTAATGCCGAATCAACCTTGACAACATGGCCGGTCCAGATGAGATCCTTAATTTTCTAGGTATATACAGCCAAATGCCTACATGGACTGCTACTACTTGGACGTATCCAAACCCCAGAGGTTGGTCTTAGGCCGTTAAAATTTAACCCCAATTAAATTTTCGGAGCTGCTCTACAATTAAACACATATACGATTGAATTGTAAACAAGAGAAATTATTGGATAAGCCAAAGGTATCGTGTTAACATGTAGCATATGGTCTGTCAAATGTCATATCACAATTTAAATCAAATCAAACAATTTAAATAAAAGGATATGACTTATTTTCTTGTTCATTATTATATGACTTTATGTGAAAAGACGAGAATATCATCTAAGAATTTCTTAAATAATTTCTCAATTGTGGTCATATTGCGTTTATTCAACCTTAATAATCACTAGTATTTGGAGCTCTTTAATAGTGACAGACACAGTTACTTGTACAATATATGAACTTTAGGGATTCCAAATATAATGGACCGTCATTTCATTTGTATAGACTTGGAAAAGATATTTTCCGGTAAAAACCATCTTACACTGTCCTGTAATAACAACAAACTCTGAATTGTCGTTTATGAAGAGATATGTAGCCGATCGAGAGCACCGCTAAATAACACTATAATTTTTAGGATAGAGTACCCTATTCTTTTTAAGCTATCTGTGTTACTTAATTTTATTCATAGATTTGTGTTACTTAGTTTTATTCATAGATTTGTGTAAATTTTACGTTACAAATAAAATTTAATAGAATAACATGAAAATTGATTAATTGGAATAGAAAATGTATACCTAATTTCCTATATTAGCCACTTTTCTAATTTCCTGTCGACCTGGCATGTCCCTTTCTCCTGTTTGATGCTGATATGATGTAGATATATCTGCCGTTTATAGAGAGAACAGAGCCAAAGAACCGCATGTGCAGCTAACCTGGGCGACTGTACTACCACTACCACCGTTACAAAGCCAAGTTGAGCTCTCTCTCTCTAATCGCTTTCAACTTCCATGTTGAATCCTCTGGCCAGCTCAGGAGTTTCTCACACAATCTTGTACTACACTTACCCCAACAAAACAAACAAGGGATGACGATTTTATGCGAGCACTTTTGGATTACGGGGTTATTGTTCCACACATTAAGGATTTGAATCTGCTCTAGTTTTGACCATTTCTTCCGAAAGCTGACAGTAAGTTACCTTTTCTCTAGGCATCTATGATCTGGGTTTGACCCTCTAGGGAGTGGTGTCCGTTAGGGTTAGCTTGGCACGAGCCTTGCTTGAAATTTGAGCCTCCTAGTCCTAGACCACGCTTGCTTTCACCACCGGGCATTTTTAAATGTTTAATATTTTAAATTCGAATGGCATGAATTCCTTAAAACTAGTTATAATATCTTAGATCTTAAGAATTTAAATTCTAAAATATTCATTTGATTTTTGGTGGTTATAATATATATATATCGAACAATTTATAAGATTTGACAGAATTTAATATTTTAATTATAGAAAATATTGTATCTTTTTTTTTGTCCTATTAATGGGATGATGAGGAATACGTTTTGAAGGGACATTTGAATGTTTGTGAGCTGAGTGTTTAAAGACAATAAATAAACTAACAAAGATACGAATTTTATATTGTACCAATCGATACTGGCTGAGAAGTATTATATTATTCAAAAAATTATACAAAATTAATGTCTTCGGTACCTTTCGTCGGTACCAGGTAGCACCAAATTTTTTGACCGATATCATAAACTTTTAAATCTCCAAGGACTAAGCTGCATAAAAAATTATACTAACTCATGCACGCAATAGGCTCCACACCATTTTTATCTCTCTCTCCCCTCTACCCATTTTCAACATTCTCCATCCCTTTAATGTTCATTGTCACTGGCCACCTACTACCATCGTGCCATCGCCTGCAGCCATTGCCATCACACCACGCCATGCTCGATTTATGGCGTGCCTCCACCTCTGCCCAATGCCAGGCTCCACTGTCGAACCACTTCACCATCGCCATTTGTCTCTGCTCCAGTCCACCATCATCTCGTTGCTTGCCTAAAAACTGGAAAGATTACATAAATCACGATTTTCATTTTCTAGATCTAGACCTCAACCAAACCCAATCAACCCGATCCAACCTGACCTAATCCACATTGCAATTTTTGTTTTTTTGTGTGTTTTGAATTGCTTATTTCTACTATAAATTGCAATTGCATTGCGTTTTGGTTGTGTCATGTGTGTTTTGTAAATGGTTTATAAATTATGCATCGGAAAGTTTAGGTTTGAAAGTTGGAATTGTTTATATGAGTTAGTTCGATTTCAATGTAATTTAGGGATTATGAATTTATGAAGAAATTAATACATTGGAAAATTTGAGTTTGAAAGTTGGAATTGTTTGTGTAAGTTGGTTTAATTTCAATATAATTTAAACATTGTGAATTTATGAAGAAAATTAAAGTTTTTGTGTTAGTTAATTCAATTTCAATGTAATTTAGGCATTCTGAATATAAGGTTGACTATAAGTAAAAGATTTCTGAAAAGGAAGTTCTGGAAGAAAGAGTAGCTAAGTTGGAAAATACGCTGCTAAAAAATGATTATAATAAGGTAAGACAGTTAGAAGAGAAAGTTGCCGCCTTACTAGCATGAGCATTCTATCAAAATTGTCCATAAACGAGTTAGTAAGAGGACTACCAACCTTGAAGTTTGAAAGCAATCAGGTTTGTGCAGCTTGTTTAAAACGTAAACAAGTCAGAAGCATCTTTCCTCATAAAAATATTATGTCTACTAGCCAACTACTTAAACTTGTGTACATGAATTTATTTGGTCCCACTAGGGCTTAAAGTTTTGGTAGTAAACATTACGGTTTTGTACTAGTAGATGATTACTCTAGATTTACATAGGTTTATTTCTTATCAAATAAGGATGATACTTTTTAAGTGTTTGAGAAGTTTTATAGAAAAATTCAAATAGAAAACGGTATAGTATCACTTCAATTTAGAGGTATCATGGAGGAGAATTTGATAACAGAAAGTTTGAAGAATTCTATGACAGCAATGGTATAACTCATAACTTCTCTTGTCTAAGGACATCTCAACAAAATGGAGTTATAGAGAGAAAGAACATAACTTTGGTTGATATGGCCAAGACCATGCTTTGTGAAAGTGGACTACCTTATGGATACTGGATAGAAGCAGTATCCACAACAGTTTATGTACTTAATAGATGTCTCATAAGACCTATTCTGAAAAAGACAATCTATGAGCTGTGGAAAGGAAGAAAACCATATGTTGCTTACTTTCGAGCATTTGGCTGCAAGTGTTTCGTTCTAAATAATGAAAAAGACAACTTTGGAAAGTTCGATGCGAGATTATAAGAAGCTATCTTTTTGAGCTATAGTACTGCTAGTAAAGGATTCATAGTATATAATAAGAGAATAAAGAAGATAGAATAATTGATATATGTGGTATTTGATGAATTACTACCTTCGACAACACCATCTGACTCAAATGATGAAGAGCATCCTTTGGTACCTAAAAATACATCAGAAAATCAAACAACACCTATAATACCTTCATAATTACAAAATCAAGAAGGCCCCTCTGAAGCCAAAGCAGAGCAGGCTCTTTCATCTCATCAGAAGCCTATGCAACACAAAACACCGAGATAATAGAGAGGTTTTGATACACATCAATATATTCTGGGAGATCCCTATAAAAGTCTAAGAAAAAGATCATTGTTCAAGAACAACTTTGTTGCTCTCATCTCACAAATAGAACCAAAGACCGTTGAAGAGACCCTTACTGACAAAACTGGGTTTTAGCCATGAAAGACGAATTGAATCTATTTGATAAAAAGCAAAGTCTAGAATTTAGTACCTCGTCCTCAAAACAAGTCAATCATTGGGAATTGGTGGGTATTTCGAAACAAATTTGACGAAAATGGTAAGGTAGTAAGAAATAAAGCTAAAATTGTAGCTCAAGTTTATAATCAACAGGAAGGTGTTGATTTTGATAAAACTTATGCACTTATTGCTAGATTGGAATCAATTAGAATTTTACTTACCTTTACATGGTATAGAAACTTTAAGTTGCTCCAAATAGATGTTAAAAGTACATTCTTAAATGGTTACATTAACAAAGAAATATTTGTTAAACAATCCCCAAGTTTTGAAGATGAAAACCATTCGAATTACATGATAAAGTTTATCAAAGCTCTGTATGGTTTAATGCAGGCTCATAGAATGAGAGGTTAAGTAACTTCCTACTTGAGAATAACTTTGAAAGAGGAATGGTCGACAAAACCTTATTTATTAAGAGAAAGGAAATGATTTACTCATAGTGCAAATATATGTTGATAACATAATATTTCGTGCTACTAATCTACCCTTCTTTGAAGAATTCTCAGCACTAATGCAGGGGGAGTTTGAAATAAACATGATGGGAGAATTATCATTCTTTCTCAGAGTATAAATCAAACAAATAGAAAAAGGAATCTTCATTAGCCAAGATAAACATACAAAGGAACTCATCAAGAAATATCATTTTGAGAATGTCAAACTGATGGGTACTCCCATGTACACTAGAACTAAACTTGATAAAGACAAAGAAGGCAAAGCTACGGATGAGACAAAGTATAGAGGAATGATTGGATCACTACTATATCTTACAAGCTCAAGACCGGACATTATGCTTAGTGTGTGCCTTTGCGCACGCTTCAATCAAATCCAAAAGAAAACCACCTTTAAACAATCAAAAGAATCTTTTGATATCTCCACGGAACTATAGATTTTGGACTATGGTATCCAAAAACTAATTCATTTGACATAGTGAGCTAGTGTGATGTAGATTATGCAGGTAATAAAGTCAATCGAAAAAGCACAAGTGGTCACTGTCAATTTCTTGGAGGATGTATAGTATCCTGGTCCTGCAAGAAGCAAAATTGCACAACGTTTTCGACAACTGAAGTGGAATACATAGCAGTTGCTAGCTGTTGTGCTCAAATCTTATAGATGAAGCATCAACTACAGGATTTTTCTCTAAATTTTTTTCATATTACTATATTACGTGATAATACCAGTGCTATAAATCTTTCTAAAAATCTTGTGCATCATTCTAGGACTAAGCATAGAGAAACCAAACATCATTTTCTTAGAGATCATATTTTAGAAGGAACCATTAATCATTTGCATGTTAATACTGAGAATTAAGTAGCTGACATTCTCACTAAGCCACTTTTTAAAGATAGATTCCACGTGTTAAGAAAAGAGTTTGGTATATGCAAACTCTCTGATATTATTTCTGTATAAATATTCTCTGCTACTTGTCTTTGCATTTCGTTTAGCAGACTTCTTCTATTCTGACTCCTTAGGAAAAATCTTCACTGACTATGTCTTTTTTATTTACTTTTTCATTATATTTCATTATGTTTTGTTTCACTTCCTCCATATGCTCTATTGTTTTTTATAATGACCAAGGGGGAGAGTTTATGTTGATATATTTTTGCATATATGATGATATATTTCTCAATGCTGATCAATGCATATTTCTCAATGTTGACTCAATTATATATGTGATTGATTCTGCTGTTGAACTTGTGAAAATCTGTAATATATAAACAATAGGTTCCTTTCTTAAAAGACAAGCTCCTTTTAATTATGTCTAAACATATAAAAGTCACAGGTATCATTCGAATCATCTATTATCTATTTGAAATTTGAAAAATATATCTATTATTGCTTATCATCGTCAAAAAGGAAGAGATGGTTAGCTCAAGTTTTATATTTAACAATGTTGATGATAACTATATAATATTTCAAAATTCAAATTAGATTATTTCCTTGTATAGATAACGTTATTATTTTTTAAAGGAAATACAATCATAGGAGAATTACTTCATTTCTTGTAGGAACCTTCTTAGTAAATTTTCCTTATTAACATCTGGGAGGATCTTACCTTTTCGAAAAATTAGCTCTAGAAATTTTTGTTCCAGCTGAGACGATATTGAAAATCCAAAGTCAACTCAGAATTAAGATGAAGCAACGACTAGTAGAAGAAATTGACTATTTAAAGAAGAGCAACAACACTTGTGAAGCAACGAGCATACACAGACTTTCGAAATATTTGAAAAACATCTATATTCTTGAGAGTCATATAATTCTTATTATGCCTTAGAAAGTGAAATCACTCTATCAAGAGAGAAATTGTTATTTGAGAACTTACTTTAGTTTTTATTTTTCTGCGAGCTTTTAGAAGCTTGTTATACACTTCAGGTATAGAAAGTTAGAGAACTTTAAAAAATATGTACTCGTGAGTTTGAAGAGACTCGTCAAATTACTACTTGATTTTATAGTGAAACACTCAAGTTAGATATTTGGGGACTGGATGTAAGCTTGGGTTGTCAGCCGAACCAGTATAAATCGATTGCGCCCTTCTCTATCTTCTCTTAACTTTTAAATTTTCGCATTATATTGTGTGTGTATTTATTTCAGCAAAAGGCTCTTTCACTTTATAACATGCTCCTTTTATTTTCAATTTACAAGAGGTTCTTTTTAGTTTTAACAAATGCCTTCTTTTTAAATTATTTTATCAAAACTTTTTGTTTAGTAAACTCTTATCGTTTAACAGGTTCCTTCCGTTTAAATAGGATCCTATCGTACATCAAGCTCCTACTGTTTTAATTATAGACAGGCTCTTGTCATTTCCTTTTGAGTTAAAAGTAACTTACAAAATTTTTTAAGTTACACACAATTCACCATACTCTTGCGTGTGTTTGCTTTATCAATTAGTAAGTAGCATCAATTTAGTTTTAGTAAGTGGATATATATAAAACACATACGGCCTCTCCCATTAAACAAAATTTTGGTTGCCACATGAATTGGCATGAGAAATAACTATACATCATATTCTGTTTACCACTGTAATTAATGAGAAATTGTCTTCAACTAGGAGAAAATCATGTAAATTTAGCCAATAATAACTATTGATACATTAGAATTATGATAATCTGAAAGCTAGTCACGTGGTTAAATAATGTTCAGGTTTTTGAGTATGCAAGTAAATCGGGTACTTCTTCATGTTTCAGAAACCTTAGCCTTTGTTTGGATCCTTACTTGCACAAGAGAAAGGAAAGGAAATGTTGAGGGGAAAAGAGGAGAAAAGAATGGAAGAGAAATAGAACTTCCTTTCCTCTGTTTGTTTTCCTAATTTATTAAAGGAAAGAAATGAAACTTATATTGGACAAAAGAATTTTTTGAGACCTTAATGCCTTTGATTATGGAACTTCAGCATACACAGATAAGGATACTATGGTAATTTACATATATTGGAGTTCTCTTATTTTAGATTTCTCCTCTTTTCTCACCAATTTGAGGGGAAATATATTTGGCCAAAACTTCCGTCAGTTTTCTCTCCATTCTCTCACTTTCCTTTTGCTTATTTTTGTCCAAACAGTGGAAACTAAGAGAAGCTAAGAGAAGCTCAATTCTCTTCCTTTCTTTTCTCTTCCTTTCCTTCAATCCAAACCAAAGCTTAAAGACTTACACAAGTCGAACTAAATAATTAAGTTTAACTAAAAGCCAATGATGAGTGAGTTGTGGATTATTCGAAGACGAATGATGCAGCGACAGGTCAGGTTTTGATGTGTTCACTGCCACAACTCGGATGGTTATACGACTTCTCGTTCTCGCACCTAACGTGTTCAATGTCTGATGGTTATAGCATTCACTATAATAATTTTTTTAACCTATTTTTCCAATAATATTATTTTTTTTAACCTAGTTTTCCCTTACTTCTTAGAAAATTTCCCTTTTTGTTTCATTTCTGATAATAGACATAAAGAGATCTACGCGTCCCTTTCTTGAAGATAAAACAGAAAATGATTTTTTCCAGATAGATGTGATAAGTTTCTCTTATATTTTTCCTTATTAGTTCCTTTTTTTTTAGATATATGAATATATATAAAGTGATTTAAACGAAGGAAATGTAAACACAGGTTAGGGTTTGCAGTGGGAAGCCGACGGCAATAGTGGCTTCAAGAAAAGGGCCTTACCCCGCTGGAAACACCTTCTTTTTTGTCACTTTCTGATTTCTCTGCTTTAGCAAACTAGCAGAACTTTTGACTCTGTTAGTTCCAGCTCCTTTTTAGGTTAGTTCTAATCAGTTACAATGTTGCTCAAAGTGAGTACTTTCAGGAATTGGGTTTAGTTGTGTATTTTTCTCTTCCAGGCATATAAAGCTCTCGTGAAGGAATTCACAAAGCACAATAATAATAAAATGTTTAATTAGTTAGTTTAGTTAATCGACATAAATTAGTTAAACTTAATTAAATTTTTTAATTAAGTCTTACATAAATAATTATTTAAAATTTTTGAAACATGTAGTAAGTTATATTAACAAAATTAGCGGTTAAAATTTAAACAAAAATAAAAATTTAAGTATTTAACAATTTTTTAAAATTTAAGTTATAATTACAAAATTCGACAAAAGTTGATTTTTTTTATAAAAAGAATATATATATACAGCGGTTATTGGTCCCCAACTGTTTATACCGAACGTGAATGTGGAGTTAGTTTGTGCTTTAGGACCTTTTTTGACTGCGCCAGCTCTTCCAAAAGTTCTATAAATGCCACCTAGTCCTCTCCGGTTTGCTTCACTCACCTTACCTTGCATTTGCCCATAGCCCACTCTCTATTCCCTCTCAAACTGTACGTATGTTTCTTTATTTCAGCTAGGCTTGTACATTTACTTGGAAAATGCTTAACTGGTTTCCTTTTTCTTCTTCTTTTTTTTTTTTTTCCTTTTAGTGTAGCAAAATGGCTATCTCTGGAATCTTCTGGATGTGTTTTCTTGCAATTGTTTCCTCTGCTAATGCTTATGGTGGCGGTGGGTGGATTAACGCCCATGCAACTTTCTATGGAGGCGGTGATGCTTCAGGCACAATGGGTATGGCTACTTAACAACAACCGGGGATTTCATTCTAAAGGTTTAAATCTTTTTCTTAGGGAAAATCCACTGAACTGGATGTCAATTTTGTCTTGTGCATGCAGGGGGGGCTTGTGGCTATGGAAATCTGTACAGCCAAGGCTATGGAACAAATACCGCAGCTTTGAGCACTGCTCTGTTCAACAACGGGCTCAGTTGTGGCGCTTGTTTTGAGATCAGGTGCATGAACGACAGAAAATGGTGTCTTGCTGGCTCCATTATGGTCACGGCTACCAATTTTTGCCCTCCAAACAATGCTCTCCCCAATAATAACGGAGGTTGGTGCAACCCTCCTCTGCATCATTTTGACCTTTCACAGCCTGTGTTCCAACACATTGCTCAGTACAGAGCCGGAATTGTACCTGTAGCCTACAGAAGGTATGGTCTCTAACCTATTTTTTCACGAAACAAAAAATGAATAAGTAATCTCGTGTTAAGACTTGTTAAACATGAGATTGTGCTGGGATTGTTCTTTTTTTATAGGGTGCCATGTAGGAAGAGAGGAGGCATAAGGTTCACAATTAACGGTCACTCCTACTTCAACCTCGTACTAATCACCAACGTTGGTGGTGCCGGTGACGTTCATGCGGTGGCTGTTAAAGGATCGAGAACTGGTTGGCAGTCGATGACAAGAAACTGGGGACAGAACTGGCAGAGCAACACCTACCTCAATGGACAGAGCCTATCATTTAAGGTCACAACTAGCGATGGACGTAGTGTGGTGTCCTACAATGTTGTACCTTCGGCGTGGTCCTTCGGCCAGACCTATACCGGTGCTCAATTCCGTTAAGACAGCATCAGCCACGCATGTCCTTCATCTACATTCAAGCTCAGTATGTTATATTATGATGAATAGGTATTATTAGTTCTAGTGTTCTAGGCGGAGTATGTATAATACGGTATCTGCATAGGGGTCAGTCTTAGGCAGGCTTATAGGGTCAGAACGAGATGGGGCTTATTTTAAATAGCCATTTCTTGTTTTGAGGTAATTGTGTAATCCGAGAGAATCCTATTCAAAGAAGTGGCAGGGGTGGACTTTTACTACCCGCCACTAGCAATTTGAGTTTTTCTTTTAGGCCTCTTGTTTTGCGCTTTTGGAGGGTATCCAGAAGTTGCTTTTTGCTTGGGAGTTCCTGTCCTATGCTTAAAACTATACAAGACTCGAGTGTATGTTTCCAATTCCACTTCTTGCTTGCTAGTAATGCAAATAATAGTGTTGCTTATCATATTCTCTTTTATGTTTGTTCTCGTCTTCTTTTATCCGGTTACATCAATTAAAACTGGAAAAGTTCTCATAAGGCCGAAACCTGGCCTCTAACTTTCACCGAGTTCTTAACTGCTCACAAATCATTTTCTAAGCTGCAATGCCCCAAACCAAATTTGGCCACGAGACGTTCCTCTTAATTGCCATTCTTAGTTTCTGTTCTGTAACATACACTTATTTTGTCTTTTTGTTGAAATGTCAGTCTTATTTCATACTACCTAAATTTTCCATGCGTTTTATGTACCAGAGCAAGTAAACTTGGTTTGATAAATGACTCGCTCGTTGTAATATGGGAATCGTTGAAGATTGAAAAAAGGGAACAAAGTAAATGTGTAACTTCATCAATATTTTAAAAGACAATATTGGATAAAATATAATAAAAAATCTGGAATTTAGAACTGCACATTTTTCAATCTGTAACGGAGAATTTATAATTTTTGGTTCTCTACTTGAGTTGAAAACTTGAAAATGATATAGTAACAAATAGATATCGATCTTGTCAAAAGTAAATCTTTATTTGCTGCATTTAACAATTGTCAGGTACAGCAGGTCGTAAATGTCTTCAATCCTTCACAGCATCTCCTGCCTCTTGGTTCTGGTGAAAGCCTCCTTCTATATGAAATATAAAGCTGATGAAGATGAACACATTTGGAATCCGAACCCAGGGAGTTTTGTGTGCTCCAACAACATATTTCTCATTCTCATTGAATTTATTGTGTTCAGATACCAAATTAATTCACAAGGTAAGTAGTAGAGATTTACAGAAGCAGAAGTTAGTTTGAGAAGAAAATGTGTCAGGTCTTACTGTCATTTCATATGACAACGTCAAAACACGGTTCATTTCCGTATCCTTCTGCTTGTCTCTTAGCTTTCTAGTCTCTTTAGTCTTTATACAAACAAAGATTGCCTGAAGATTCAAATCGATATCACCAGAGAATCCGATAATATACAAAAATCACTTGCACATATGCTTTTTCTTTTAACGTATTTTGGTTCTTTGATGACAGGAGGTGGTCACATGAGATGAGAATAAAAAAACTTGTGCTTAATGGGCAATTGTTCTGCTTCTGTCAATTCAACGTTTCATTTATTAAAAGCCAAGATGAACAGAAGTGTGTTTTAATCCGAGAAATGAATTCTGTTATTTCAATTAGAATAGCTTCTAAAAACATGTTTGAAATTTGAATAAAAAGCTAATATTTTCAAAAGAATCACTTTTTGCTACAAAACAAAAGCGAATAGATGAACAGGGACGGATGTCAAGTGATTGATTGGTCAAACTCTGGCGCAACCTGACAGCTTCCACGTTGCCCATATCTAGACTAAACACCTTCCCCACGTGCCGTTCCCGCTCCTTCCGCTGAGTGCTGACTAACTTAACCTGTCAGAATCAAGGACAATTACTTGCCTGCCCACAACATATAACGATAAATAATTAAATATCAACATTAGTACTAAGTTAGTTCGTTGGTCAGTTAAGGCATCGACCATCAAATCAACCTGCACCTTCGGTGTTCTGCACCAAGATGTACAAAGTATTGAATGCATGTCTTTTAGTTGCAACCGCACTACTCAGGTCTCGTATCGTAAACCTAAACCCCTTTGTAACATTGCTTCTTACCAATGGAAACATAAACACCGTGCATTTATGAGGACTACTACCCTTGGGCAAATACCATACATCTGAAACCCACCCAGTGCTTTCCAACTATGAGTTAGAAAACGTCCTAAAGCCTTTCATTTTATTAAATTCCCACAGCCTTAATAATCTGCTAGTGGTTAGGAGTTAGGAGCATTGCATACATAGTGGTTTGTACTTGTACCCATCAAAATCTTCCCTTTAACATTTGTAGCATCGTGGAAAAAATCTAGGCGAGTTGTAAGTACATTAAATGTTCACATGCAGTTCCTTAGTAGTTACCTTGTGATGGGTTTAATGATATAAAAGGGTGACTTTAGTTAGGCATGTTAACGAGTTGGGTCGGCCCTGAACCCTGGCTCAATTTTTCTAGATCGAGTTAAAACAAAAGTTCCATTGATTTTTGGTCAAACAATTCCAATTCAACAAGCATAATATCGTTTTTGTCAATTGATTCTTCACTCAATTTGGACTATTTAGCTCAAGTTAAGTATATTAAAATAATTAATTTCAAATCCGATTCAAAATTTGATCAAATTAAATTTTAAACATTAACTTTGGATTGGTTCAAAATCGAGTCTTATTTGCTTTTATTTTTGCTTAACTCTAAATTGAAGTCTGATCAAATTCAAGCCAAACAATTTGAATTTAGGTAGGTTAGGCTTCAGACAAAAATATCCTTATTTTTGTTAGTTAGTTCTTCAATTATTGAATAAAAAATATCGTTTTCGCCTAATTCGATTTAAATATATTTAGATCATTTAAAAGGATGAGTCTTGGGGCAATTGGTAAGGTTACTGCTTTGTAACTACAAGGTCACGAATTCGAGTCACATAAATATTTTCTTTCTAAAATGCAAAAAGAATGTTAAATATAATTGATTCCCTACCTTCACAAAAGGAAGAGCCTTGTATACCAAAGGTTTGCTTCTTTTAGATTATTTAAATTGAATGAGTCGATCATTCTAAATCTTAACTCAAGTTTTGACTTAAAATCTAATCAAGTTAGATTTCAGACGTGGCGATTAGCCTAATCCAACCCAACTTTATATTTTTGCTCGATATGTTGGACACCGAATTTTTAGTGAAAAATAGAAATATTAAAATGAAATGAAATGAGTGTTTTTGTATATAAATTGTGTTAGAGATGATTTTTGTGCGTTAAGAAA
>JAOTBA010000003.1:12793226-12808935 GCA_025629845.1 Erythroxylum squamatum | reverse complement strand
AGAGTCGAGGGGCTTAGATATTTTTAGGGTAAAATTTTCATTTTTTGCAAAATGGTCCCTGACAAAATTTTCTTTTGTGGAATGGTCCGGTATTTTCCGGAGTTTTTGGTACCGGCCGGTACCGACCGAAACAGGCCGATACCGACCGAAATTTTCCACCGAAATTCTGCAAGGAGTACCGGTACCGGTTACCGTACCGGCCGGTACCGACCGGTACGGTACGAAATTCCAAACGTTGCTACAAGTTCATAAAACAATTACATAACTTCGTTATACAATATCATTTTGAATTTTTCAAATTTACATACACGTCAGTATTATGTGCCAAGTCCAAGTGCCAACTTTCTTTTCATCTGTAATGCATGAACTTAATTAAACAATTGAAAATCGGGAACATTAAACTTAGAATTTAAAAAGAGAGAACTTAATTATTTCACTGTGAAAAATAGATCATACTTTTTGATATAAAGAGATTAACATGTTCAATAGTGGACTATTAAAAAATTAGTATATAATAAATAAAAGTAAAAATTATGATAATAACTAACAGTTTATTATGGAAACAAAACACTTTACTTAAATAACAATAATATATATTAATGATAATTTAATAATTCTAATTAAAATTGAATCTAACATAAAAATTAAAATAGTACTTTTGAAGAAGACTGTGTCTTATCATCATAAAAATGTTCAAATCCTCTTTCATTATTTAAAGGCTCATAAATCATGCTTTTATATAAAGTTTATGTATCAACGTAATCCATTGAGTTTAAAGAAATTATAAATTAATAATATATGATATTTTTTTCCATTTGTAACATTTTACTTTTAATTTTTAAATATGATTAAAATAAGATGTCAACTAATTACCAGTAGATATTCTTAATTCATTCGTTGTAACAAATATATTTTCTTTGTAAATTGTCTTTTTTAATATTATTGTAATCAAAGAGCAAGCTATGGTTCTTCTTTTGCAATCCAGAAATTAGTTTGGCCAATACAATTAATATCTACTAGATCATGTGTTCTTTTCTTACTAAACGTTCTAAATATACAATACAGAAATTATTGAATCAATAATAAAAATAAAGTACTATAAAAACAAAATTCAATCAATAAAATATATATTCTTTATCGCCATATTATAAGCAACATTTACAAGGTCGTTAGGTTTGATGCTCCAAACAATTTTTTTTTGTATAAGTATGTTCAAAAATACTTTAATTACGTTCATAACCGGATGTATAAGTTGTTTGATTAAGTATTCTTATAAGTGGAGCCACAATCTTCATAATAATCAAGTAAGCATCTCAAAATTTATTATCCAGAATAATAATATAAACCTCTTTTCCTTTCACACCCTTAAATAACTTGTCTATTGAAAAATATTTGCTTGTCAATAAATTTTAAAGTACTAGATTACATCACTTTTTCAAATTTATAAAATATAGTTTCAAACCTAACAGCAATAGGACACATAATCTTAACCCAATCTTCTTACTTTCTTAACTAAGAGAAAAGTGTAAGATGATTATGACATTATACACAAAAATTTTGATTTTAAATGCACCTAAAGTAAGATTAGAAATGTGTTTTATATAACTCATATCTTTTAAAATGATATTTACAAAATGAGCAACACATAAAGATAAATAAATATGCTCATACTTTGATTGTAACAAGTACTCAACTATTGTATAATTAGATGAATTGTTTGTAACAAAATGGATAACATTTTTTAGTCTAACCACTCAAACTCAAAAAATAATTCAAATAAATTATAAGCACCTTTTATCACATTAGAATTGTCAACAAACTTGAGAAAATTTATTCTAACACTAAGATGAACTAAAAATTTAATTAAGGTTCTTTTTCTTTGATTAATCCATCTATAATCTAGAATAGTAAATCATGTTGTTTCTTAAATAGACTTACATGTATTTATAATTAACTGGCATTCCTTTTCTAAATCTTGAAGTAAGGCAAATGAATCTTATAATGAGAAAGTTCTTAAATATTAGACCTATCATTATTGTAACATTTATTGCTTCTTAAAAATATGATAAGTTTAAAGCATTTAAAGGAATAAATTATGAGTCTTTATATTTTCCTTTTTTATTTATTGTTTGCAAATAATTTTTAACCATCTCTCGTGCGTCAAATATTACATTTGTGCAAGATGTAATATTGATGAATGGTATTTATAACTTGCAATTCATTGACCACTATTCAAAGGCATATGGTAAGTATATTTTTAGATTATATTCAACATATCATAGATATTTTCATCGATGATTTTACCATTCATAAAGATTCATTCAATAATTGTTTATATAATTTAACACTCATATTGCAGAGGTACATAGAAACCATGAACTTTGAAAAGTGTCATTATATGGTGTAACAAGGTATTGGTTTAAGATATGTTATTTCAACTAGACCTTTGGAGGTAGATAAAGTTCAGATTTATATTATTCAATCTATTCATTACCTTGTTAGTGTTCAAGAATTTTGTTCTTTTCTCATACATGCAAATTTGTATCAAACTCATTAAGGATTTTTCCTACAACACATTTTCTCTTTATAATTTGCTACAAAAAGATGTTCTTTTCATATTGGACAAGGGGTGTAAAAATACATTTGATAAGTTGAAATAATTGTTGATGTTGGCACCAATTGTTCAACCGTTAGACTAAAGTCTTTTATTTGAGATAATGTGTGACGCAATTGATTATACGATAGGAACTATCTTAGGTCAACAAATTAGGACAATGATACATGCTATAAACTACACATTAATAACCTTAAATGATGCACATAAAAAATTATTCAACCACTAAAAAAGAGCACATAACTATCATCTTTTCTTTATAAAATTTCATTCTTATTTATTGGGAACTAAGTAAATGTTTATTTTGATCATGCGGCCTTTGGGTATTTAATGACAAAGAAAAATGTGAAACTAAGACTAATGAGGTGGAAATTTTTTTTGAGTGAATTTGATATGAAGATCAAAGGTAAGAGTGGAGAAAAAAATTGAGTCATTATTAATTTAGGCTACCTAGTTCATGTGGAGAGCAAAATCAATTTATGAAAAGAGTATTATGACGAACAATTGTTTTCTACAAGGTTAAAACTTCTATGATATGGAAATAAAGTTAATTATTTAGCTACTAACATTTTACATATTAGTTTGTCCAAAACTTAAAGAGATAAGCTCAAAAATGATGCGAAGCATTACCTATGGGATGACACATTAGATATTAAATTATGGTTTCTGATTAGCTAACTAGGAGGAAAGGTAAGTATTAAGTACCATAACAAATATTTGATCTATAAATAATCTTTGTTTCATATCAATGAAAAAATATAGTTCTAACAATGGATGCGATTGTGGACCAAGCTTAATTTAACTGATAATTCATCGTTATTATATGTCAAATTTAATTTTCCAAATTTTGTTACAAATTTTCTTATTATCACAACCTCCAATTGGTTCATTATATAATGATTAACAAGTTAGAATTTGTTATAGAAACTATCTCTACTTTTTATACTACATTTGTTTTTGTTGTAGGAGTTTAGGATTTAATTTAGGTATGAATAACAACATTACCACTATGTTAAACAAGAAGTACAATAATAAATGAATTGACTATTAGCAAATCACTTTAAAAAGACATCACCATGTATTTGCTTATGAACTCTCCAAGATACTTTATCTATGTTGAGAAATGATACAAAAAATAAAAAACAAAAATATACAAGCAAGATAGAAATAGTAACATCTATTTGCAAGAAAAGAAAGACAAAGAATATAGGATTTTGAGTAAGATGCTCCTCTTTCTCTCTCTCCCTCTGATCCCTTTCCAGCAAAATCACCATCTTGTTTTTGTCATTTCTCTTTAAACTCCATCTACATCTTTCTTGTAAGCTTGTTATCTTTTGTTATACTAGTCTTTTCCCTAATGTCTCCTTTTCATTGTTATTATGTTGTTATTGCTTTTGTTGTCTCTTCACCTTCCATTTATCCTTTTTGTGTAAAGCCCACAAAACAAAGAGTAGCCCAACCTTAACTAATCATCTCAGCCTTAACTAACCAACCCAACCCGTAAAACCACTAAGTAGAGGGGTATAAAAAGAAGCCATCAGTTGGAAATATCAAACGCACCAACGAAAATCAACTTCATTCTTTATTTTCTCTCTATTTTCTAGCTCATAAGTGTGTTAATGTTCCATTTTTCTCCTACATGTGAATCTTTTCTCATGTGTTCCCTTAGTACAAAGGTTGTTTTGAAGCAAATTGTGGCAGTTAACAACCCCAAAATCCCTTAATACAAAGGTAAAATTCTAGCAACTATTATATGCCTTTTTTGTGATTTCTAGTCATCCTACACTAGTTTATAATTGGATTGCATGTTTTGACTATTTGGGACAATAATTGAAGTCATGGAAAGAGATAAAAATGGAGAAAAGGTGGTTGAAGAATGAGAAAAGAAGAGGAGGTATGAGAAGAGGAGAGGGTGAAGAAGACAATTTTTGGAAAATTTAAGTTGTATTAAGGGGCAAAATAGGAAATGCAAAAATTTAAGGGTCAAACTAGAATTTAGTTCCAAGAAGGGTATTTTCAGTATCAACATAAACAAATGAGGGTAAAATGGGACTTTTAATAGTTAAGGGTATTTTAGTAATCATGGTGGTAAGGTTAGTAAGGGTATTTTTATAATTAAGAATAAAGTGGAAAATGGAATAATGTTGGATTATTAAGTGAAATTGAGTTTAAAATTTTCTTAAATTAGTCTAATAAAATTTTTGTAATGTCTAGTTAGAAGGTCCGATTAAGGAGTAAATTGGACTATTACTTAGGGAGCAGTTGGTTCACATGGGGGAATAGTAATAAGAATGAGAATGAATATAGTGAGGAATAAGAATGGATATAATCATTATAATTATGATGGTTAGTTAAGAGGAATGAATGATTATCATTACCATTGATAGTGATTGGTTTATTAAACAATATTGAAAAATAAAATTTGTTAAAATTTTATTTTACATCAAATTTATATATTTTAATTAATTTTGCTAAAAAGAGAAAATTATAATTAATTAATTATATTGAAATTAATTAATTATATTGTAATTACTTAATTATATTGTAATTAAGTATATTTTAATTAATTATATTAAATTAATTAATCAATTATATTTTAATTAATAGTATTTTAATTAATTAATTATATTTTAATTAATTATATTTTAATTAAGTATATTTGATTAATTATATTGAATTAAAAAGAAAAAAACTATGTCATAGGCGTGACAAGGAGTGTCAAGCCTTTGACACTTCTATTCACTGGAGTGACAAAGGCTATCACGCCGATGACACTTGCTCTAGACCAGGAAAGAAACTCATTTCTCTAATACATGGGGGGTATGGACGATTCCTCGAAACTCATATATCTTCTATAATCATAATATAAGACCAACTACATTTATTCATTCCATACCCAATGATTGATTCCTAAACCCATGAAGCAAGGGCCCCCTTAGTTAAGTCTGAAATTGAGGTAAGGATAACCTTAGACTGTACTCTTATAATATTATTTTTGTTATTAATAAATTAATATATAGTGAGTGATATTTTGAATTAGACATTGACTAAATTAATGATTAACAATTATATTTATGGATTTCTAAATTGTGTGACCTAAGTTTATTTTATTTCACAAATAATTAATAAAGTACAAGGTGTTTCATTTTTAAATGTTGTTACGTATTATGAGATGTATTGCTTGTTAATTTGGCGAAAAATGTGTTAATTAAATAGAAAATGACTGATAATAGATTGCGAAGAAATAGTGTAAATCGAGAATCTGTGGCTTACCTAGGATAGTCCACATTCGATGGTCATAGATTGATAGGTTGATTAAATATGAGCGAGCGATGACTAGGTTTCTGTTTGTGGAGTAGGTACTGGGGCATCCTAAGTCTCAAGGGTGTCCTATTCCGATGGCTAAGTACTAGAGTGGTACTAAAATATCCTGAGTCTTAGGGATATCTTGTGCTGACAGCTAGGTAATGGAGTAGTATTGGGGTACTAAGCGAGATTGAGAAATTAAGGTACCCTGTCCTGATATTTATAAATCTAATTATGTTTCCACTTTGTGAGAGATATGAGTAGGGATGAGCTAGTAGATCATTGAATGTAAGCCTACCAAGTTAAGCCAAACCTAGACAATTTAGTTAATTATGAGATGAAACTTAAATGGCAATTATATATTAATATTAGTGCTAATCATTAATTTGGCAAAATTTTGGATGTTTGTTAATTGTTCACATAGACAAAGTAATTAAGTGTATCTTTGTATTATATGAATTTTTTAATCACTTGACCAAGGTTTATATTTATATATTGAGTTATTTGATTTTAAGGGTATGGTCGGCTACCCTTAATATATAGGTAGCTCAATCTTTGCCATAAATTTTTTAAGGAGACAGAGAGATTGTCGATAACCCCAGTGTATGTGATTGACAGAGTGGAGTTTAGGTGCGGCTAGCAGATTAATTAAATAAAGTTGTTATATTGTATATATTTATGAAATTGACAATTATGGGTCATTGTGTTTGTATATAATACTTTTGTGACTGACGACTTCTATTTTTTGGAATTAATGGGATTTTGGTTATTAATGTTATGTTTTAGAAACATTTTTTATAATTATGAATTATGAATTTTGGGTGCATCACATTTTGTCTTATGTATTCCTTTACTATTAACTAGTTGCATCCTTCAGTGTCTCTTATTCACATTCCATTACTAATTCTTGGGTTGTCTTCCTTTACATTCAAGCTTTTATATCCTTCTTTTTTTTAGTCTGAGTACTTCTCTTCTCCCACCTTCCTCCTGCTATTCGTAAGAGTGAAGGAACTTTTTTTCACTTCACATTTTTATTTCTTGCCTAAGTCAGTCTTTACCATTTAAAGTAACTGACTTTTGAACGATTTCTTCCTAAAAGTTGTCTTTAGTTTATTTTGAGTATGTCTATTGTAAAAAGTGACCTCGTCATTATCCCTAGCCCTAATTAGTTCCCCTTTTCGCCCTCTTACTTAATGCTCCTCATATTCCAAATAGTCCCCATCCTATTTCTGTGAATGAATATTCTTTTTTAACCATTAACTCTCGAAGGAGTTGGAAATAGGTTCTTGGTGACCCTAGTCACCACTCCTTGCATTACTACTCACTAAAGGAGGAAAAAGGTAGAGTTATTATTACTTCTTAGATAAACGTACCCAAGGCTAGAGCAACCACCTAGGAAGCATCCCTGGTTGGTTTCTTCCTGGGATCATATCCTCCTTTCCTAACTATTTCTAGTTAGGCTCATAAGATTTGGAAAAATAAAGGTCTAGTGGATGTACTTCTCTCTAAAGAGAATTTGATACTTTTCTCCTTTTCCAGTCAAAATGAAGCCTTGAAAATCGTAAAGAACTATGGAACCCTGGACATCTCCCTGCGCACATGGAAACTAGGTATAAATTTAGACATGATTTAACATAATAGTATTCCTATATTGTTGAATATGCATAGTATCTTATGAGAATATTAGACCATAAAAGGATTGAGCTTGCTTTCTAGCTACATTGGAAAGCCCTCGAACTTGGATAAGAACATAAGTAGTAGCAGGAGAATAGGATTTACAAGAGTGTGTGTTGGTGCAGGGTTATTTAAGGAGCTCCCTGATTTTATCCACAAATTTCTTTATCAAAACATGGCTTATTACAAATCATCTAGTTATGGATGCAATTTTTGAATTCTTTAGGGAGAGCAAAATGCTGAAGGAAATCAATCACACTTTCATCACTCTAGTTCCTAAAGGTAAAGATCAAACAACTATGAATGATTATCGTCCTATTGCCTATTGCAATACCATCTAGAAGGTCATTTCAAAAGTTATAATAGAGAGGTTGAAATTAGTACTTTCAAATCACATTAATCAGGAGCAATGAGCTTATATACCGGTTAGATGCATTGCTGATAGTATCACCATTATTTAGGAGCTCTTTAAGTATTATACTATTAAAAGAGGACATAGGAATTGTGCTTTAAAGATTGATTTCCAAAAAGCCTATGATATAGTTGAATGGTCTACTTTTTTTAGATTTCCTAATAGCTTTATAGCTTGGATTGATCAAACATATTGGTGCCTTTATCAAAAGCAAGAAAGTTATTGAATCTAAAAGGATATCTTTTGCATCCCTTTTGGAACAAGCTTATAATCCAAATAGGAGAATGTTCATGACGCCATTTCTAGAGAGATGGCAACCTGTGAGTATGAGTCCATGTAATTTGTATGTGTCCAAAAATTGAAGGGTATCCAGTGGGAATTCAAGAGGTTAAATTCTAAAAAGGGTCCCATCATTATGTAGACAGCTAGAAATGCAAAAGGAAAAGATCTTAATAATCCAACAAAACCTCTAAGATAATATAGGGTGTATGGAGTTGATAGTAAAAGAGAAGATTGCTCTAAAAAGTTACTTAACTAAAGTTGAGGATCATGTTTCCCTTCTTAAGCAAAGGTTTATAATCAATTAGTTAAAGGATGAGGATAGATATACTAAAATCTTCTTTAACTCATTACTGACCAAGAAAAATACTAACAACATTTGCTCTATTGTTTCTTGTTGAGCAAGTTTTATATCTAATAGAACTCTTAATACACTACAAGTATACAAAAAATTGTATCTTGTGGCATAAAAGGTTATCGTTCCCATGATGATTATGTAAGAGTTAACAATTTGAACCTAACTTTGTCTAAGGTATTCATAATTGATTTTAATTAAAGTAAATAACAGAAATTGAAACAAATAAATAAATAAACAAATAAACAACTAAGCTACCAAAAAATTTAGGGTTTTGATCAAGATTGAATATTTTGGACTTATTTTTTCCTTATTTTGTTTCCTTTAATCTTGTTGATCCAATTATATGTTTGATCTAGATTTCCTAAGGTCTTAATTACTCCCTCTCAAGATCTAATCAATTAACCCTAATTGAATTTGAAATTTCTAGTTTTGCAATCTCTCGTTTCACAAAACTTTCCTTAACTTATTCAATTAGATCTAAAGCAACCTATTAGATAATTAATTTCTCAAATAAGATCTCTCTTTGATTAATTATTAGTTTGATAATTGTGGGTCTATTAAATTGCTAACTCTGGTTGTACAATCTAACACCAATTACTTTTGATTCAATCTCTCGATTTGTTATCAATTTTATGTATAAACAATTATCACAACATCCAAGTATGTATTGAAATCAACAATAATCAAAGTCACAAAATAATTCTAGAATAAAACTTAATCTAAAATTTAGAAATTCATGAACATGTTTAACATCATAGATTTAGATGTGTAGAATTTAGATTACACATCAAGGATAATGAAAGAAATAAAGGAAAATAATAAAAACTCAATTGAAGCTTTGATATGGAAAGCTGGAATTTCTGGATATTCTTCTTGATCTCTCACTTTTAATGATGGTTGTTGTGTTCTTTTTATTGTATTTCATGTTTATATAGTGTTTTAGGGTCTTGGGGTCGTGTCTAGGGTTTTTCTACTTTGTTCAGTTCCAAAAATAGCCTTGAACCCTAAAACAGATGAAAAATTTCGCGCCTGGAAACTCTCTGGCACCATCGTGCCTTTAGAGGCATGATTGTGCTCCATTGTTTTTCCTCTCTGTCACAATCGTGCTTTGTGCTCTATAATGCCCGATTGTGGTAGAGGCCATGACACGATCGTGCTTTGCTTCCAACTTATCCATTTTCTTTATTCTTTAATTTCTTGATTTCTAACACTCACAAACACATTAAACACCATTTAAAACAAAAAATTAAGATTGAATTCATGCTCTAAACCACATAAACACGCAAAATATAATCAAACACTTACAATAGCACAATTCTAAGCCTATATATAGGATAATCATCTAATAAACACACTAAAACACCTATTAAAACATAGTATGATCTATACATATCAATATCCCCATACTTAAACTTTTACTTGGAAACCAAAAACCACATAAAAACACATAATCACACATTCATGCAATATGCAATAATGAGATAATGGTATCGAATCTTATTGAATCAATTTAACTACAAACATCAATCATTCAGATTGTGCTAACATACTAACTTATTTTTTTTTTATGTTTAAGTACTTTGACTATAGATGATAATTATTATGGATGAGGTGGATGCATAGTTATATATTGAAGGATGATAGTACTTGGTCTCTTGTAAGTAAAGACTCACACTCTTAATTGGTTCATCAATCAATTACTTAAGTTAAGGAGCTTAATTGAGCCTAATGTGGGTCATTAAATTGGTGATGGTACCTCAACATTTTCATGATACAATAATTAGTTAGAAAATAGGCCACTAATCAACAATGAGCAAGTTATCCAAGTTCTGAATCATCTTCCATCTCAAACCAAGGTATGTTTGTATATTGGAGGAGGACAATGACATGGTTTTCTAAGGGAATTGAGTTATTTGATCCCTAATTACTCTCCTAATGTAGAGCTAAGGGATCGCCATACATGGATTAATAGTTTGAATGACAAATTCGCAAATAAAGCTTGTAGGGATTGGATAAGACCTAGAGGTCAATCGGTCAATTGGTACAAGATTATTTGAAATCAGAACCTTATGTTAAGAAAATCTTTTCTAATATGGTTGGAGGTTAAGAATATAACTAATAAAATTGAGAGATTACAATTTCTACAATAGTGGGACACTTGCATTGTATATTGTTTAGTAGTTGAAACTATGCAACACCTATTCTTCGAGTATAACTACTCTATTGCTTTATTGAAACATGTTAAAAAAAAACTCTTAAATTGGTGATCTAATGTGGTATACCTCTTGGAGTCTATCCTATGGTTACTAAACAACCAAAACAATCTTTCTAGAGGTGACTTAGCAGCCTATCTCGTTGGTCTTAGTACTATTTACGTAATATATAGAATGAAAGAAACACCAAGATATTTAACTAACAAGAGATGCAAATTGAATCCACATTCAATCAGGCTCTAGTTCGACACCAGATACTTTTTAAAGAATCCAATCAAGACTTATAAAGCATGCATGGAGAATTGAGTAATATGGTACCACGTTCATATACATTTCCATGGCAGTAGATTAAACATTGCATTTTTCAGTGCGATGGAAAAAGCAAGAAGAAGCATTCCATTATTCAGAGTGAGGAAGAAACAAGTATTAACACTTGACTTTCGTGCATGCATGTCCAGCTTCAAAGAGTTATTGTAAAGGGAGCTTGTGCTTATTTTATCAGATAAAAGCAGAAGCTTGGGAACAAAAAAATTAATGATTAACCTGTATTCCAAATCGAAATCTATGAGAAAGCTTTGTCATATGAAAGTAACCGTTTTGATGTAAATTTAAGTGAAAACCTATGGAAGTCATGAAAAGCTTAGAAAGAAAAATTATTCACATTCTGACCGTCAAGGTGTACTTAAAGAACCCATACTCCATAGATAGCATCTAAACTAAATTAGACAATATCACCACTCTTATGTCATTGATATATTCCAGACTTACCTCACTCTCCTCGTTTTTGTGCTTAACTAATGACAAGCGTAATCCACGAGACAATATCTCTCACAGTCATCTCATTAAACACAACGACTACATCCCCCGTAAATGCAAATTTTCTACACATGAACGTTAAACCCAACAGTATGATTTCCCTAAAAAACTCCAGACTTTGCAACTAACTCACGAACATATGTTCCTAATTCACCCATAAAAGCTTAACATAAGTAGCCATAACTATGGGAACGTAAAATGATTGGACAAAATGTTAGATAACCAATTGTGAACATAAAAACTAATTAACAAACATAAATTGTGTCAAAAAAATACAAACCTAGTTTATCTCATTCTAAAGTCGTCTACACCATTTCAAATGCTCAAATGAGTTTTCATGAGATGAAATCTTACTCAAAGGAGTCTAAGAAATAAAGACTTGCCAAGTATCTTTTTAGGTTTTAGATTGATGATGCTTCCACAATAATGTATATAACAAAAAAATAAAAAAAGATTTAATTGAAATAGAATTAGAATATTAAAGAAAATAAATTAAAATAGAAGATGAAAATATTTTAAAATTGAAGAAAATAAAATATAATTGAAGAAGGAAGTTTAAGAGACTCTCTAAATTCAAAAAACACTTTTTAACAACTTAAAAAACATTATTTATGGTTTTAGAAAACTAATTGATATTAATTAACTCACCGATTTTTTTATACTGAATATTAAAATAAACTGAACTTGAAAATTGATTGGTTCATGATAATTGCAGTTGAATAAACTAACCCATTTTTCTTTTTAAAATAACTAAACGAGATCCTTAAACCTAACCACTACAAGAAAAACTAGTTTTAACGATAGAAATTACCGATGGAAAAATACTAATTTTCATAGGCAAACAAATTTGGCGAAGAAAATTACCGACGAAAAGAGTTGCAGGAGAAACAGTCGTAGATATAATTTCCCAACATAATTGTAATTCCGTCGCTAAATTTCCTGACAGTAACACAATTTCCATAAGTAAATTTATCGACAGTATTATAATTTTCGTGGCTAAAATTATGGACATAATTAATATTTCTGTCGCTAAATTTGTTGACGAGATTATAATATCTGTCGCTAAATTTCTCGACATAATTATAATATCTGTAGGTAATTTTAGCGACAGATAAACAATATCAGTCGCTAAATTTACCTACGAAATATATCATTCTGTTGGTAATTTACCTACTACATATAGCATTCCGTTAGTAATTTACTTACAAAATATTGTAATTCTGTTAGGAAATTTACCTAAGGTAATTTTAGCTACCATTTCTAACTTCCCACTCGAATTTTTGTTGATAAGCTACTGATTTTGTTCTACATTTAATTTCTCTAAATAATATAAACTTGATTGATAATATAATGGAAAAATTATCCTGACTGGTAATATAATATAAAAATTATAATGTACAACAATAAATATCTTGAAAATAACTGTAAATTAAGAATTCATAAAAAAACACAAGAGTAGAAAAACATCAAATAAATCCTTTTAAGTACCGAAATATTATAAATCTAAGCTATGCAGTCGGTGAAGGTGGATGGTCTGACTATTGCGATGAGATGCTGCCTCTCCCCTTTAATTTATCCATCTCATTACGAAGCTAGGCTATGTACTCCATTGATTGTCGCAACTGAGTTGCCAGTATCTCCACGGTGCTCTCAAGCTGAATGACTCTCTCATTAGATACAGACCGCCTACTAGATCCAGTTGTACTGGATGTGGAGGATTGCGAATAGCACGTGTTTGCAAAAGAACCTAAGCCGGAAATACTTCCACGGCGGTCCCTACTGCTAACTTCATCAAGATATGTTTGACTCACATCATCAGTTTCAGAGTTCTGATAATGTCGTTCATTACTTTTTTGTATTTGGTCATATCATTATAATTGTTTATATTAATAAGTGATAATTTTTAACTAATATTATTTATCAAATTAATATTAAAGTATAAATTTTATATACATTAAGTTGTCTACATAGGGTGTTGACAAATGTCACATCATCATGCTTCTTAGTGTAGGTATGCAAAAAGAGCTAACATAGTGGCTTCATGCCAATAGACCTTTCTTGCATCAGAATAAAGTGTTATAAGTGAACTACAATTCACAAAATTTCTGCAGAGTTTTCTTTATTTTTATGATATTTACCTCCTTATTAAACAAGAAAAATTCTTAACAACACAGTCTTTTATGACAACAAACATGTATAAAATTATCATTCTCCATAATACATATGTTTTCATTCTAAATTTCATACATCAAATTACATTGAAATCTAATTGGTAGTAATTAGTACAAAAATCAAAATATAAGTGTAAAGTTTAGATATTTACACGTTTCCCTGCATGCTCCTGATGGGTTATAGATCCTCCAGTGCATACAGGTAGACTCTATCCCTCCAGTCCTCCCCGTCTGTTTGCAAAATTGCGCTCTAAAATGGAGATTGCCTCGAGTGTTGCCCAGTACTGCTACTAACGACTCCATATATCTTCAGATATATACGAAGATCATACACCATTCTTGTGTAGCAAAACAACAAAGTCTCTATAACGTGCACGAGCACGACTCTACCATACACCATAAATGACAACATCAAAGTTTGAATCCCAAAAAAAATCTTTCTAAAAAAAAGGAAAAAAAATACTATAAGTACTTATAAACTACAATATTTATCTAATTAATGTATAAAATTAGATAAAATAAAAAGATTTTGAAAAATTTTGTATCTCAAGCTCCTAATAATAAAAGTCTTTTTTCCCCTGAGAAATATTCTTTCATAATAGCCCTCAAGTTCTATCTTCTCCTAAAACTTGGATAAGATATTTCTAGAGCATGTTCTAAATGGAACCAACCTAATATATAAGCCATTTTAGATCATTTTCAAATTAAAACCTATAACTTCAATATAAACATATGGTGTTATCATGTATTACAAAATTTTTAGAATTTCACTACAGATCGCTGACAATTGTAATGTAAATTCTTCCATGAACTCCCTTAGCTAGGCTAGAGGTCACCTCCTTCATTTGTAATGTCTACCTTTGATATCTCTGTCAGTATAGATTCAGATTCTGGTCTAGGAGTAGATGTTGCATCGATAGTATCTAATAGTCCAGATGTAATAGGGGTGCTAGATGGTGTAGTAGTAGGTAGGGAATATGGCTCTTTAGGGAATGTAGGTGGGGAAGGTGATGCCTCATCTGGATGTGGACTAGCTGGACATGCAACACCTGATTCTATAGCATCTACATAATGTGATGCTTCACCTAGACATGCACTGGCTCCTCTAAATGGTGATAACCTGAGCCTTGGTCGCAGCATACCCTTTTTTCTCTTCTGTGGCATATTTTTAACCTAAAATTCTCATTTTATTAATTATTCCACTAATATAACAATATAAATTAAATGCATAACAAAATATTGTTTATGTAATAATAAATTTATTCACATAATATTCTATTACTTACACAAATTAATCGCTATTATCACTTAATTGTAAGTCAAAATCATCATCATCTTCTTTTTCTTAACAATTAGAATCAAAGTCAGACTCCTCTTCATATCTCTTGTCCTCTATAGATTCCTCATCCTCTCCAAATGAAATTTCAACATATTCATTATTTGGAGATCCATGGAGGGCTAGGCTTCCCCATCCCGGTTCCGAGGTGAAATCAAAGTCAAAGACACATTTTGGGCATCTTACCATTGTGTATTGTGTTCTTTTTCTCTTAGGCATTGTTTATGTTATCCTATGTTTATTGAATTGGGTGTCGTGTAAGAATAATCTTAATGCTCTATTAGATTATTTTTATGTAAACCCATTGCTAGTGTTGGACCCCGAATCTTTTTGCAAGTTAAGACTATTAAACGAGTAATTATTGATGATTATTTGGCAATTATTTATGTATAAAGCAAAGGAAAATCCTTGAAATTGAAATGAAATGGAAAGTATGGTTTAGATACAAGATGGATTTTATGTGATATATTAGAAGTTAAATTGAATTATGATTTGAAGATTGGAGGCATTGGAGAGGCTTGGGAGAAGGT
>JAOTBA010000003.1:12754845-12774115 GCA_025629845.1 Erythroxylum squamatum | reverse complement strand
TTAAACGAAAAGATTACACAATTCAACCCCCCTTCTTGTGTGTTGATTATCATTGTACTAACTTGTGATTCACTTCATTTACATGTACATCTAATTTTTTGACCATCCATATATGCAGGTTGAGAACAAGTAGTCAATAAAAGCTTGAACTCCCTAAAAAAACTCAAGATTAATGAAACCATCGAGTGTTAATTGTTTATACATCTAAGATCTATCAACATTACTCATTTATGAAAAACTATTATTTGAAAAAGTGAGTTCATAGTTAGATATAATAATTGTTATGGTAGCATCCATATTAATCTTACAGAACATTTAATCTTTAGTTTACACGTTAACAACATAAGAAGAAAGCATTGTATTATTGCATATCCATAAATTTCTGTAATGTCAAATGATAGGGAAATTGCATGTGATGTTAACTAATTGCAAGTATCTGCCGTTCATATCAACTAACCAATGACAATATTTGGAGAGTACTTAATAAAATTACACTGTTTCTTCCTCTAAGCATTTATCTAAGCATTACATGATTGAGATATTTACTTGTAGATAAATAAATTGTGCTTTAGAACATTAAAAGAAAACCCATTTCAATTATTAATATGAATAAACACATACATCAAAAAAATAAATTTGAAAAAAAAGATAGCAAAGCGAGTACCTTTATACTCTAGAAATGGAGAAATGAACACCCAGTAAAGAGAAAGACCCAGCCAAATAGTCTTTGAGATTTGGGATCCTAAAATTCTGACACTTAGTGCACTAATTGAAATTGAAAGAAGAAAGAAAGTTTAGATTGGAACAATCATAAGTGGGCTCTAAAAGATTAGACTGGGATGAAATAATAAGCTTATCACTTAGACTAGGTAATTAATTGAAAATTTTGAAATAAGCCTATCACTTAGACTAGGTAATTAATTGAAATTTTTGAAAAAATTTTAAGCTTAAATTTACCCTCTTTTTGGGTACCTTTCGAGGGTAATAAGTGGAATAAGAACAAATACCTTATCATTGCTTTTGTTTCATATGGAACTAGAGAAAGGATTACCATATCACATATATATGCATCTTTATCATCTTCTAATAAAGAGGGAAAAATGTAAGTAGGGCATCATTCTTTGATGGTAATAAATAATTGCATTGAAAATATAGTATGAAGCTTTTCTTATGACCAAAGAGGTATACTTCTAAAACATTATATCCAATGGAACTTATGTCCCAAAAAAGGAAGTTAAAGTAGACAAAGTAAAATCTACACTTCCTAATAGTAAAGAAGAGTGAGATGTCAATAACAACAGGCTCATTTCACTAAATAGTAAAGACATCTACATTGTAATTCATGCATTTGGTCGAAATGAATTTAATAGGTATCCATGTCTAAGTTGGTATTTGAAAGTTGGCATACTCTAAAAGTCACATATGAAGAAACTAACTAAGTTAAGGAGAGAAAAGTTACATGCTTACGTATTAATATGTATTCATATAGATAAAACGTGATCAAAGAACTTTAAGCATGAGCTTTAAATTCAATGATATTATAAATCATCTTAAAGGCTTAGCCAAATCTTATATTGATATTAATATGATATGAAAATTACTTAGGTCTCTATATAAAGCTTAGAAAACTAAGCTGAGATTATTTAAGAAGACAAGCATTTTAATGTATTACATTAAATGAGTTTGTTAAATCTCTTTTCATCTATAAAATGTGCCTAAAGGAGATATAATAGGAGGAGTTGGCTACAAAGATGAAAACTTAGAATTTAAAGCTCAAAAAGAATAATCAAGCGATGAAAAAGAGACTTTATCAAGTGATGGGAAGGAATTATCTTCATCACTAAGAAGTTTAAGAAGTTCTTAAGGAAGAAAAACATTTCAAAAGAAATGTTAGTCCCTAGATAACATACAAGAGAATTAAGTAAATTATATATGCATACATTTTGGACCTTTTTCTTAAATTAATGAATTAATTGTCAATACTAATCTATAAAAATATTGTTTAAAATCAAAAGGAGCCTAAACAATATGTTCCATAATAATTCTTCTTAATTGCTATATAACTATAACCAAATATAACTCAAAATATCCTTTACATCATGTTCTAAATGTAAATGATTATGCAATGTATATGCTCCTAAGCATTGAAATAAGTAAGTTAAGGATCATTAATGCAAACTTAATGACTACCTAGAGTTTTGGTTAAAGTAGTTTATCAAGGTTCCAATTAAAGTAGCATTAGTATTTTAGAGTTCCTAGTCAAAGCAATAATATAGTTGTTTGTTTTTAAACTTAAGTATGAATCATATATAAAGGGGAACAAAATTCATCAATATGATGTAGAGATATATGATATTTATTTAGTTTAATCCAAATTAAGAGATGGTTATTAGCTTTTACACTTTACTAAACAAACCCAAAACTTATAAGATTTTACTTTGTAGAGTTCTAACCTTTGTATGTTTGGTTCTTGGTTCTTTATATTCAAAAGTTGGTCAAATCTAGGCTTTAAATTAAATGTTTATCCATTTTGGTTTATTTTTTTTTCATTGTTAATATTCATAGTTAGGATATCTTCTTCTAGTATTCATTCTTAAGTCTCTTTTTTTTTTCCTATTCTTAGTTGGGTCTTCTTGTTTCTAGGATGTCATCAAAATTGTTTCAATCATCTTATTATTTATTTTTCTTTATATTGTATTAGTTTTTTTAATATATATAAAGGAAATAGTAAAGTAAAATAAGTTAAAAAAATGTGTATAAATTAGTGTTTCTTTAGGAAGCTTATAATTATGCCTTCTAAAGATGGTTTAACATCTAAAGAAGAGAAGGAAAATGTGATCTTTCTTTCTTAGGGAATGAAATAATAATTTAAGAAGATCAAGGAACTGTATAATGATGTGAGAGAGTCTAAAAATCATGAAAAGAAAAAAGTGAGACCAAGAGTTCTAAAGGATAGGGTTCAAATAAAAAATAGGGTTTAAATGATGTTGTTTTCCTTCTAATTTATGCGACAATACGACCTTCGTTTGAATTGACCTACGGAATGGTATTTCTGTATGTAAATTATCGACGGGAAAAAAATTCCATAGGGAAATTCCCTACGGAAACATTACCCCGTAATAATTGACCTACGAAAATCTAATTTCGTCAGGAAATTATTTGTGGAAACATATTTTAATAGGGAAATTACCTATGGAGTCTGTAAATTTTGTACGCAATTTTTTCCGGGAACCATTGATGCCTATTTTTACATCGATTTTCACTATTTCGTCGCTAAATTCCGTCAGCAAAGTTTAGTTGTAAAATTTCCTCCACTTTTAACGATAATTTTTTTTGTTCATAAAATACCTTTTTTTTCGACAAATTTATTTACAGAAAGCAATTTTCATAGCAAATTTACTACGAAATTTTTTCTCGTATGAAATTTCCCGTCGGTAATTTACAATCTTCTTGTAGTGTTCAATAATAGGTATAAGGTAAGTCATCTAGTTAGGACTTACTCTACTAAGACTAGAAACTCTTATACTCTAATAACTCCAAAGTGAAAATATCCATAAATGGTAATGAATGAGCACCACATGCTCACACTCGAGGAAACTGTGTCCTAAACTATAACTCAAGACCAAATAGAGCATATTCTTACGTTTAGCATTACCATCGTTCATGAATGTTCCAAATTCATCCTACAAAAGAACTCTAATTCCTCAGGAGTAGAAGGTGGACTGGCATAACATGGCTTGGTGCAAAAAGATGCAACCTGAAGTCACATTTATGCTATGGCTCATTTTCCAAAAAAAAAAAAAAAAGGCTTATAGTACTCTATATAACTTGAAGTTTGTCAACACTCTCAAATCATGCAATTAGAAATTCACTTATTCTTCATTTATGAGCTTTCCTCTTTCATTTAAAACTCAAAAGATTTCCCTTAGACTGATAAGCTGATCAATTGGCCAGCTTATGAAAACACCATATACTCCATGTGGCGTGAAAAGAACAACAGATCGATTTCAATCTAAAGAGAGCACCAAAGAGCAAGTAACTTAGGAAATAATATCCTAAATCAAAGAGCAAATATGGATGAATCAACTACTAGAAACTTGTAGTTCAAAGTCCAGGGAAGCTTTTTTGTGGGAGGGAGTGTACCTACATAAAGCTTTTTAATATTCTTGATCCAAGTATGAAAATTTTATAACTAGAAAAGCTTAGGCGTATCCACCTTATTCCATGATTCTTTTGAAATTAATTAATCTTCTAACTTCTAAAAAGTATATTTGGTCTTGATAAAACTATAATTAAGAACAATTTAAAAATATCACCTAAATATAATTTAAATCTTATAATTATAATCTCATCATATTTTTAGTTACACAATAATTATTATATGAATTTTATCTTTAATATTAAATATAATAACAAAGATATATAAAAAAGAAAAATAATTTTATTAGATAAACTAATAATATCATAGATTAATAAATTAATTGTATTAATAATGTCAAAGTTTGAAAAGGGGATAAGTGTGTTTGATAAATAAGCAGCATTCGCTTCTAACGGGGATAACAAGCAAAGACTAGACGTGTCTAGTCAAGCGAAAGCTACTGCAGGATGCCCAAATGGTACTCTTCTTCCTTTGGTTGATATTCAGTCGATGAGAAGATTAGACAAAGTAACCAATTAAAACCAAGAGTGCTTCTGAAATTTTCCCTCGTCAAAACAAGTGCAGAATCTAGTCGAAACCCATTTCAGTCTTTCCAACATGTGAACCATTAGTTCTGCATTCAATGCGTAGGGCAAATTCTCTGTGACCTATCGATGCCTCTTATGACATATACTAGCCACTTTCATATTTTATCACGAACTTTATATTGTTGGCTAAGTTTATTACAACCATACAATCCTCACCTGACAACTAAGAATGCGTAAGAACTAAGAAATATGCTTTAACTTTTACCATTAGAGAGTGACTATAATAATGTTGGAGTCCTAATAATTACTGAAACATTTCTTAAAAATAAATGAATTGAACAAAGCATCAGTAAAATACTCAAGTAAATCCTTATTATTTTCATTATCAGGGAATTTAGTTCTTATTATTTTTAAAATTTTAAGTAAATTCATAGTAATTATTAATTTTTTTATATAAAGTTAATTTGTATACACTAAAAAATAAAATAACCGTTATGGTTAAATGGAGGAAAATATATGAAGCAATTAAAGGTCTTATTCAAATGATTTGAGTATGACTTATTTTGTTTGAAAAATCAATTGCAATTTAATTTTTAATTTTTTATAAGATAAGTAAGATAACATATAGTTCAACTAAAGTTGCTTCATTTTAAAGTCATTTAAGGGATTTGCTCTTGGGTGCGTTTACTCCCACATCAATTGTATAAATCCAAATCCCTTAAACAAAAGGAATAAAGCTTTTATTATCCTTAATATAATCTCCTTTTATGGGATTGGAGTGGTGGACTAGTTAAAATGAACGTAATTAAGTTAATATGAACATATCATTCAAAGGAATCTCTTAATACTTTTATCGATTTCACATCATTAAAATTTTAACCATATTTATATTTTTAAGGTACTAACTAACAATCTACTTAAATTAAGATCCAATTATTCAATTTAGTCAATATGAAGGAAAATTAAACATTTGAAAACATTAGATACAAATTGTGGTATGTAATAAACATGAGGGGTTTATTTGACTTTGTCAATGGTGCACACCAATGGTTGTCTCCTATATTCAGTGATACACTTACCACCATCGTTATGACAATCGGACTTATTAGATAAATATATAATATGAATATATGATGGGATGTAATTCAAATCTTGCAAGTGAAAAGGCCTTTCTAGATAGCTTATAGTTAAACACGACCCAAAAGTCATACGCATATCTTATGTTTCTTTAATTTTGGATAATAAATATCAATTAGATAGTGTTATTCCATCTATTTGCGGTGGGCGTAGGGAACCAAATTCTTAAGCTCTTCGACCTTTCAAAGTTGTGTCCCCCCTTTGATTTTCTTCCGACCACATGGACACTCGTACAATCTTTTGTTTGTTTGACCAAATGTACATGTAATCAAGGCATTTATTGAGAGAAAGGCAAAGCAAAATTCTCTTACCTTTTTTTTCGCTTTCTGAGTATGTCTAACAGTATCCAGGTCTTGTTTAATCCATACATCTGTGCAAGTAAAACAATGGCAACACAAGTTCATGGTCTCCAATAAATGCATTTCTTCGATTCGAAGTGATAACTTTAACGTGGAACTACACCGATTGTCATCCGAATTAGTTTTGGAGTTTGAGATTCTCTTTGCCATTCTAAACTTGTCAGATATTGGAATTTACTATATCAAGTTGACTCCTATTACATTTTTTACGATACTGAAGAAGTAAACCCACATAAAAGTGCATGTACGTATAAAGTGCATGAGCATTATTGCTTGTTGGGTCTCCAAGCAGTAATGCGTACAAGATCTTCAAGTTCACTTAACTAATAGCAAATAGCAAATTACTCGCGCAAAAAGGATAACTGAAAGATAATGAATACGGAATTTTAATGTGAAAAGCCTTTCAGTATAGATATAAAAACTATGGGGCAAACTTATAATAAAATTCACTAAATCAAAATAGCAAGATACAAATAATAAAGGTTTCAAACTTTCTTAATCGAGAAAACCTCATAAGACAACTACAAGTAATCTAGCCTGCTTGAGCTTTTTTTCTAAAAGCTCTCTCAAAAGAATGCTCTCTCTAACTTCACGAAGTAAGTATAAATTGATACACGCGCGCGCGCGCGCACACACATACACACATACGCTAATACTACTAAACAAATTCTAGAAATCAAACTCTAATAAAACTATTGTTGATGAAAGCTATTTAGACTCCAAAACTCTCATGTTACCATATGTTTCTATCTCATGTAACTTTTGTCTTTCAAACTTATCTTTAATCTCAAAATGATAAGATTTTATACCGAACACAACCACCATAACTTTATTCCTTTTGATCCATAAAGACATCTAACACTTCCATAGTCCATATTTAATAGAATTAAACAAATAAATGTTCATAGAATGGGGTTGGACCCATATAATCTCCCCCCTCCAACCCATTTCGGAGAAAAAATCTACCACCCATTAATCATTTGAAAGTTATCCCAGTGAGCTTATTAGAAAGCTTAAGCTGACTCATAAGAACCACCTTTGTTAATATGTCGGCACCATTATTTTCTTTATGAAACTTCTTCAACTTCATTAGTTGCTTCTCAAGCATAAAATACAATCAATGATACCTTGTATCAATGTGCTTAGTGTGGGAATGATATATGGAATTTTTGCTTAAATTCATAGCACTTTAATTGTTATAGAAAACTATGTATTCATCTTGTTCCACGTCCATTTCTTAAAGAAATTGCTTCAACCAAAGCATCTCATTCAGAAAAAGATATACACTTCTGCAAATTAAATTGCCAAGACATAGCTCCCCTATAAATTTGAACAAAAATCATGAGGTTGACTTTCTGTTATCGAGATTGCTAGGTGTGTCCGCATCTGTTTAACTTTCTAGAATTGGCTCACTAACTCAAAACTCAAACAAGATCTAGAAGTGCCCTATAAGTATTTAAAGATCCGCTTCACTGCTTCCTAGTGTACCTTTCTCGAATTATATAAATATCTACTCACTAATCCAACAGGGTGTGTAATGTCTATTCTAGTGCACTCTAAGACATACCTCAATTAATCTATAGCTAAGGAGTACAAAATAGAGGACATACACTCTTTCTCCTTTTTGGTGATAGAACAAGCTCTCTTGCTCGACTTAAAATGACCTACTAAAGGTGTACTTACTGGCTTGACATGCTTTATATTGATCCTTTCAAGCACTTATTCAATAAATTTCTCTTATGACAACTACAGATTTTTAGCCTTCCTATCACAAGTGATCTCCATGCCCAAAATTTGTTTTGCAGGACCTAAATTTTTCATGTCAAAGACCTTGGACAAGACCTCCTTCAACCTGTAAATCATGCCAATGTATGATCCAGCTATTAATATATCATCCCATACAAAATAAGGATGATGAAATTACCACTAGGAATTTTTTTTAAATGCATACAAGAATCATCTAACATTTTCTTATACCCATTACTCGTCATAAACGAATTGAACTTTCTTGTGCAACTACATTGGTGCCTGTTTGAGCCTACAAAGACTTTTCTTCAACTTGCATGTTATGTCCTCTTTCCTTTTGAGTTTGAACCCTTCTAGTTGCTCTATAAATCTCTTCATCCTAATCGCCATATAAGAAAGCAATTTTTACATCAAGCTATTTAAGTTTAAGATCGAAACTAGCAATTAGTCCTAATACCATGTGTAACGACATCATCTTGATTATTATGAGAAAATCTCATTAAAATCGATACCCTTCTTTTAATTGTAACCCTTCACCACCAGTCTTGCCTTATGCTTCACTATTTTGTCACCATTTTTCTTTGTTTTGAACACCCATGTATTCTCCAAAGCCTTCTTCCTTTTAGGAAGCTTCTCTAATTCATAAGCCTCATTCTTCTTCAAAGATTTCATCTTCTCTAGCATTGCCTTAAGCCAAGATTCTTTGCCTTTGAGTGATTGTACTTGTTGGAAGTTCTATGGCTCCCCCTCAGCAGTGACTAGGAGATATTCCAAACTAGTGTATCTTATCAAAGTTCCCTTCACTTTAGTAGACCTACAAAGTTGGACATCTTCCACAGGATGTGTCTTATGCGATTATCACCATTATATTACCCTTGATTATTAACATCCTATGCTAGCTTATGTTTGCTCCCTTCACTCGTAAGTTCATCAACGAAAGTAGGAATAAGGGTAGAAGGCTCTTTAGTTCCAAATGATAAATTTCCAAAAAGTAGTATGGTCTTATTTGATGTAATCTGCACCCATATCATGCGTTTAGAAGATTATGTCCCTGCTTCTAACAACCTTCCACTTTTTCGGGTTATAGAGCCCATAGCCTAACTCCTTATTGCAATATCCAACAAAAAAGAACTCTTTAAATTCAACTTCAATCTCTATTCCATTGGCACGTTTTTGAAGGCTTTGCATTTTTACATCCAAACACCCTTATATGCAAGTAATTTAGATCCTTCCCTGTTCATACTTTCTTAGGAGATGTCAAGATCTAAAGGGATTAAAGGAGTTTTATCAATCACATACACTACAGTTTTGACCACCTCACCCTAAAAGGACTTCTATAAGTTGACATTTAGAGCATATATCGAACCTTCACCGTAATGGTTCTAATCGTCCTCTCAGCAAAACCACTGTGCTATGGGGTACCAAGTTTTGTCTTATTCCATTTCTCACACAACTCTTCAACCTCATTAGAGGTGTATTCACCTCCATTATCAGTTTAAAGGCACTTCAGCTTCCTTTTTGTCTCCCTTTCCACTATGGTAAGAGATATATGAAAGGTCACATATACCTTTTTTATTTTAAGTATAAATATCCAAGTATTGTTTGTAGCATCATTGATAAATGTAACAAAATATATGTTACCTCCCAATGACTCTACCTCGATGTGACCACACACTTCAGAGTGCATCAGCTCCAACTTTACCTTCCATTTGGTAGACATTTTATTAAATAAAGTATGATATTGCTTTTGAGCCAAGCAGTGATCACATGGGTTGACAGAAATCATAATCTTTATAAGGATATACAATCTTCTAGCTATCAACTTAATCCCCTTGTCACTAACGTATCCCAATCCCTAATGCCATAAATCTAGTGAAGTAGTTTATTAAATAGCATGTAATTCTCTAGCACATACTCTTTAGACAAGGTGCAACATAGTTCACTACAAGCAACCGTCAATACTCCTTTAGACAGTTTGAACTTGCCATTTTCAAATGGTGTTGGATTCTCTCTTAGTCAAACACATTCACAAATAATAAATTTAGCCATAAGTCTAAAATGTCTCATACATTTTTTAAGGTCGACGTGCACCCAATATCAATTTGAACTCAAATGTCTCTCATGCTAACAATGCTAGCAGATCTATAATTACCCATTTTCAAGCTTCCAAAATCTTCACTCCTATAGTTGTTGAAGTACTCTCTCCTTGGAAATAATGATAAGAAGTCCCCATGTCAACAAGCACTTTGAATTTGAGTGGTTAATGTTGAGACACTCACTTGTCACACAAATCAAGGATACTTCATCATATGTACTTGATGTCATTAATGTAGTGTTGTTTTCATCTCCATCCTTCTAGTTTTCTTGCTTCTTCTGGTCTCTTTTCCACTTGTAGCAAAACTTTTTTATGCGATAGCTTTAGTGCAGTAGTGACACTTTCTAGTCTTTTTGCCATCTTTCAACTTTGACTTGCCTTTGGGGCCTCTACTCTTGCTCTTCCTCTATTTTCTCTCATAAAATCCTATATATTGTTGAAATTAATCCCCTTCTACCTAGTCTCATCATTTAACATGCTCTCTTTGATTACATCTAAAGATAATACACCATATGGAGCGAATTTATTGATAGCCACAACCATTGTTTCCCAAATATTCAATAAAGAACTTAACAGGAACAATGCTTGTAATTCATCAATGAGGGCAATCTTTATAGTGATCAACTTGTTGATGATGTTTTGGAAATTGCTAAGTTGCTCGAACACCAATTTTTTAGCATTCAACGTTAGGCTTACAGTCCTTTTAATCAAAGAGACCTTGTTGTAAGTAATCTTCCTCTCATAAAGACACTCCAACTTCTCCCATAGCTCAAAAGGATCTATTTCATAGGATCCATGGTTGAATATACTGATATTAATCTATTGTCTAATAGTTCCCAAGGACTTTCGCTTCGTCTTCTCCAGCTTAAATAGGATATCATCTTTTATATTTTTGTCATCTTCTCCAGCTTAAATAGGATATCATCTTTTATATTTTTGTCCACATTGATTAGATTGTTGAGATTCTTATAATATGGGAGATCTTCCATCATAGGTCTCCATATCAACTTATTGGTCGATGTCAACTTAAGCCTAGAGCTATTACCACTCTCCATGCCTAAGGTTATGATATCACTTATTGGGGCTACAAGTAATAATGTTTATAAGATCTTCAAGTTCACTCACTAATAGCAAACTACTCACATTAAAAGATGACTGAAATATAATGAACACTATATTTTAACATGGAAAAGTCTCTAGTATAGAGGTAAAAACCACAGGACAAATCAACAATGAAATCCACAAAATTAAGATGGCAAGATACAAATGATAAAGGATTCGAGCTCTTTTACTTAAAAACACCTCACAAGACAACTACAACTAATCTAGCTCTTTTATCTTTTCTTAAATCTCTCTCATAATGCTTCTCTCTCTAAATTCTAGAGTTCAGTATAAATTGATATATATATATACACACACAGACACATATACCAATGCTACTCTTGAACAATTCTACAAATCAAGGTTAAATAAAAATGTAGTTAATGAAAGTTATTTGGAATCTAAAACTCTTTTATAATCATGTGGTTTTGCCCTATACAACTTCTGTCTCTCAAACTTATCTTTAAATATTAAAAGGATAATATTTTATACTAATCACAATCACCCACAACCTTATTCCTTTTAAATCCATAAAGATAGCTAACACACTTATAGAGTCTAGATTTGGTAGAATTAAACAAATAAATGTCCATAGAATAGGGCTAGGCACATAAAGTGCATGTGCATATAAAGAATTGAAAAAATTAATATGCATAAAAATATATCTCCTTTACTAACAATTAAAAAAGAATTAAGAAATCTGAGAAAGAAAAGAAATTTTTATGTATTTCTTTTTTTAATGATTTACTTTGTACATAGGTAGACTGTATATATAGAATATAAGACATTATAAGAATGGAATAATTGATATATAACTCATAATTTACATTATTATTGGTTGGATGTTTGAAGCATGAAATTAGGTAGATAAATTTCATATAATCAAGTCTTGAATTATTGGACTTGATTATATTATTCTTGTTTTCTATTAATAGTTGATTTCTATTACACCTTCATAAGATGGATTCTCCATTAGAGATTATAATCTTGGTTACAAGATAATTAAATTGATGGAGAGAAAGTGGCTTAGTTAAGACATTAACAAGTTGATCTATGGGACAAAAATTATGGGAAAAAAATGAATGACTTGAACAAGATTTTTTCCATATGTATATGAGAAAATGAATGTATAGTGCAACATGTTTTATATGAGAATGAAAAGCCATATTGGTACTTAGATATGTGGCACCAACATTGTCATAATATATGACAAGAATTTTACTTAAGGAAATTTCAAGTTCCACAATCAATAAATGTAGCCAAGCAAGTTCAATTATGATAGTTGTAATAGCATAAAATTATGCCTTGTTAGAGGAGTAAGACATAAGTCATTACTTTCATATACTCCAAGAGATGGGATTGCCACTTAAAAATATAATGAAGGTAGAGTTGAATGGGAAAATAGTCTCAATTACTTGTCCTATCAGCATTTGCATATACATAATAAGAGTAGGAGAACTAGATTGCTTTATTAAGAGACCATAATGGATTATGTACTTGAGATAGTGAATGACCCATTTAACAGTTGTCCAAAGCTGCTTAGTGGGTTGCAGCATGAATTGAGTAAGTTTGTTAATTGTAATTGAAATATATGAACTAATAAGAGACAAGTTCTAGATTGCATTAAACACTTAAAGATATCGAGTGGCATTAGTAACGAGAGAGCCATCTTTAAGGAGTTTGGCATTAGAGGAAAATGGTGTTTGAATTCCTTTTGCTTCATCCATACCAGTTCAAACTACTAAATCTAGAATATATTTATGATGACATAAAAATAAGATATTAGATTTGGATATGGCCTTAATAACCAAGCAGTGTAAGTGACCAAGATATTTAGTATAGAAGCAATTTCCTAGAGCATTGATTACTTTGTTGATGAGATACTTTTGGAGTTATCAAGTGAATAAGTGAGATACCTTTTAGTTGTAATACTTTGTTGGGGTGTTAAAAATTGTACTTAGGGGTTGATCTAAGTGGTATTGAGGTTCCTCTTCACCTTAGAAGAAGAATGTAAGAAAGTTTCTTCTTTACCTTGAAAGATTGTACAGAGTTTATTTTTTCCTCGAAAGCAGAATTATATTGAAATTCTTAAAAGAGTATTAGAAGTGGAAATAGACAAGGGTTGTTTGTCAAACCTATATAAATTATCTTATCCCAACTTCTTTAAATTATTGTTCAATTGATTGATTAATTTCTATTAACCAATGTTCTCTTACTAATTTACTATTAATGGTTTAAAAATTGTTAAATTTGATAAATAACCAATTCACAACCCCCTGGGTGCCATTAATGACTAATAAGTGGTATCATAGTGGGTCTATTAGGCTAGTATTTCTAACGAAATCCTATTCCAAAGATCATAACGGCATATTTAGGAGCATTATCATCATCATTCAACCAAGAAGGACAAAGGATTAGTAGACCACCTTTCTTTAATGGCAATAATTATCTTTAGTGGAAAGCTAGGATGAGATTATTTCTATGGACAAAAGTGTAGGCTTATGGGAAATAATTTCTAATGGACCCTTATTCCTATGAAAGTTGTAGATAACAAAAAAGGTACCTAAATTAAAGGAAGAATATGAATCGCAACATAAGAGATAAGTATCCTTAAATAGTAGGGTCATAAACATCTTATTTTGTACTTTAGGAAGAAATGAATTTAATAGGGTCTCTATGTGTGAAATGGATTATCAACTTTGGCATATAATAGTAATTTCTTATAAGGGAACAAAAGTTAAGGAGAGTAATGTAAGCATGCTAACACATCAATATGAATTATTTCAAATGAAGTATGATGAATGCAGCTCTAGTATGTATAGTATATTCATCGATATTATTAATGCTCTTAAAGTTCTTGGAAAGACCTATACTAATGTTGAATTTGTATAAAAAGTTACTTATGTCAATTACAAAGATGCAGGAAGCTAGCGATAGTTATACCAAAACCCAAGGATCTAACAACACTAATAATGAAGGAACTTATTAGATCTCTCCATACATACGAAATGAGTCTCCAAGGGACATAAGAAGAGATGATGCTTTCAAAGAAAAAAAATTAGTTTTTAAATCCTCAAAAGAAGATTCAAGAGAAGAGGAAGAGACATCAACTAGTGAAGCGAATAAGAAGACATTGGCTTACTCACTTGAAAATTCAAGAATTTCTTGAATGAGAAATTCTCCAAAAGAAAGGACTCTAAGGAAGATAAAAAATGATTTAAAACATAAATCCTCCAATATTACTTACTTTGAATGTAGAAAACCCAGCCATATAAAGTCACAATGTCCTCAAATCAAAGATAAAAAGAAATATGAGAGAAAATATAAGAAGGACAAGAAGGATAAGAAGAAAATAATAAAAGTATCAACTTAGTATGATATAAGTGAATCTAAAAGCGAGCATTCAAAAGAAGAGATATCTCATATACGCTTTACCACCATGGACAATGATGAGGTAACATCCAACCCTAATTCTTGTAATGATAGTGATGTTGATTTGACATATGATGAGTTAGTAGAAATTTTAGAAACCATAAAAGGAAGAAATTGTTTCAAAACTTAAGGAAGTTTATAGGAGTTGGATGCATTCATAAGAGAGATTAAAAAGATGAAAAGTGAATTATATTAGCATTAAAGTATCCAAAAATGTGATTATTGATGACAATCATGACTTAGATATATTAAGATGTGAGAATGAAACATTGAAAAAGGAAATCGATGCTCTTAAGGACTTTTTATCTAAATTTACAAAGGGAAGTGAGAAACTTGAAAACATGTTATGAGCTCAAAAGAATTCTAGTGATAGGCATGGAATTGGATAATGTGAAAGTGTTTCCAACACTAAAACTACCTTTTTTAAAGGAAGACATTAACACAGTGAAGAATCATTTCCTAGAATGTCAAATTAGCATGGAGAATCTACATTCAAACATACACATGCATATGAGACATTCACTAAGTCCCAATATGAGAGAAAATATCATGCTTTCATATATGGCTTATAACTAAGGCATAGAGTTCAATACTCTCGATAAAAGAATAGATATAATTTTTATGATTACATGCAAACCCACTCGTACTTCTATAGAAGCATGCATCACATCTTTAATCACAATAAGCATCATACATGTAATCATGGTAGGACTTCTCACCAACCTAGGAGACCATTCAACACATTTAATATCCAAAGAAAACTTCCTTATTATGCATACACACATAAAATTCCAAGCAATTCATTTATGCATCATCATTACTCATATAACATGGTATATCATTTTTGTGGTAAGTTTGGACATATTCATATTCATATATTTTGCTTTATCAAACAAAGAATGTTAAGCAAACGTTTAAAAATGTAAGTTTAAAAGAAGAAGGAACCAAATAATTAAGGAACTAAGCTTATTTAGGTTCCTAAAGAAAATTAATTACCATAATTTAAATTGTAGAGATAGTAGTTATTGAATTGAGCATTATTTTTAGAATTTATATCTTTTATCTTGACAAATCTAACATTCTTGCCTCCGAGAAAGTATTGAAGATATTTTGTAGGATATGGAGAATTTAACTCCTAAAAATTAACCATCAACACTTCTCAAATTGTCAAACTAAGTGAGAATTGTTGGGTCCCGAATTTTTTTATTTTATTCATTGATTTTATTTATTTATTCGTTTACTTTTATTTATTCTTTATTTTGATTTAATTGTTTTATTTTTTATTTTTATTAGTTGAGTCTTGAATTAGCAAGGATGAATGGGGAATTGAATGGAAGTTAGAAATTAGAAATTAGAATAAAGTGTTAGAATTAGAATTAAATTAGCCTAAGAGTTTAGTAGGTTTAAATTAAAGGAGTTGGTGTATGTATTAAATGAAAGAGGGGCAAACTTGGAAAGCCCAAGAGAAGGAGGGGTAATTTTGGAAGAATGGGAAAGAGTATGTAGGAATTAATGAATTAGAAAGAAGAGGAAGCTAGTTGTCGTAGAAACCAAAGGGAAAGAAGACAAAAACGTGAACAAAGGAGAAGAAAGAAGGGAAGATCGTAGGAAGCTTGAGGGGAAGAAGAAAGAAGAAGAAAAAGAAGAGAAATCCACTTTCTAAAGGTAAGTTTTCATCTTTCTTATGTTAGGTTCAAGAAGGGGATTAAATGGAGGTTAGGGTTTGTGTAGAGAATGAAGGAAGAAAGAAGAGAAAGGTGAAATCATATGGATTTTGGGATTTCTAAGTTAAGGTTTTGGTTATTCTAGTTTAGATGGCCTATGGGTAGGTTAGGTTTAAAGTTAATTTTTCTTTGCTTGATTCTTGAATGTTATGACTTTCTTTGGAATGTATTCATTGAATGGAAATTTGTCTAATTGAAGGGAACCAAGGAAACCTCACTCAAGAGAGAGAGGAAGGGCAATCTTGAGCTTGGATTTCGACTTTTAGGTGGGTAATACTTTTATAGTTGTTGTGTGATGGGCAAACGCCCTATTTGTGTATGTGATTGTTTTAAATTCCGTAAATGTTGAAAATGTTTATTGAAATGTGACATGTTTTCTTGAAATGAATGAAAAGTATGAAAATATGAGAAATTTGAAAAATGAAAGAAGCATGAAAATGCAAATTTGTGATTGTCTATATTGAGCATAGATTTGTTTGTGATTGGGAAAGAGAGAAACCCGTTTTGTTAGTCACGTGCACATTGACCTATAGCCTTTTTCTGGCTGCCTGCTTGAGGCCACGAGATCCTGAGAAATCGGACTCGTTTTGTTCACGGTGTAAACCGTTTTGTTTTACGGAAACTCTCTAGCCATTTGTTGTGCATTGCATTATGACTTTGTTGAGTATGAAGCATAATAAAGTGTTATGATTGATAGAAGGTTTCATAATATGCGTTATGTGATAAACTTTGATTAATTATGCTTTATGTGATAAATGTGCGAACGAATTTGGACTTCGTGAAATATGTGTATTTATGCGTGTTGTATGGCTCATTACCGAAGGCTATAAGCGTATTAGCCACTGAGCCGAGTTGCTCACCCCACCTTTCCCTCCTCAGGTGCAAATCAAGACAAGCGCTGAACCTTGCAAGGCCTCAGAAAAACTCTAAGACTTTATATATTTTTTGTACTAAGTTAGTGACTAGTCCTCTTGGATAGCTTTACAAGCATATCAAACATTGAGCATCTTATGTATTTTGTACCTTGTGCCTAGATCATGATGGATATGCTGATATGTAACTAAAGCTATGCATGAACATTCATTTTGATTGGAAATAGGAATGAGAAGACTAGTATTCTCCTTTTTCGTGTGATTATGTTACTTTATTGATAATGCATGAATTGTGTATGACTTGTGCAAAAAGGCATAAGTATGTGCATATTTCTTCATAGTTGAGTTGCTATTGGGTTTTTCTCGGGAATAGCATGTTGGAGTTTAGAATTGTGTATGAGGTGAATTGGTTGAAGAGTATGAAGTTGAATGCAGGTGCTGTCAAATTCTAGACTGATGTGTGATAGGGTTAGTTTTGTGTATGCTGTGCATTGAGGCAATTTCTGGGCTGATGTGGATTAAATGGGAATGAGTAGCCTTCTTGAGAGTTGTAGAGGACTTCCATAGATTTCCAATGATGCGTAATGTGTTATTTTTGGATGTATTAGTTGGAAGATGTGAGTTGTGGAAGTTTGGTGCAAGGGCTGTCCAAATGACAAAGTTCAGACAGAAATTTTGAGTCAATATTTGACCCTCATGGAGTTGGAAATTGTTCTTATGATCTTCAAGGAAGTTGTAGAACGTTCTTTTATCTTTCCATAGACACCAAGTTTGTAAAATTTGGAGTTTGGAGTCAAAAGTTATGGTTCTTGTAAGTGGAGATATTCTGGGGAAGAAAAGCAGATGCAAAAAGCAGACGGAAGAAAAGCAGATGCAAAAAGCAGACGGAAGAAAGAGTGAGATGATACAGAAGGAAGATGATAGATTTAGCCTTCGAGGTCTTCATAAAAGTTGTAGATCTTGAAGTCCTCTTTCCAATGGTCCAAAAACGAAGTCAATTCGACATCTGTAGCAAAATTTATGGCATTCGTACTGAGACATGTACATTACAAGTGAGGGTATAAACGTGTTGGAGTCTTTTGGCCATAACTTCTTCTCTAGACCTCCAATTGACTTGATTCTTGAACCATTGGACTCGTAAGACATTGATTTACATCTCCTCCTAGGATCATAGCTATCTGAATTGTACGGAGAGAGATTAAGTGAAAATAGTGAGACGGGGGTGGTGAGAGTGTTCTTCAATCGTATGAACTGGTGTTATCTCACTGAACATACTTCAGTATTTTGATGTTTTCTGGATCAGTAAGTTATCGGTTTTGAGTCCTCCATGCTTTTATGCTTCCGAATGTTGACTTCAGAGACGGGGTCTAACATGAATTATACTCAAATTCATCATCAATAACCTCTCCTATTTCAGTTCAAAATTATTCAATTAACATCTCATAAATCCTAGTCTTTCATGCACCAAAAATCAAACCCGACATCTATCTTTCATTATCATGCATATAGGTCTAATTCTTTCTCAATTCAAGAACACTCTTCTAAAAAATTTCTTTGGCATAAATCCACTTTTACATTAAATTCCAGTACAATACATCCACATATACTAAAAAACAAAACAGAAAAACTTCCAAGTTTATGCAACATTTTCCAACATATATCTTCACCAGTATCACATGCATTTCATTCCAAATCAAGCATCATTCTTATATCATTTGACATGCCATAAAACTCAGATTGTTACTTATCTATTAGGTTTCCAATTTAACACAAAATTCTAGATTAACCAATCCTTCCAAGTATGGAAAAATCAACACAAACTTATGGTGACAACAAGGTGATTTCCGGATAACAAAAATAAAGATCACATTCAGCTAGTTTTCTTAGTAATTTGGTGAAGGATATATGTATGGTTTTGTGTAGAAACTTAGCTAGGGTTCAAACAAAATTACAGAGAAAAAGGAGCCATTTAGGTGAATAGAACAATGGAAAGAAGCAGCAAAACTCAACTGCAGAAACTTGCTACATCACATGCTAGGTATCACCTTCTAATGTCAACATTTGTCTTAAGGCATGTATTACATTTGTCTAATCAAGATGCTGCCACTAATCCACACA
>JAOTBA010000003.1:12736889-12751762 GCA_025629845.1 Erythroxylum squamatum | reverse complement strand
TCATAAATGTTGCATTTATTGCTCTTTGAATGCTTTGAGAAAGTGCTACATGTTTGGTATATGAATTGTGTGAATGATTATGAAATGAAAATGGAAATGATTTTTAAAGGATATCAAGTTTGTGAAATCAAATTTCGGAAGAGTGTCATTTTGGGCAACATGATTACAAGATGTGAAATGCATGATTATGTGGGTTTGTGGTGGTCCCCTAAGTTAAGTCAAGTGAACTTTGACAAAAGGCTTCTCTCGCCTGCCCGCTAGTGGCATAGAGCTTCTTTATGGACTCCCCTAAGTTCACGGCTACACAAGACTATTAAATGAGATTGCGATAGTACGTTCTGTTCACGACTACACAGGACCATTATATGGAAATGTGTAGTACGTTTTGTTTTATATCCACCCAAACCATTTTGATGTGCTCATGATATGTTGTCAAGATTGATGCAAACATGATTTGTTTTATTATGATTTTGGTTGAAAATTTAAGAACCATGTGTTTTATGATTCAATAAGAATTTTCTATGAAAGTGAATATTTTCAATGGTTTTGCTTATTATCTGTTATAAACTTGTTACCCACGAGCTTTCAAGCTCACCCCCCCTTTCCGTCCTATCTTCAGATGAAGACAATGAGATCAAGTAACCAAGATTCGAGGCATCATTATACTTTTGAAATGTTTTTGTACATTAAGTTAGATTTTGTAAAAACAAGACTTTAGACGCATTTCAAGAATTATTGGTTTTACATCTTTTGTACTCTAGATTTTGATGCCGATGATATAATGTGGCTTGGAATGCCATTGAAGCTTTGGAAACTCTTATCATTTGGTGTTAATGAAATATGAAATGTGTATGTATGATGTGAGTTGGAATTAGGTATATTTGAAGAAGTTATCAACTTGAAATGAGGATTTTTGAACATGAATTGTTGTATACATACATACATACATACACACACACACACACACACACACACACACACACACACACACACACACATAATTGAGAAGTTATGGACAAGAAAGATAGGAATTATGAATGATGAGATGTAGTTGAATGTGATGAGTCAAATGAGTTGAGATTTGAGAGTTTAATAATATCAATTTGGTAGTTGAATGGCTAAGAAGTGATATTGCATTAGAGGAAGTGAATATGGGACAGCTACAGTGATTTGAAAATTTGACCCTTTTAGAGGCAAAATATCTTTTCGGGGTCTTCATGGACGTTGTAGGTGTAGCAGTCCTCTTTGAAACCATCTTTGAATGACCCTAATCCGACATCCCTAGTGAAAGTTATGCAAATTGCCCCACAGCAGGCATAATATGATTGAGGACATAATCATAGCCTTTTATAGGGGAAAATGTGTGTTTTGACTTCAAGGGAAAATTTGGATTAATCTAGGCTGAATTAGACAAAGTTTTCTTCTTAAAAGTTGTAGATCTTTCTTTTAGCTTTCCAACGTATATAGTATGTGATTTTTGGATATCGGAGTTAAGAGATATGAGCATTACAAGTTAGGATGTCACAGAGGATGTTTTATACAGGACAGCTTCGGTCGCGCTCACACCAGGCCCTCTCGCGATTGCACCAAGCACTCTTGCGATCGCACCATTGTTCCTTGCGATCGCACTTTCCTCGCGATCGCACCTTTATTTCTCGCGATCGCACCCGAAGGATTTTCCAGCTTTGAACATGTTTGATTCTTTTAGCTATAACTTTTTCATCCGACCTCCAAATGACTTGATTTTTAAAGCAATAGTTTCTTAACACATTTCTCTACCTCTCCATAAAAATTGATAGGATTTGGTGTTGATCTGAAAAAGATTGATTGAATCAAAGTAAGGGTATCGGTTGGAAGAGTATGAATTGGATATTTTACTGAACATATTTTGGCATTTTGATGATATCTTGATTTGTAGAGCTCCAAATAAGATGATTTTTGTTTCTAAATAAACTAGAAACATAGAGCTACAAATTTTCTGAAGAAGTCAATTTGTAATTCTGGTTTGAAGTTTTCCAAAGTCTGCTATAGAGTTATAAGAAATGAGTTTGATTATGGTGTCTCATTAGTATGAGCACGCCACCCTTGTGGGATGATGGCTAATAAGGGTTCATTGAAAGAACCCTACAGGGTAATATGCGTGTTCAGTTGTCACTTATGGTTTCAAAGTAAGTGTTGGGTTTTGAAAACGGGGTCCAACACTTTCTCTTTTCTTGAGGAAAGTAACCAATTCTCGGTTTTGGTCTTAGTAGTAAATAATGAGGCATCATTTTCTGATTGAAAATGAAAAAAACTATATAAGATTTTCCTTTTTTAATGGGATCTTTTGGTGCAATTCAAAGTTGTTACTTTCAAACAGAAAAGGACAAGAAAAGGAGATGGAAAAGTAAGGATGAAAACGTACAAGAGTAACAAAGTAAGGAGATGCAATTAGTACTGGGTAGATCACAAACGCAAGAAGACATCATAGTTAGCTAAAGTTCCTAAATACGTTTATCATCTTTCTTGCGCTAATAATCAGATCACATATGTTTAAAAACTAATTCAATTAATTCCCTACATCAATTTGTCCTCAAACTCCAAAATAAATTATTTATCAACCAATCACAACATACCGAAATAACAAACAACGACCCATTCACAATCGAAGTAAACCCTAACAACTTAATCCACTATAACAAAACCAACGAACGTAAAACCCTTTAACAACAAAAATGGGAGTAGAAAAAATAAACCCAAGAGTAGAGACAGAAGGTAAACCTAAGATAATGGAAGCGGAACAACCTCGAAGATGACGAACAACAAAGATGGAAGAAGACGAAAAAAACTAAGCGGAAGAAGACGAAAACCAAAATGAAAGGGGAGGGGGGCTTCGATATTGTCGATTAAATTGGAAGGAACGATGACATTTCCTTCTAATTTAAACGATGTCATTTTCCTTCCAATTTAAACGAAAATACCACTTTTGTTTGAATTTACCTACGGAATTGTGTTTCCGTAGGTAATTCCCCTACGGAAACACCATTTCGTAGGTAATTTCTGTATGGAAATATCACCCCTAGTAATTTACCAACGAAATTTAATTCCATCGGGAAATTACCCTATGAAAATTTTTTCTGCCAGAAAATTTCGTACACAATTTTTACCGGGAACTATTGGCGCCTATTTTTACCACAAAATTCACTATTCTGTTGCTAAATTCTATTGGCAAAGTTTGACGGTAAAATTTCCTTGAGCTTTAACGACGAAATTTTTATCACAAAATACTTTTTTCTTGACAAATTTACCTACGGAAAGCAATTTCCACCACTAATTTTCTATGAATTTTTTTCTGTAAAAAATTTTTCGTCGGTAATTTGCAATCTTCTTGTAGTGAGCAAATTAAAACATGTACAATTGAAACTTTATAATTATTAATAAATAAAATGTGACATAGAAAATTTAATTTAGGACAATGAAAATGAAACAAGTTAATTTGTTAATATTAAAAAAAATAAAGAGTGTATGGATACAACTGCTCACCTTGAGCACTAACGAAATGTCATATTCTACCTTAGACAAACCACTATAACAACCGACTCTGACAACCTTTTTTCGTGAAAATTTCCTCAATCTTGTAACCCTAAATATCAACACTTACAAAGCCCTCACTTTTTTTTTGGTTACAAAGGAAAGAAAAACAAAGAGACTAGCTCATATTGTCGAATTCCCGACGAAGGGATCGATGGTAAAGGGTGCCTAGCACGTCGAGGTGTAGTGCATCCAAAAGGCTCCAGGGGGGTTCCCGAAGAATATGCAGACCCGGCGAGGCGACCGACGCTAGATAGGCCAAGTGATCCCCACATTGGTTCCCTTCACGAGGCGTATGCTCAATGTGTACGGTCCACTCCCGCTGAAGTAAGTCACGAATCCCTGTCACCAAAGAAGAAATCTCAGTCAGAGCCTGAAATGAAGATGAAAGAATATTAATGACCTCTAGGGAGTCGACTTCGAGAATCACACGGCGATAACCCCACTCCCAGGTCAACAGCAACCCGGAGTACATCCCGTAAAATTCTGCCATGACCGGATGACTGACTCCCAACTGCTGTAAGAAGCCGCCACACCAATGCCCCTGCCAATTACGAAGGAGACCGCTCGCAGACGTAATAGTAGATCCCATTTTTACTGACCCATCCGTATTAAGCTTGATCCGCCCGTCTGGTGGGGGTTGCCAGCGGACTAGAGAACCCAAAGGCAGACCCTGATTCGGAAAAATCCGATGTTCGATCATCTGGGCACGAAAAATCCAATGGGTATAGGCCATGACAATATGATAACTATTAATAGGCCAAACAAAATCCTGCTCAAAGATGCTGTTATTCCGCCAACGCCAAAGAAACCAACAGGCGACCCTAAAAATAGTAGCCCACTCAGCCCGATGAACTTGCACATGGTGAAGAAGATTAAAACGAATCCAGGGGCTTTCTTCCTGGCTAAAAAAGTCCCCTCCAACCATTTGAGCAGGAAATTGCAGCCAAAAGGAAGTAACACGAGGACAATCCCGCAAAACATGGAGGGTCGTTTCCTCCTGACCACATGTAGGACACCCAACCTCCATAACCAGATGACGGGCGACTCGTTCCTGATTAGTAAGCAATTTTCGCTTGGCCACCAACCAGAGAAAGGATCTGATGCATTGTGGACCCGTCCACTTCCAGATGGCCTCCCAATGGCTAGCTAAGTCATCGGGGGGAACCGCTCAATAAGATCGTAGGTAGACGCAACTGTGAATCCCTTATGGGGAGACGGACCCCAGAGCAATCGATCCTCTTCAGCAGGACGAATAGGAGTGGAAGCAATAGCCATACAAACAGGAGCTGGGAGATAACGTTGGAAAGCCTGCCAATTCCAATGGCCATCGTACTAAATAAAGCATGCTCTCAGGGATGTCGGTCTGAGTCACTAAATAAAGCGGGCCCCAAGCAGCTAACCAGTGATCCAGCCAGAAAAAAAATGCGACGTCCATTGCCTACTTGCCACTGGGCTCCTTGACGAATGAGAGGCCAAACAGCCGCAAGCCCTCGCCAAACACCGGAAGCGCCAGGCCGCCGTAAAGTTTGAGGGAAATGCATCATATAAAACTTATATTTTGCCCGTAGAGTCTGAACCCAAAGAGCCTGGGGTTGAGTAAGTAAAGCCCAGCCGAGTTTCATAAGGAGAGCGTCGTTCATCAAACGAAGACGCTTAAGACCTAATCCCCCTGCTTTCTTGGGTTTACAAACTTTCGCCCAATTGACTAGATGTATTTTCTGGTGACCCGCTTGGGTCCCCCAGATGAAATCCCTCATGATTTTTTCCAGATCATCACAAAGTTGACGAGGCAACCGAACTGTTTGCATGGTGAAGACAGGAAGAGAAGCAATGACAGATTGCATGAGGGTAACCCGACCTGCTAACGATAGCATCCGAGATTTCCACCCAGTTAACCGCTGTTGCGCTTTATCTAAAATTTATTGATAGGTAGTCCGAGTGACCCGCTCATGCAGCAACGAGACTCCCAAATACTTCCCCAGATTGGTAGTCGGCGTAACCTGAAGTACGTGGCTGATGCGACGAGCAGTATGGGTAGTAACATTCTTAGAGAAAAATATCCTGGTTTTAGTGAAGTTAATGCATTGTCCAGAAGCCTTACAAAAAGTGTCCAAAATCTGAGTGATTATGTGCGCCTGCGCTACAGTGACTTCGCCAAAAAGGACTAAGTCATCAGCGAAAAAAAGGTGGGATAACAGTGGGCCCGAACCTCCCAAACGAATAGGTTTCCACTGTCCGTTAATAACTGCCTGGGAAATGAGATGTCCTAGACGTTCCATGCAAAGGACAAAAAGATAGGGTGAAAGAGGATCCCCCTGTCGAATGTCGCGGGTCGGAGTAAAAGGGTCAGACAGAGCGCCTTGCCAAGCTACCTGAAAAGAAACCGTTGTCACGCACTTCATAATGACCCTGATGAAGTTTAAAGGAAGCCCAATCTCCGAAAGGGTATTGTGGATGAAGTCCCAGCGAAGCCGGTCATAGGCTTTCTCAAGATCAACCTTCAAAGCGAAGTAACCTGTTCGACCTCTTTTCTTCCGCATCGAATGGATCACTTCCTGAGCAATGATGATGTTGTCCGTCATGTGGCGGCCCGGAATGAAACTACATTGGGTCTCCTTGACAAGCCAGTCCATATGGGGTTTTAACCGAGTAACAATAAGTTTGGCAAGCACTTTGTATAAAACAGTACAGAGGTTGATGGGCCTAAATTGAGTGATGCTAACAGGAGTAGGGATTTTAGGAATTAAAACCAGAATAGTTTGGTTAAGTTCCTGTTCCCAGTGATTCCGGCAAAAAATATCTTGAATCAAAGTGACCACCGTATGTCCCACCCGAGACCATTGCGTTTGAAAGAATAGAGCATTGAAACCGTCAACACCTATAGCTTTATTAGGGTTGAGAGAAAAGACAGATTGCCGGACTTCGTTGACATGAATAGGACGGGCAAGATCTTGCAGACGGTCAGCAGAAAGCAGGGGAAACCGGCCAGCAAAAGGCAAAGGAGTCCCTACTGGATCGTCTTGATAATAAAGCTGGTGAAAAAAATCCCTCACTAGAGTTCGGATTTGAGGCTGGCCCGAAACTAGATTCCCAGAGGGATCCAAAAGACTATTGAGGTGTAACTTTTTCCGCTTAGCCAGAGTGACGGTATGATATAACCTGGTATTCCGATCACCCTTGGAAATCCATTCACATTTGGCACGTTGATGCCAGAATAATTCCTCCTCACTCAACACCTGTAAAAGATCATTACTCAGCCGGTGCTCTAAATCCAAAAGCGGTTCCGAAGTGTCAGTTTGCATCGCTCGTTGAATGCCCTCTAGTCTGGCGATAAGACGTTTTTTATGATGGAAGATATGGCCAAAAACCTCGTGATTCCAACGCGAGAGATGACGGGCGAAGTTGTGGAGGGAAGTTGAAAAGGTCTCAGTTGCCGGAAGCCAATGCTTAGCCACCACCTCGGGGAACCCTGGGTGAGAAAGCCAGGCATTTTGGAAACGAAATCCAGAGGAACGAGGAGCAGGGGGAGGAGAGGTCGTCAGGTGAACCAACAAAGGACGATGATAAGAGCCCAAGAAGGGAAGGTGTTGATTCACCGTGAAAGGAAAGGCTCTCAGCCAAGCATTCGAGCCAAAAGGTCCAACCTAGCTTGCGTCAAACCACGTCGCCAGGTGAATTGGGATCCTAGGAAACCCAAATCATGGAGCTCGGATTGATGAACCCAATCCCGGAACAGAGGATTAACGATACGATTGTGCGGAACGCCCCCTCATTTGTCAGAGGCCACCAATTTAGCATTGAAATCGCCGCCTACCAACCAGGGGTCCGAGGAAAGCGACCCGAGCCAACCTAAGAGGCTCCAAAGCACTGATTGATTGGTCCGTTGGGGACTGGCATAAACCGGCGTAAAAGCAAACGAATGATCGCCATACTTGACATTCGTATGAATGAATTGTCGATGAGCGATGACCACCGAAACTTCAATCTCCGCTTTCCAAAGTAACCAAATACCGTCGGAAAAGCCAACAGCTTCAACCCGAAATGAGAAATCAAAACCTAATTTCCTAATAATGGTAAGGGCCCTAGGCTTGCTAATACGAGGTTCAAACAAAACCAGAATCCCCGGGCGATACATTCGTAGATAATTCCGCAGTATCGCCTGGATATTCGGTCCGCCCATCCCTTGACAATTCCATAAAAGAATTGACATCAGCTACTAGGACTTTGATCGGGTAATAAAACATCTGCTTGAACGGGACCGAGATCCGTGGGAGTGCCCGTATCCTCACCCGCCAGGATCTCCATAGCATGTGCATCCGGCAAAGCCGGCGTTAAGGACTCCATCAGGCCATCGGGAGGCTCAGAAGGAGGTAGTATCTCAGACATTAATTCACCCCCGACCCGAGCCTGATCATGACCAACCTACATAGGACAAGGATCTGAAGTACCAAAATCGTGAGAAGATAACAAAGTCTTATCACAAATCATGTCAGCATGGGAATTAAGAGTACAAGCAATATGTTGATCCTGAGCGGTAGGAAGTAGGATTACCTCGGAAGTGCTGGCCGTACCTACCTGTGGACGACTGGCTGCTGACGGGCTAGGAGTGATTACAGGGGAAACATTGACCTTAGTTTTACCTTTGGGAGGACGTGCACTAGGTTGAGCAGCAGACGCCCCATCCTTACCTGCGGAAAAACTCAGAGAAACTAAATCATTTAAATGCCAACGACTCCCTGTCCCTGTCAATCCAGTCGACGTAGAGGCCGCCGGAGGAGTAGCAGTGGCAGGGTCGCCTGACTCCAGCTCTGTCAACGCCGAGAACCGTGAACCTCCCCCCTTCGTAGCCATCGGTTGTTTACGAGATTGGCGTGGATTGTGACGTTGAGCGATAGCCAGAGGGAAGCACCGTTAGACCACCATCCATGGCCCATAACCATGATCATCGGATGACAAAGAATCGCCACCCGCAGCCTCATCCAACCCACATTGAGAAGCTGAACCCGCCGGCGGTATGGAGTTGGCAGGTTTCGACGAAGGACATTTGGTAGTATCATGGCCTACCATTCCACATGTGAAGCAGACCGTCGGAAGACCTTCATAAACCACCCTAATCGTCTCTCCATCAAGCTCCATGGTGGTTTGAAGAGGTACTGTAAGATCAATATCAACAGCCACACGAGCAAACCGACCCCTTTGTGTCTGCATGGTAGTCTCGTCGATTTTGATCGTTTGGCCCACTTGGTTCCCTAATGCAGTGAGGATGAGAGGATGGTAACGTGCAATGGATAATTCTGGAAAACGAACCCATGTAACTGCTCTAGTTACTTTGCCTTGGGAGGGTCGGAAGCCAGGCGTCCATTTTTAGACCGACAAAGCGTGGCCAAAAATGACCCAAGGTCCATTGGTTAAGGCATTGATGAAGTCGGACTGAACCATAAATTTCACGAGGTAGTAATCATAATCCAAATCGATGACTTTCGTCAGACCTTTCGGACGCCAAAGCAACGCCAGCCGAGTGCAGAGGACCTTATAACTAATGCGTCTGCCCAGAAGTTTGATGACAACAGAGTTGGCCCACTGCTTATTGAGTTTCTCCTTGAATGGTTGGGAGAGTAGCACACCCTTCCCGGCCTCCCCAGTCAGCTGAGTGATGTCCCCCTCCGTAGGCTCAATCGGTTCCTCCACCGGCCAAACACTGGGCCCTGATGCTATGTCCACCGTCGAATGTCCTAAAACCGCACTGTAAGAAGGTGTAGGAGTAGGCGGAGGGTCCTCCTCCCGCGCGCGAACTCTAACCTTCATGGGGAGATGACCCTCATGCAAGAGGGAGGCCATGAACCCACATAGGAACGGAGCAAAATAGTAAAACACACGAAGACGAAGATGAACAGTGAAAATACAGAGAGAGCTATTGTAAGTACTCCAAGAAGCACAAAGCACTCACTTTAAACACTTGCCTCCACTCCACATCTATCTTCGCTACAAAAATCTGTCGAAAGCTGCCTGAACTCATTTGCCAACACCTTGTCGTCGGACATGTATAGACATCTATCCATCACTTCTCACCTGGAACCTACATTGCCATATTTACCTAGTTCTCAATGTCCTTCTCAACTAGGTCAATGTCCTACTTTTGGATATTTTCAAACCTATCGCACAATGTCCTAGACTTCTTATCTGGCTGACTAGTTATCGTCAATTTTTCCCTTCCAACCAGGACTCACTTGGATATCTATTTTCTTAAATTCTGCACGCTGTTAGGTTTCGACGTCTTTCTTGTAAGGCTAAATAACCACTCCACGTAGGTGGTTATCTTTCAACGTCTTTCTTGTAAGGCTATATAGCAATGGTTGTTTTTCAATAAAAATTAGAGTTTATTCCTCTCAATTTCTTATCTCCCTTATAAAATTCATCATCTATAACAAATACAACATACTTAATCGTAAGTTGATTTGATAATAAAAAAGAAAAATATAAAAAATCAAGAAAACAAAAATAAAGAATTAAATCTTGGGATGAAATAAAAAAGAAAATAAAAAATAAAAGATTGAGATAAATCGAAGAAAATTAAATTTTCAATTTTAATATAGAAGCAAATTGATAGAATTAATCTTCCAAAAAGATCATTAGTTTTAGTAAAACAATATTAAGATTAAAAGAGATTTTGATATTATTTTATCAAAAAATAAGTGAAGAAGAATAAGAATAGAAGAAAGTAGAAAAGACTATGATAGAGAGAGAACAGAAAAAGAAATAACAATAGGCTTCTATTTGCTTGATAACTCTTTAAGAATTAGAATATATCTTTTATATCGATTTGGAGATCTGCCCAGTCGGATATCTATATTTTTTTGATAAATCAGTAAATATGATAAATCAAAAGAAAGGAGTTATGTACAAAACAAGAGACTGCCCAAAGGAGCAAGTCCCATTTCTGAAACCAAAATGAACAAATAAAACCAAAGAGAACGAGAACAAGAAACCTCTACAACAACAGCTACCTTAAGGAATAATAGTAGGAAACTAAATCTACATAAAGATGCAGAAAACTACAATCAAGACCTATTGAAGCCTTCCACCCAAGGAGATCCTTGGAAAATCCAGAATTGGGAAAAACATTAACCAGACACACACACATTTACAAACTGAACTAGTAAAGTAGTTCAACAGCCAAAACTAGAAAATATCATAATAAAGACTTCACAGACCGAAACTTTGTAACTGGACTCTCCTATTCTGCAGATAGATAGGATCTCCATTGGATTAAAATACCGAGGAGGAGGAGGAGAATTTGTCATCTCCTCTTGAGACCTCCTAACTATCCTGAACTGGATTCAACCTGCAAAAGAAAACATTAGATAAAAACTAGACAAACCACACCAACAACTACCTTCCCTCGGTGTTTGAGCTGAGATGTTCCATAACTTGAAAAACCACTCTAGTGTTAATGCCCCCAACATCCAAGATTATATCTTTAAAGGTTCGGTGGTTTCTTTCAGACCAAAGATTATAAACAATAACAGAGAGAAGAATGATAAATAGGTTGAGGTCAATATTTCTGTGGTTTGGAGGATGGTTAAACCAATTTAGAACGGCTGAAAGATTTATCAAGTTAGGCAAGTAGATCTGAAAATGGTTTAGACAATGTATCCGTACTGTTTTTGAGTAAGGACACTCAAAAAATAGATGATCAACATATTCATTATCCAAGAAGCACAACGAATAGTGATTTCGGATATAAGAGAAGAGGAGTTTATCCCTCGTTTGCAACTTATTTAGATAAGCTAGCCACAAGATAAAAGAGCACTTTGGGCTAGTTCTTTTATGCGAAAGGACAAGAAGACTGGGAGGTCTCAAAACAATGTAGGCCGAAGCATTTATGTATACTCTAGAGGAGCTAGCTAGCCATTCCAATATATCAGGTTGAAAGCACTCTAGTTGGTATGGCAAAGGCTCCAAGGTGCGGATGGTCTCAATTGTAGCCTCCTACCAGGTCCACACATTGTTCCTGATAACATCAGAAACTTTTGCACTCATAGGTAAATCCGATCCATTTATCAATCTGGGAGTCGAGAGATCCATCAGGATACCTCTAGGATCCTAAGGATCCTACCATAAGAAAGTAGACACCCCATTTCCTATTTTGAATCTGAATTGGTTCCAAATCCTTAACTTATAACAGCTTCCTTTAACTCCGGGAACTATTATTACTAGGTTGGACACTCTAGAAATGTTTTCATCTAAGAATAATAGTATGCACCCACTTGACCCACAATGCTTCATTTTCATTAAAAAGAAACCAGATTCTTTTTCCTATAAAAACCTTATTCCACGTAGATAAATGTTTAATGCCTAAACCACCCTCTCTTTTAGTTCTACAAAGATCACTCCATTTAACCTTAGCATGAGAATTTGACGTAATACTACCAGACCATAAGAAATTCCTTAATTTATTCTCTATGTATTTGATAATGGAAGAGGGAAGAATGAAATAAATAAACCAATACACCCGAAAAGTAGAGAGAACAAATATAACCAAGTGCAGTCTACCAGTATAGGAAAGAGTTTTATGGGTCTATTTATTTACCCTAGCATCAATTTTATCCAATAGAGGCATGCAATCTGTCCTAGACAGACGACCTATTAAGAGAGGCAAACCTAAGTAATGAATAGGAAGGTGACCTCTGTGAAGACCAGTTAGAGTTTCCAGCTGATGACCCATATGATCCATATCATTTAATAAAAAGTACTGACTCTTACTAAAGTTCATATCCAGACTAGAAAATTTTGAGAAAATGTGCAGGCAATCAAACATAGTTTGGACAAACCGTATATCAGCATGGTAGAAAAGCAAAAGATCATCAACAAACAAAAGGTTTGAGATTTTAAGTGTTGTACCCCTCCAGTGGTATTTAAAAGTGCCACTACGAGCTATAGACACATCCATACTCCTAAAGAGAACCTCCATACAAAGAATAAAGAGATGAGGAGATAAAGGATCCCCTTGTCTTAAACCTAATTTACCACGAAAAAATTTCGAAGGAGATCCATTGATCAATATAGAGTACGAAAAAGAGGTAATACACTCTTCAATCCACTTCATGTAAGTTCGAGGAAACCCTACGGCTAAGAGCACAATCAAGAAGAAATCCCAATGAATAGCATCATAGGCTTTTTTCAAATCAATTTTAAAGGCACAAAGCTTATGATTATTTAAAAGGTGATAATTCTTAAAAATCTCTTGAGCCAACAGGATATTGTCCCCTATTCGGCAACCCTTAATGAAAGCACTTTGACTAGGGCTGATTATGTGAGGGAGCAGGTCTTTAAGACTATTGTTATGATTTTTGAAATCACCTTGTAAATCATGTTACAACAAGAAATTGGTATAAAATCATAAACAGTGGAAGGGTGATCTATCTTAGGAATAAGAGAAATAAAAGTAGAATTGAGCTCTTTGAGAAGCCTCCCATGTTGGGCCCCACACCCCACCTTTCGGTGTTTGGGGGTTATACCCCGGCGTGTGTTTGTGGGTTATACCACAACACCACAACCTTAATCAGTATTGTCCTCGAAAGAATTGTTGGACCTCGAACTTTTCTTAAAATTTCGAGTTAAAATTTTGACTTGAAATGAGAAATTGGTGGATCCATTTCTAAGCCTTATCTACCTGCTATCTCTTTACTGGCAAAAAGCTAAGCCCGAAAAGGGGCATTTAAGTGTTACATTCAGAGCATAGAATAAACCATCTGAGCAATGGAAAGAATGAGTGTTTGATATATATGTATTGGCTGATAGATGTTTTTGTGTGCTTGAAGAAAAATTGTTTGGTTTTGATGATTTTGAGATTTGAGTAGATTTGTTTGGGTTATGAAAGTCTAAGCGAATGAGATGATTGAGATGATTGAAATGGAAGTTGAAATTTGAGAAATAAAGAGTGAAAGTGTTAAATTTGAAGGAATTAGAAAGTTTGACTTTTTGGCGATAATAGCTGACTTTTGATTTAGGCAAAATTTGATAAGATGATCTTCATGAAACTTGTAGTGTCTGTTGAGAGCTTTCTGTAGCTATAAAGTTTGCAATTTTTCGATATCGGGGCTAGAAGTTATGATCGATTGAAGTTTTGATGTTGTTTAGGTGATTGTTAATCAGGGCAGAAACTTTGATTGAGAAATTGACTTAGCTAGAGGTTGACTTGGGTTGTGAGATCTTCATGAATATTGTAGAGCTTGTTTTTATCTTTCCATGGGTATAAAGCACGAAATTTTTGGATAAGGGAGTAGAAAGTTATGATTTTTGGAAGTTCTGATGCTGTTTAGTGTGAGACCGATCGACCAGCCACCTTGTGTGGACTTTTTGACCTCTTTAGAGACCGATTTTGTCCCTCATTCCTTCATGAAAATTGTAGACCTGTCTTTTCTCTATGAAATAGACACCAATTTTGTTTAATTTGGAGCTCAGAATCAAAAGTTATGAGCGTTCGAAGTTTGGAGGTCGGATCAGTCAGGAGGGCAGAGCGAGCTAGCGCTCGCCCGAGCGGGTGAGCGATCGCCCGCAGCGCTCGCTCGAGGCGACCTGCCGCTCGGCCAATTGGCCGACCGGCACTTCTGTGGAGTTTTCTGCCGTCCGACCTCCCTCCACTATTTTGCGCATAACTTCTTCGTCCGACATCCGATCGACCTGATTTTTGAAGCGTTGGATTTCTAAGACATTTTTCTATCTTTGCATGCAATATAGATCAGTTTTGACATAAATTGAGAGAGATCGATCGGTTCAAAGTGGGATGATCGATAGGAAAAGTCTGAACATCGATCGGTATTTTGAGGATATCTGGAGCTATAGAGCTCTGAATAAGGTGATTCAAGTTGAAAATTAAACTAGAGATATGAGGCTACAACTTTGATGAAGAAGTCCGATCGATATTTAGCCTCTAAGACGTTTGGATTTTAGAGTGAAGTTCGGTATAGTGTACAGTCCCGAGGAGGTTTTGTCCTGAACGTGTTTCGGCCATAACTTCTTCATTTCTGATCCGATTTTAACGCTTTTTGTGTCGTTGAAAAGATCTTTCCAAGAGGAACATTTTGTAGAAGAAAGTTTGGTCAAATTCCCTCATTTACCTGATCGAAATTTGGAGTTAAGATATCAGTTTTAAAGGTAAATTAAGGGCAAATGGGTTATTGCTCATTCATTAATGGCAAGATGGTAAATAAGAAGAGTGGGTTTAGTATAAATAGAAGAAGCAGCAGCTGTCGAGAGACTTAGAAAATCAGAAGTGAAACAAAAGAAAGAAAGAAAAG
>JAOTBA010000003.1:12707749-12720398 GCA_025629845.1 Erythroxylum squamatum | reverse complement strand
CGATTAGCAATTTTAATGGAAATAAGATTCAATCCTCCTTCCGCCTTAGGAGAGCAAATATCAGACCATTTCACTTTAGAGGCTCCTTGATTGCCATTAGGATGACTCCATAAGAAAGTTCGAAGAAGCCGTTCAATTTCTTTGATGATGCCTTGCGATAAAAAAATATGGGAACTCCAATAAACATGCAAGGAATTGAGGACAGATTTAATAAGCTGTAATTTACCAGCATAAGATAGGGATTTGTTAACCCAAGATTTAATCCTCCGCTGAATCTTCTCAAGAAGTGGACGACAATCAGTATAGGAAAGCCTTTTAGTGGACACAGGAAGCCCGAGGTAAAGAAGAGGGGGATCTTTCAACATCATACCCGTGGCAGCAGAAATCGAGGGGGCCATAGATGTCGCACCCTTTGATAAAATACAATGACTTTTAAGCAAATTGATCTGCAGGCCAGAGAGATGTTTGAAAAGACTGAGGGCATGCAGAAAAGTCCGAATAAACTCCAAATTCGCCTTGCAAAATAAGAGGAGGTCATCTGCAAAACATAAGTTAGTCAGACCGAGAGCCTTACACTTGGAATGATACCTGAATCTTGGATTAGAAAGAGTTGCATGCCGGATAAAAGCATTAAGGGTTTCCATGACGAGAAGAAAAATATAAGGAGAAAGGGGATCCCCCTGGCGAATGCCCTTAGCAGCTTTAAAGGATCGAGTAGGAGCACCATTAATCAAGACCGAGAAAGATGCCGAAGTGATACATTCCATGATCCACCGGGTAAATTGAGTTGGAAAGCCAAAGGCCTCCAACATGGCATGCAGGAAGCCCCAATCAATACTATCAAAGGCCTTATGAAAATCAATCTTCAAGGTGCAATTAGGTGGGCTCGAAGAAGTAAAATAACCTTTCAGAAGCTCTTGAACAATAAGAAAGTTGTCCCCAATATAACGATCCGACAAGAAAGCACTTTGGTTAGCACTGATTAATGGAGTCAGAGCTTCCTTCAATCTGGTAGCAAGGAGCTTAGAGATAATTTTGTAAAGAAAATTAGTACACGAGATTGGACGATAGTCAGCAAAGGTGGTTGGAGTCGGTCCTTTCGGAATCAAGCATAGGAAGGTGCGATTAATCTCTTTCAGCAAGACTCCAGTTCGAAAGAACTCATGGATGGCTACCTTAACAAAAACACCAATAGTAGGCCAAGCTTGTTGGTAAAAGTAACCGTTAAACCCATCAGGCCCAGGAGCTTTCTTGCCATTCATGTGAAAAACACAATCCTCAATTTCCTTATCCTCCACCGGTCTAGTTAAGAGAGGAAAAATAGAGGGTAATACCTGCTTAAGGTTAAGACACTGTAAATCCCGAGAAGAGACAGAAATATGATCGGTAGTACCAAGGAGGTTGTGAAAAAAATCCAATTCTGCTTCCCTAATAGCCATCGGATCATGAATAACAGTGCCATTATGAGAAATGGAATGAATCTTGTTCTGGTTCCGTCTAGAAAGAATTGAGTGGAAGAAAAATTGAGTACACCGATCTCCATCTTGAAGCCAATTGATTCGAGCTCGTTGCTGCAAAAGAGAGGAGTGATTGCTAACAGCTTGCATATAGTTGGAGAGGGCGATCTTTTCCTGATCAAGAAGAAGCTGGTGCACCGGGTATCCGATAAAAGAGTCTGCACACGAGTAAGCTCAGATCTAGTCTGACTGATTGCTTCAAGGGTAGAGCCCTGAGAGGTCTTAAGAAGTTTAAGTTCCTGTTTAATAACTTTCAATTTCTGGACACAGCTAAACTGCTTGGTGCCCCGACATTCATGTGTAGCTCCACTCAAACAAGCATCCCCAAAACCAGGAACTGTAACTAAATAATTATTAAAGCGAAACGGGTAATGAGCAGCCACGGTTGGAAACAGATGGGAAACCTATATGGGAGTGTGGTCCGAAAATAGAGGGTCCAAAATCGAGCCGAGCTGCTAGGGAAAGACTGAAGCCAAAGATTATTGACAATTGCCCTATCAAGCTTTTTACGAATAAACCACCGATCCTTTTGCTTATTGGACCATGTAAAGAAATGACCAGCAGACTAAGATCAGATAATCCAACCTGCTCCAAGCAATCCAACAAGTCAATGGAGTAGGTACGAAGACTAATATTACCTTGAGCCTCCGAAGAATAGAGGGTAGTGTTGAAATCCCCACATAGGAGCCAAGGTTTAGAAACAGAACTACTAACACTGCGGATGGTATTCCATAGATCCCAACGCTGAAATTCAAAATTGCTAGCATACACAAAAGAAACAAAGAAGTCAAGGTTGCCCTGCAAAATCAATACTCGAAGGTGCATAATTTGATCTGTGGCCTCAACTATGTCAACCTTAACTTCGGAAGGATTGAAACAAACAATAATCCGGCCAAATGCATGATGATGGTGATTAGATAACCAGCTCCATTGAGGGCCCAAAATGTGAAGTTTATTCAAATTAGCCAATCTGATTTTAGTTTCAAGCAAACCAAGCAACATAGGATGTTCTTGATGCACAAAGTCCTTTAGAGCTTGCAACTTAGAAGGGAGATTGAGACCACGGACATTCCAAGCCACAATCGACATATTAAGCAACAGAGGTGGTGAGGCCTTTACTCTTGCCTCTTTTGGATTTTCTTGTAGGAATACCACTACTCTCTGCGGCAGAAATACTAAGAGAAGAGGGGCCAGGGACATCCCGAACCAATGGATCAGTAGAGGGCTCAGAGGACAGAGTGGAATCAACGAAACCAGGAAAATCCACAGGGGCGATGCATAAGATTCCAACGACCGCCTCCTCGGTATGACGAGGGGGAGAAGAACTTAGACCCAAAGCAGAATCCGCATTCTCAGGCAGGGCAGAGACAGGCGTCACAGTCGACACAGAAGGGGCTGTCCCAGACATTGGGAGAATAGCAGCAGCCAGAGGGGCAGTCTCAGAGTGACGAGCCTCAGAAGACGCCAATGTCGGAGCAGGAGCTACAGAGGCGGAGACGGTTGAGACAGTAGAGCATGAAGAGCCATCCTCCCTAGGAGGAGAAACAACAAGAGGGTTAACCGCAGAGGAACCAGCCCCAGAAGACCCCGGTATCAGATCTGAAACAAGATCCACAGAAGCATTGACGGTTGAATCTAAATGGGCAGAAGAACACAACTGGTCATCCCCTCCAGGAGAAGACTTGGCAAGATTCATCAACTCAGAATAGCTACCAGTAGTAAACATCCTTCCCGTGGGTTTCCAGATCGACGAAGAAGCCTTGATAGGGGGCCTCCAATGGTAGGAGACGGCAATGCTATCCTCCCATAAGGTATTCCCTTCGCCAAGTCTCATGATAGGGATTTCAGAAGGAAGGTCTTTGGAGAGGGGAATACTTACACAGACGCGGGCATAGCCAATACGTTTCTTATGCGCTGTATTCTCGTCCATGCAGAGGGGCTTGCCGATGAAGCTGGCGAAATGACTGAGACCCGTCGTCGTCCAATACTCCAGGGGAACTCGATGAAAATTAACCCAGATAGGCAAACTCTGTACCTTGATTGTGTCCAATGTAATACCCGGCTGCCATAGTTGGAGAAAAAGAGACTGACTCCCGAAATGCCAAGGCCCCTCCTCGAGGATTTTGTGAGCAGCTGCGACGGAGGAGAAGGAAAAGAGAAGGAGGTTATCTTCCGACAGTAAGACGTCAACGAGTCCCCTGTTCCTCCAGGATTTAGTCGCCCACCGCTGGAGGAGAGGAAAAGCCGGTCTTTTATCAAGGAAAAAACCCACAAGAGTGGATTTCCAAGAATCAGCGCCCGCTTGAAGAGTAGCCAAGTCAGGGGAAACAAGGAGCTTCCCATCGACTTCACTCGGGGGCGTGTAACTCAGCGTAGTAGGAATGGAATCATCGACTACCTGCTTCCAAGATTTGCGAGCATGGACAACATCAGGCGGGTTAGGAGAGGGGAGGGAAGGAGCAGAAGAAAGGGGAAGAAAATCGGCAAGAGGGGGAGGAGCTGGGTCAGGCATGGCCGAAGGCGGGAAAAAGTGTCAAAAGCCAGAAAATGAAGTCTAGAGAGAGGGGAGAGTTTCTCACACTAACCCATTTCTTCTGTCCTCTGGGAATTTAACTAATAATCAAAGCTAACTGACTTACTTGCATGCCTGATGCAAACATATCAAACACATGTATTTAGAAACTTAAATTCTCTCATCATCTCAACATTTCCGCTTGCCAATTGCCCATTTTCGCCTGCTTATATTTTGTCTTGCTCTTGGGAGTTATAGGATGGGGAGTACCCTACAACAAATCCAATGACACCACGTAGCATACCTTTCCATATGGTTCCAAGAGAACAGCCCCCAACAGAATCTTACGGATCAGCCCTACTGTTTGCATGGTGGGCCATCATAAATCTTTGCCACCACCTATATTTTTCTTTTAATGCATTTGCATAACAGCTCCCTTCCTTGGTACTATCGATTGCCCTAGCCAACCTTACACGAGTCCTTCCAAAAGCATGTTTCGCTGTTTCACATGTTCAATTTAACCAACTCCAAACGCACATGAGGTTGTGTTGTTGAGGGGACATTTTCTCCTCCCCGACAACAAACTTTAACACCCCTTTCTCCCTTGCGTTAACATAGGACGCTCTCCACCACGTCCTGGATACAATTTTTGTTTCTTGGTTGGCTAATTCAACAACATTTTCTATCTAAACCTTCACATAAGTCACCTAGCGTCTCTGTTTGATGCAGTCCATTCATCGGACCTTATGACCTATTACTACATCACAAACTATATATGTTCTGCATCCGTGCTGCTCAAGGTCTAGACTGCAACCAATCAATTACTAGTTTGATGACAGCAACGCTGTGATCGTTTCTACAAGAATAGTTCTCTTATCAGAAAAACGTTCGTCATTAATTATTATGGTAATATTAAGTAATTGTTTACATACATATACATTTATATATATATTATAAATTATTTATCGATTTGCAAAAATAATTTAGTCAATATTAATTGTACGTAATGATCAAGTATACCATTAAAATAATAATCATATTAAGTTCCAATTTTAATTAAATGTCAATACAAGAGATTATCTTTACATAAAAATAGATATAATGAGAGTGGAAATTGTTGAAAAACTTAGGTTGATATATTTTATGACTCACTTATTCTAATTGCTAGAGAATTCAAATCATTGTCGCGTAGTATTAATGGCACAGTCAGCATTACTTCAATTCAGTTTAAGTTCATTTAGAAATTCTTCTAACAGAGTCACAATTTGGCACTTGAAAGCAAAATAACCCATTTGCTCTGGTATGCAAAAATATTAATAATAGACTCTCCTTGTCTCGTGGATCTGTTTAAATTTACTTACTCTCTCCTATTCAAAATAAAAGTCGTTTTAGAGAGATTTTAATTATTTAAAATAAGTGTCGTTTACGATTTTTCATGCGTGTTTATAATTTTATTTCTAAAATTACCCTTTAATTTTTTCACATCCTAATTACACAGATTATGTTTTCAAAACAGTTCAACATACAATTAATAAGGATATATTAAACATTTTATTAACTTTCTTAATAATTATGCACCACGTTAAAATATTTTTTATTTTAAATAGAATGGAGTATAAGACATCACTGATCGATGTTTGGTGGCCAATCACTAAGCAGGGTCCGGTCAGGTTAACTAACAAAACCTATTTCAGTGTGTTGTATGATTGTATCCCCAAATAACAAATTGGACAGAATTCAATTGTGTTCTCTATCCATGTGTCTTTATTAACGCGTCATATGCACGCGCACAAAGGAGAGCCTGGTCAATCGACCAAAAGAAATAAACTAGCTAGGGCAAGGGAGGGCATCCTAAGTCTGATAGTCAGGGTGTGACAATAATTGAACATAGAGGCCCAGGCGAAGCACAGACCTTTACGAAAGGTGCGAGGGCTCAACACGTGGGGAGAAAATTAAGACGAGGATAGAACAAGCTGGCACAGACCAGACCTCAAAGACTGACTACACATCGGATGATTAGGTTACACACACATTTCTAGTCTGTGCTTCCACGAGGTGTCTGAAAAGTTAGAGACCAAGCGAGTCATTGTCCTTTCTCTCAAAGTATTCCCAATATGGTGGCTTTTATGAGCTAAGATAGTTTCTGATTAGCCCTTCCTGTTACTGTGAGGCCCATCCCGATTTGTCCTTCTTACCCTCTAACTAATCCGTCTCGTCAACTTTTGGAGGGTTTCAACTCTCTTTTTAATATTGGGCAGTACCTACATTTAGGGAACTGATGACTTCTTTGTTATTATTATCGTTATTATTATTATTATCCTTATTATCATTTCGTGCCTACTGTATCTCAGAAGTATTCATCTATTCAATAAATAAAATTTATAAAAATTTAATGAATAGATATTTATAAAAGAGGTAGGCACATAATAACAGAAAGGGTAATCTAAACCAAACATCCTATGTCATTGCAGAAATCGATTTGTTAAAAAAGAAAAGCTAGTGATTTTCACAAGAATCTCTAAGTATTAGGAGATCGGATCATACTATATTAAAGAATTTAATAATTACTTGGGTCGAGTCTATTGTTTAATATTAAATTATTAATCGTTTGATTCCACTTTTATTTTTCTGTTGTTGTTTTTTATTTCTGTTTCTTGTTTTTAGTTTATAAAAAATAAAAACCTGTTTGGTTAAGATTTGTAATATAAAAACTAAAAACAAAAATCTGTTTAATTAAAATTTCTAATAAAAAATTGAAAATAAAAATATGTTTAATTTTTATTATTTTTATTATTATTAATTTATTCTTATTCTTATTCTTATTAATTTTTATTATTATTATTATTAATTTTTAATAAGTAGTGATGACGACGATGATGATGAAGAAGAAGAAGTTGAAGTTATTTTTATTATTATTAATTTTATTTATTTATTTATTATTATTATTAAGTTATTCTTATTATTATTAATTTTATTAATTATTATTATTATTATTATTTTATTTTTAATTTTTAATTTTTAATAAGTTAGTTTTATTATTATTAATTTTTAAAAAGTTATTATTATGATTATTAATTTTTTATTATTATTATTATTAAGTTATTCTTATTCTTATTAATTTTATTTATTATTATTATTATTATTATTATTATTAAGTTATTCTTATTATTATTAATTATTTTTGTTTTTATTAATCATTGTTATAAATTTTCTACTTACTATTATTAATATTATTAATTTTATTATACAAAATTAATTATCTTATTAATAATTATTAATATAAATTTTGTACTTTTTATTATTATTATTATTAATCGAGATAGAAAATAGGAATATATTATTTTTCTGTCGAAGAAAACATGTTGTCAAAATTCAGAAAAATGATATTTTTTGGTTTCCGTAAAACTGTTGTGACTTTTTTATTTTCAGAAACAAAAAATCATAACAGAGTAAACTAAACACGTTTTACTTACCTATTTTTCTTTTTACAAAAACGGAAACAAAAAATTGAAAAAAAAAAGGAAACAAACAGCTCCGAAGTATTAGATAAATTAGAAATTAATTAAGGGATTGTTTGTTTATGATTTTTTTTTTCCGTTTGGAGTACTATGTTTGTTAAAGAAGGCAACTAACCTTAACCTTAGTCATCCAATGTGGTGACTCCTTGTGCGCACCGAGCACTGGGCTACCTTTTCGAGAAGCTGGCTAGGATCAAACCGTGATTTACCTCCCTCACACAATGTCGAGCCGGAGTGTGGGGGCGCCTAGGGTGGGCATTCCACCTTTTGAGTCCAAGGTTTAAAAATATTGAAGTCATCTCCTGAATCATCCTTCCCTTGTCACATCTTGCTTGTTTCAAGTGTCTAATCAGTATAAGGTCATGGTGACATGAAAGGCGCAGGCGTATGCGTCCATCTCTTACGGAAGGCAAGTCCACATGTAAATTTACCACAAATGATTGGGGCATGAAGCAAATAACAGAAGAAGAAGGTCCAGGGAAATAGAAAGTAAAACAATAAAGAAACATGCCTTCTTCGTCTGGGACCTCACCCTATGGTATGGCCTCAGAGGAGAGGCTAGAGAGTTTGGAAGTAATTGCAAATGTTGCGGGGTTTTGGGTCCTATTAGTTTGTTCTCTTGTCAAATTTTCAAAGTTATAATTTCGACCGTAGCTGTGTCCTCAGTTTCTTCTTAGCAATAAATGAAGGCAATAGTTTTCCAAGTGACCATACCTAATCGGTCTATATTATCATACAAAAAATAATCGTGTTCAAGTGATATAATTATCATGTTAAATCAATGTTTTAAAAGGTAAATTATATAATACATTCAAGCAACATTAAATGCAAAACGAAACGTCTGTCACTGGATTTCCTAGAGAGTGAAACGCTGTGAAAGCAATAAAAGAGAGAGATGTTACGAGGTTGAAAATGGTTCTGCTTTGTTTTTTACTTCGGTAGGAAGGTGTGTTAGGAAATCAAAGTGCAGTCTCAGAACATTCCTTACTTGGAAACACGCTACGTCCTTTTAACTGTGTTAATTGACATTTATGATATATCTACAGTTTGAAATCTCAGGGATTTGACGACTCATACTGTGGTTAATCACGTATTTCTTTGAAAGTAGAAATTGAAGCAATCCGATATTTAGCCTAAAATGGATAAAAATGAGGCTATAGTATACTGCTGAGTCTTAACCAAACAAAATGTTGAATTTAATAAGATGGAGAGGATTAGAAAAGGATGACGTTAAAGCAAAACCATTTTTTGGAGTGTTGTAATTTGTTGCGGAGAAAGTAACATGGATGGAGTAATTGTTGTCCTCGTGGGGGACGGTTTATGGTTGTTGGGTCAACTTCAGGTGGTTAACTGAAACCCAGGTTTAAACCCTAGATCTGTAGTTAACAAAGTGATTGAGACGGAGGAGTGAGCAGGCGGGGGCGTATGTTATTTATTGTTGTTGACAAGGACGGTTACGTCAAGCTCTTCTCTTTTCTGCTTCGAAAAGAAAGATGCCTTAGACATGTACAAGCTCAACATAGGAACACTGCAACATTTTGGTCTTTACTCTTTCCTGTCAACTTAAGATAAGGGAGACTGTCACACGTGTGATGATTCAAAAGATGAACTAGTTAACCCATATAATAAGCTCAGTGTTTTTGTTAACTACTTCTATAATCTCTCTTTGCCCTCTCTCTTTGTTCTAAGCAAAGAGATATATAGAGCTCCTAAGTGTTTTTTCCTCCCCCCTGTGGTTACTCTCTGTCAAACCTTTTGCTTCTCTTGTATTTAGTCTCAGACTATGACTCTTGACTTTGTAACTGTTGTATAACAGCATCTGTCAGAGAGGAGAAATGTAAGGCATAAACAGCAGGAGTTGTGCACTATATATTTATGTGCACCCCCACATATCATCATAGATGGCCTAATTTGTTGGTCTTTGAAGTTTCAAGTTCTACTGATTCCTTGTATAACTCACTTTTCTTTCTAGCTCTTTGGTTCTCTACTATAGGGAATGGCTTACGCAGACGCTGGGTGTCTCTCGCTTGATCATAAGTATGGAGTTCTGCCACATGTTTCCTCTTCTTCTCACGAAATGGAAGATAGGTCTACAGCTTGGGGTTTGCATTTTATGAGCAACTATAATAACAGTGACGTTGTTGTGGATGTTAAAGTCTGTGATTCAAGTGATGGGTTTGGTGAGAACAATGAAAGAAACCACAATACCGTCTCAAATGAAGAAAACCCTATTGAAAACAATAATGCCGGAAAGGAAACAGACAGTAGTGGGCAGTCAAAGCTTTGTGCAAGAGGTCACTGGAGGCCTGCAGAAGATACTAAACTGAAAGAGCTTGTGGCTCTCTATGGTCCTCAAAACTGGAACCTTATAGCAGAGAACATGGAAGGAAGATCAGGTAAAAACTAATATCTTTTTGCTTTTATTTTCAAGTTGTTTTGTGCTCTAGGAATACCAGTAGTACTAGTATTGCAACAATCTTGAGCTTCCCCACTTTCATTGTATGTTGTGGATTAATTGAAGGGAAGAGTTGTAGACTGAGATGGTTTAACCAGTTAGATCCAAGGATCAACAGAAGAGCTTTCACTGAGGAAGAAGAAGAGAGGCTAATGCAAGCTCATAGACTTTATGGTAACAAATGGGCCATGATAGCTAGGCTATTCCCTGGAAGAACAGATAATGCAGTGAAGAATCATTGGCATGTTATAATGGCTAGAAAATATAGAGAACAATCAAGTGCATACAGAAGAAGAAAGCTAAGTCAACCTGTGTACAGAAGAATGGGTGAAATTCCAAGCTTTGTCTGCAGAGATAGTGGTTCAACAACTGGACCAGAACCACAACAGTATTGTCTCAATAATCCAAAAAGTGGAGGACCAAGCAATTTATCTTCTTTTTCTGTTGGATCCTTCACAGGTGATCCTTGTAACAGAGTGATTGATTATGGCTTAAATGTGTCCCCCCACGTGACCAATGAAGGAGAAGCAGTCTCAAGTATGAAGGTACCTCCAATTGGGTTTTGTATGCAGCAGACACCCTTTGATTTCTTTTCCGGTATGTGTCCTTCGCCATGTCTTTCACTCTGGAATCTTTTATCATTTTCGGGCAATTCGTGCATATGGGTTTCTGTGCTTATTTCTTATTTGCTTGTTTCATGGAAAGCATATATTGGCCAGTTCTTTATTGGTTAAAGTATATTGGTCGATTACCTTGTTCATTTAACCTTTTTCTGTTTCATTGGCTGGAAAAAGAAAAACAACCCCTTCTTACCTTTTTGTTGTCTTTAGTTTTCGTGTTTGTGATTGGCTTGAGTGTGTTTTTTGCAGTGCCCAGGATTAATGGCATGGGCATTTTCAGTCAGACTAGACATTGTGATGGACCAAGTGATGAACTACCCCACGTTTCTAGTTTGAATCCCCAACAGCATCCATACATAATGGCAACGCAATTGTCAAACTACCAAAACTCTTACTGTTTAGCAGATTCTACACCTCAACTTTCAGGCAATGAGCCTTCGGCTTCATCATCGGCTACTGCTGCAGATAACAACAGAGTGAGCAACCATATTGAGACCATCCCTCCGCCATTCATTGACTTTCTAGGGGTGGGAGCCACAAGAAGTTAGAAGCAAAAGAAAAGCTGAAGAGTTCTTTTGTTCTTTGTTTTCCTTTCGGATCAGAATCATCATCAGAGAGGGTCTTAATGTGGGTGTCCACCAAGATAACCGAGAGGCCATTAGAGGTAAAAGAGAAAAAGCGTTGTTGTAGTTTTCAGTTTTGTGACAGGAGATAAACTTGCATGAGTCTGTTGATGTCACGGCACACCAACTTCGTACAGTGTAACCCCTTAAGTCTACTCACACGAGACCCTTTCAAAAGCCGAAACAAATAATCACAAATCCCATCCTTTTCTTTTCTGTACTCTTTTTTTTTTTGTCTTTTCATCATTTTTCCTGATAGTAATAAATTACGTTATTTTGATGTGAGAATTCGAGTCGTTTTAATCCATTTCAGGTTAAACAGAGACTGACATTAATTACCAACTCTACTCGTCATCTGCCTTTTTCTTTTAGTTGGTGAGTCGTTGCCAGTTGCGATCAATTCAAAACTTGAAAAACTCTTTGGACTATTATGTAGAGTTGTTAAAAGAAGCATTCGTGTCAAAAATGTTCGTACAATACCAGGAAGTAGAACTGAACGGTATTGATAACCGTACAAATGAAAATTCTGAATTAGAAGACACTTGATCATATATCATGATCATAACCAGTCAAAGATCATTAGGAATTGTTTTTTTTTAACACTACAAGAAAACAAGCCTTTTTGCGACGTTTTTAAAACGTCACAAAAGGTCCTAAAAATGTCGCAGAAGAGTATTTGCGACGTTTTAAAAAACGTCGCGTAATGTAGTGTAGGCAAAAGTTTTCCGTGACGTTTTAAGAAAAACGTCGCGAAAAATGCCGACATTTCGTAATGTTTTTAAAAACGTCACTAAAAGTTTAGACAATCCGCGACGTTTCAAAAAAACGTCTAAAACGTCGCGGATTGTCTAACATTCCGCGACGTTTTTAAAACGTCACAAAATATGAAAGAATCCGCGACGTTTTTTTAGAAACGTCACGGAATGTCTTCCGCGACATTTTTATTATTTGTATTAATTTTTTCATTTTTTAAATCACATTAATTTAATATTTTTTAATTTTAATAATTATTTTATAAAATACAGTTTTTTAATCTTACTTATTTAATAACTATTCAATATTATTTATAAATTTTATTTATTTAATAATTCTTCAAATACGATTAAACAAATAACATTACAAATATTTGTATTATTTTTTAAATTATTATTTTTTCCATTTTTTCAAAAATCATTTTAATTTAATAATATTTATAATAGTTTACAATTAGTGAATTTTTACAAAAAAATGCAATAAAATTCATAATATTTATAATATTTTACATCTTAAATTATTACATTTTATAATATTCAAGATCTGCAAGTCAATTACAAATGCAAAATTTGAAAGTTGTCAATTAAGTAAACTTGTAATTAAAAATTTTATTTTATAATAATTAAAATATTAAAACTTACAAATTATCCA
>JAOTBA010000003.1:12681159-12693123 GCA_025629845.1 Erythroxylum squamatum | reverse complement strand
CTAGATTTAGTGGCTGAAAAATCTATTTAGTTGTTGGTATTTTGTCTATATAAGGCAATCAAGTTCAATAATAAAATCATGAGTGTGTTTACCTATTGTTCAATCTTCATCTTATTTCATCTCCTCCTTCTTCTTTATCTTCAAAAATTCCAACATAGAGATTAAAACGTAGGTATGTTGACATAACTAGAGATAGATAGCTCTGCTCTCCTACAACGTGAAAATAGGTCAACACCTCAATTCTCTGTTTCCCAATCACGTTGAGTGCTAGTGCATGCTCAGACATTTCTCTTAGGTGCTCTCTTGGAAGTTCACGGACCGAGACAAAGCTGCAGGGTTGGCTAGCAACGCAGAAGAAGTCTCTGACCCTTTCAAACCTGTTCTTTCAGTTTTTGATTGGAAGCCCTTAAACAGGTCTCCCCCATTGATAAAATTAGACCTATCATTCTTGATATCAAGTGTTGCCCATATAGAGCTCTTCACAGCTTCATTTGGATCATCAATCCTCAAATTCTTTGCAGCCACAACACTTCTGTCTGAACTGTTACTTGCTCCCGAGGAATGTTCGGAGTGATATGAGTTAAGTATGCTACCGTCTCTTGGATGTTTTCCCAGTGGAGAAGTGGGACTAGTGCTTGGTGGATAAGATTGCGGCAGGGAAAGACGCGAGGGAACATTCCGAGGACTCGAAAGAGTGCAGCCCCAGTAAGTTGGTACTGGGAAAAATGGCACCGGAAATCCTGAAGAGCATAGAGAAGTTTGAGGCTTTACGAGGTTCCATGGAGGGCCTGAGGAAGATGATACTTGAGTGGGAAAGCCTTGAAAGTTCCTAACATTTGCTTCTAGTGAAACACCATTACTTCCTCGATCGGAAGAATTCGAGGCTATCCAAGACGATCCACTTGAATGATCATCTCCAATATCTGCTGCAACTCCACAAGAAACAAGGAATCTATTTTGACCAGTCCTATGATACCCGTTTCGACCATTCTTTGGTGTCTGCTCCGATAGGCACAAAATAGAAGCAACAGACTCAAAGAGACGGGAATCAGAGCCAACGGTAAGCACAGTCCCATTGTTTCCCCAACAGGAGTTACGTACATCATCAATTGTCTGGACCTGAGCTGTTTCGAAACCATCTGACAACATTATTTGACGATAATGCGAAGTAGAAGAACTCTTGTTCTTTCGCCTACCAGCACCTACAGGAACATTCCTCATGGCTCCCCCGGCAGTCCAGTATCTTTGACAGTTTTTGCAGAAATGACGAGGCTGGTTAACGTTGTAATTGTTGTAGTAACAGAACTTGGTGTCCGTGCTATTACAACGAGGGCATGGAAGTATTTTGTCAGGCTTCTTTAAAGTCTTGTCTTGCGAGATACTAGTCTCACATTCCTCAACTTTTTCAGAGCTTTTCAATAATGAAATGTCTGTTTCGACTGAAGGGGTCTTAGGGTTCTCAGTAGTGCCTGCTGACGTTGTATGCTTTCTGGAGTCCTTCAGTAACGAATTCAAGGTATCATCTTCCTGATTATCATCTTGGATTTCTTTCTCTGACGATTCCTAATGTATGAAAATGAAGTTTCAATGAGAAAAGAACTGAAAAAACATAGAAGACTGCACAATTAACTTGAATATTCAATTTTCATGTAAAACCAGGTTATATTCCTGTCCGGAAATATGATGAATTTTTCTTAATTATTGTTATCAGCTGATCAAGACCATTTAAAATACCCTTTCTTTCAAATAGGAAAATGGAAAAGAACAATGTTATGAATTCTCTTCAGGTCTCTGCTTGTAGATTATCCCAACAGTGAAAAACTTGTATGGAATTCCCATCTTATTGTTAGTTGTAGCGATTGGTCGCTTAAGCAAAAGAATCAGTGTAGTGATCCCAATGTTTTCCTAAAAGCGCAAGCTGACAGATCAGGCCACAAAAAAGGTATCGAGCTTATGAATTTAACGGAATATAATAATAACTCCAAGACAAAACGATGAACACATCTTGAAATTATCATAAACTATTATCCAGAATCACAGAAATAAGAAAAGTGACTTCAAGCATCTATTACCAAATATTATTTGAAAACTGGATTGTCTAAAAACAAATTGTGAGATTTTTGAAAAAAAAAAACACTGCAGTTTCACGAGGAATGCTAACTTCGAGCATTTGAAAGGAAAAGTTGCTGCTGAATGTATAATAAGTAAAGCTTCAATTGGAAGCCCAAAATACTATAGTTTATGATTAGACGGTTGACGTGATGCGACTTTCATGCAGTTTGATTAACCCGGAAGGCACAGAACGAGAAATGAACTTGACTGAAAAGTTATATATTTCGATCACCACAGCAGGAAAGAGCAACAACTAAAAATGCTCTCAAGAGTTTACCATGGCCTCATCCGTTGTTTCATTTCCTCAAAATTTTGAAATATTATAAACTAATTAAGGTCGAACCATCAAAAACTTCTTCATTTCAAGAAATGGTTGCCCTCACAACCGCACGCAGCATGCAAATATTTCAACAAGAAAGCATGAAATCTCAAGCAGCACACAGAAACAGACACAACTACATACCCTGCAACCATCCTGCTCTTCCACTTCCTTTTCAGACACGTTCTCTCCTAAGCAAATGGTATTGTTGAAACAAACGTTCTCATCTGGACGCACATCATCCTGTTGGTTGAGTGACAATATCGGAATGGTCTTGCCAAATAGCTTTATCGCCGTGTCTTTGAAATCCGACATTCTCTTTTCTTCTTCCTGCAAGTTCTCGGTAACGGTGGATACTAAACAACCATACACACACACAGTTCCTCTCTCTATCTGTCTTCTGAGTTGCTAAAGTCTTAGTTAAAATTGTCTTGTCTTTGTATGCATCTCTTGGGTACAGGGAGAGACGCGAGAAGACTTTCAAGTCAGTGAAGAGTAAATTTAAAACTGAAGGGAGACAACGAGGGGTGGATCAATTGGTCCAGATTTTTCAGTTAAGACTCTTTTCTATAGGAGGTCTTGAGTTCGAGTCACGCTAAAGGATGGGAAATAAGTATGTTCCTATTGATGATCCTCTAGCCTCCTAGGCGCAGCTTTTTGATCGGATCAATTACGGACGCCTCGTTTCTAGCGACAGTGTAAGAGTTGGAGCTACTAAAGAACTCGAGGGCTGATGAGAACCTGATGCTAAGCAGGGGGAGCCAGTGATCAATCATCAGTTGACTAATCAAGTATGTGAAGATTTCTTGTGCGCAGAAATATACAGGCTACGTAGGAACCTGAGAGATCTTAAGGTTCCTGATTTACATCCTCTAGACTCTTAGGGTGGGGTCGTAAGAGCTTAGGATTAGTCTAACTAAGCCGAGATACCTAATGTAATAAAAAAAAAAACTAAACGGGAGACTCCAGTCCATATGGTGGGTTAATGCCACATCAGACAGGAGAGGAAGTTTATGAGCCACATGTTTATGTGGCCTTTACGATCTTCCTTGTATTTGATTCCCCACATTTGCTTATAAAGATAGTGCTCTACTGTCTCCTACTCTCCTTGCTTTTTCTTTGCCAAGTAAGCTATTTTTCTTTTTTTCCTGTCACTATGTTTTGGTTTATTCGACTTCCTTTTAGTTGACTGATTCTCACTTTCCCTAAAGGCCAATAGGAATTGGAGGATTCCTGTGGTTTTCTTATTTGTTTTGGGAACTCGAAGAAGTAAGAACGTAAGAATGGAAGAGAAGCCTTTTTTTTTTAGGGAATGGAAGAGAAGCCTTTTTAATATACTAATAATTTCACATGACATGTGCATGTAGAAAGTTAATTAAAGCAATCTTAGGATGAAGAGTTATTATCGTCCAAGTTTCCTTAGAAAAGTGTACTACAATGTCCCCTTTACACGTCGAATCGTTGATAAAGCTATAATTTTGGGGTCCTCATATAAAATAAGGATGCATTTATAATGTGATGAAATTATGATTACACATTTAATTGCAAATATTTTAATTCATTAACTTGTAGTCAATTTCATGCCTCTAATTGGAGTCCAGGAAACACCAGCGACATGATTTCAACCGTTACCCCATATGCCAAATAGACGTGAATTGATTGATACCTTCAACCGTGGATGACTAATGGCAGAGACTCGTCCCTACTCCAACGCTCAATTACACCTTTGCTTTTTTTCCATCACAATTCATCCCTCAACACGGTCGTTTTCAACGAGCAATGATACTTCGCCAAAAAATGGAATCATGCATAGGCTCCACCTGATATCCATTCAAATATAGACTTCCAAAACACAAATTAGATTTTGATTGGCCTATACTAGATCTGTGGTTGCATTGTTGAAATTATTAAGAAAATGAATACAACTACATTTTTTTTTCTATTTTTAATGACTTTTTTCAGAATTTTAATATATAAAATATATATAAAAAAAGGAATGTTAATTGGAAGAGATTTTTCAGAATTTCAACTCTTCTTATCGTTGCCTATATGCACCATCCATCCTTTTATTTTATATAACTTATGCATAAATCTGATAAACATAGGTTAAAGGCGAGCTTGATAAACATAGGTTAAAGCCAGAGCTCGCCGTCTGTGGGAATCGAACCCACGACCACATGGTTAAAAGCCATGCGCTCTACCGGCTGAGCTAAGACGGCGTGCAAGCAGAGGATCAAACAAATAATTGGCATTTTATCAGTAGGAATTCACCTTGAAGAAATTGTAAAGTTACGTCCCTCGATGAGCACTGTCCCTTCGTTAGTGTTTGAGCATTTATTAGAATCTCTGTAAGAGTTGTTACTGTGGAGTTTATTTGTCCTCTTTGATTTTTTTGGTGATTTGATTACTCGTAATTTCTGATCCCTACTATATTAGATGATTATTCTTCAGCTCTTACGCTTTTAGGACCTTATAACACAATGTAAGGAAAAACAAAAGGAGGGGGTGGGTTCTTCTAACTCGCTTTGGATCAAGGATACTTTGGTGTTCAGTTAGTAAAAAATCAAACTCTATCAGAAACGCCATTTAGTACATCCTTACCTCTTTTCAATGACATTTGAGTAAGATGACAGCTGATCAATACAGCGATCAAATCTACCCTTCGTGAAGCAATAAATACCGCCCTATTTCTGTTCAGGTTAATTCCCTTTATATTCATATTTAAGAATTTAATAATGCCCCACCTTACACTGGGCCACGCTAATCAGTATATACTTGTAAGGAACTATAGGGTTCATTGTCAAAAATAAATCAACTGTTGTTGACTTCTTGCGATCATGTTATTAAACAAGGTTACATATCTCATTTTCTTGTTCCTTAAGAGGAAACGAAGCCACCTGCAAACAAGTTCTTTTATGAGAGAAGTAGACACAAGTTGCAGGCAGCTTTTAGGTTATGGGGTTACGTTACTGAGCTTTTTGTAATGGATTGGCATGTACAGCTATTGAAAAGTTGAGGTAGGTTCCATCCCGACACAATAAAATAAGAATAAGTTTTTTATTTAATTTATCCAAAATTAATATTAATTAGTACATGAACACAATAAAATATAAACGTAAATTATATCTTATTGTGTAGTTTAATCTTTCTTTTAATTTATTGAATCATTTGTAAAATTAGTTTATCGAAATTAACATATTCTATGAGGTATTTGGCCTCTAATAATATTTAATTTATCAAAAGTTCAAATCACTTTCAATTTTATGACATAATTAGTGCATGAACATAATAAAATATAAATGTAAATCACATTTTATTGTGTAGTTTGATATTTTTTCTTGAAATTTTTATCAAATCATTTCTAAAACCATTTCATCGAAACCACTATAGCCTATGACGTGTTCAACCTCTAATAGTATCTACATAACTAAGCTGAGAGAACTCTACAAGTGGTGGCGTAAAAAGGAGTAAGCAAGAGTATTAGTGTATTTAGAACTTTATGCCTATTTATAATAAGGTTTGAATGTTTTAGTAATTTAATTGAAATAAAATTTTAATTTTAGTTAAATTTGAATTTGAATTATAATTAAATATCAATTGCGCTCAAACAAGATATAACATCTCGTATTTATTTCAATCAAAATTTAATTAGAATTACAATTAATTCTAATTAAATACCTATTAGGCTTAAATAAGATTTAATATTTCATATTATTCTTTATTTATTAAATATCTCATATTTAACCTTTAAAGTTTATCAAACTTTACAATCAAACCCAACCTCATTAAATTATCTTTTTCTTTCTTCAGTCATTCTTTATGTGTGACACATTAGATTCTTAAATATACTATAAATGGATATAAATTATAATTCTAAATAATATTTAGGAATAAAAACATTAAACTCCTTTGGTTTATCTCTAATTTTATAATTAAATAATTTATATCCATATATTAAGATTGATATCTAATAACATATCATGACTACTTACCTTAGAAATGTCAAAGTGGTTTTGACTGTCCTTTCGTGCATGATTTTTCGTATAATTTAATCATTTTATCATACAATATTCTGACTAGATATATCGTATGTAATTAATGTTTATTTTATTTTATTTCACTTATATTAGTTCTCCATCATTAGTAGTTGATTCTATTTGTGACATTTGAACACTATTTCCAAAGTGTTATTCTACTTTGACTAAGGATTATTTGAATCAATACTAAAAGAAAATAACATAACGTTCTCCCTAATCACTCTAGTGTGATGAGTTCTATGTTGATTACTTAAATACCTTTATATAGTTCATGTTATAACCAATTACTACATATTAAGTAATCCTTGACAAGGATAGATCATAAATAACATCAAAATACAACAATTCATCTATGAGATACTTTAGAGATCTCAAGTCAAATAATTACTTATACAATCATCAAAATGAAAATTTTCATAAACACACAAGTAATGTTTTAAATGAAATTCTCATGTCGAGTTAGTACAGTAAACTTCTTCTCTAATAAGCACCCACATGTTTATTTAATTATCTTCATCCTTTAGTTTATAAGATTGATTACTTCTTTCATAAGGAAGAAACACAATATGTAATAGTCTTTTTATGTTCTATTAATGTCTAGTCTTAATAAAACTATGATTAGGAATAATTTAAGGATAGTACATAGATGTACTATGAATCGTATAATTTTGATCCCATCATAATTTTACTTACTCGTGGACTTTATCTTACATATCAGTTAATTAAATAAATATGCATAAGCTAAAGAATGTCTTAAATAAATATGTCACTAAAATTACAACTAATTGATTAGTTGTAGGGCATAAATAAAAAAAATGTCCCACTTACACTAAGCTAATCACTTAAGTATCTTAAACCATATTTTCATATGAAGATTATGCTATTGTTATGCTATTGGTTTAGTTAGAGAATTTTTATAAGATTCTTTGTTACAAGTATTTGCTTAAATCTTACAACTTTCATCTAAATTATTATTATTATTAAAAAAATTACCTAAATGCATACTTAAATCTTTGATGAGATCTTAGCTTCTTTCATATGCCTAATAGCTCTAATGTTCTACAATACATTACTAGTTCAATAATTAAGGAACTAGACAAAGTTTATTAAAGAACTTCTTGATTTAAATAATCATTTCTAATAAATGATAAAATATTATGACTTGATTAGCAATTAATAATACATTAAAACCTTTTCAACTCAAAATAATATTGTTCCAAGTAAAATATACCTTAACTAGGACTTACTTTTGTTAAATTAAAGTTAATATCCGTGAGGTCTTGAACTAAAATATCAACTTACATGTGAAATAATAGATATCTTTAATATTTCTGAAGTATTAGACATCTCAAATACTAAACACTTATTAGTACATTATCTTTTTAATTATAATAGAATAAGTAAACTACTTTTGTACGTATCTCTACATATCTAATTCCTAGAATTAAGTTATTACCTTTTCACATCTAATACGAGTTATTATTAAACTATCATATATTTAACAACTGAAAATATGAATTATTGTTTCTTTTGAGTAATATGTCATTTACATACTCCCACTAAAGAATGTAATTATACTTCAACGAACCTTCTTATGGACATAATAAATACACAATCATCTCTAAATACAAACTCTTTGAATTCATCATAAAAGTGAATCTTTCATCTCTCATAACCTTTTGATCATACATCAAATGTATTGACGAAGGCACTAATTCTAATTGGATCTATTATTATGAGATTTGAGCCTTTCAAACGTCATCTTACTCTTATTACTTATCTTGAGAACTATTTTTATGTAATTATGTATTAAAACACACATTTTATTTAGTGGGGTTTTAAAGATGATATCCAATCTTTTAGATATATTTTAACTTTCTATTATCTAATTTAGTTATAAACTTATTGGATAATATACTTTAATTAATTATCACATCCCAAAAATGGTGTAGCAATATGCATAAAATCAGGGAAAAATGGCAGAAGGTGAGGAGAAAAATGACAAAACATATAAAAGAATCATTTTGATTATTATAAATTAGGGATAATAGAAAAGGTTAGCTCCGATCTAGTTTGAAGTTTGAAGTTGAGGGGTTTGATACTTTATAACCAATTTCTTAATAAGAATTAATAGCAACGATTGCACAATTGGTGCGCAGTCTAGTTTGAAGTTTGAAGTTGAGTGGTTTAATACTTTATAACCAAATTCTTAATAGTAATTTATAGTAATGATTGTATAATCGTCACACAACTTTTCTTTCTAACTTTGAGAGCTCTTCTTAAGCCTAACGTATGTTAAAGGAATATGGTTTGCTAACATTTAGTATCAACTTTACTAAACAAAGATAATTTTTTGCTTAGAACAAAATATAAATGTAAAAAAGCAAGTAACAAGTTATTTGTTATAACAACCAAATAAGATTATAACTTTAATCATTTATTTGGTTACTTCCATTATTTTGTTTAAAATAATAGCTCTCACTACTATTCCAAAAAGATGATTCTAATCTCTCTAGTGGGTTAGTATTTGATTTAAATTTAATTGATCTTGAGTTACTCAACAAATTAACTAAACTGAAAGAGACCAAAACTAAAAACAAAAACAAAAACTCAATCAAACAGGGTTTTCTTTATACTAAATTAAAAAATAGAAAAATGGAAACAAACAAGCTTTAAGGTTTTCAGTTTGGCTGGTCATAAAAGTGCAGAGTGTTTTTTTAAACCAAGATACAATATGACAATTATTATATATGAATCAACTAATTAGAGATACTTTAATTTGAAATCATTAAACTTCAATTTCAAATTATGAATTTACCTTATTGATTGTGTAAGTAATAGGGAAGAAGACAATTACAACTAAAAGAATTATATCAGATAGTTTAGCATCAACACTTAGTGTGGGCCAGACATACATTAGGCTTGTTATGTGTAACATCCCATTACCTGTGGGAAGGTTAGAATAGTAAATATGAGTGTTCACTGAAAAATAAGAAATGCATTTTTCATATTCTTGCATAACATGACATGCTTATACACGTGAATAGTGAAATTGATGCACATGAAAATAAGTGTACATGCATTTATGAATAATTCCAGGTAAAATTGAATTGAATTGTTTTGAAAATATTAGTGATTAGTGAAAATATTGTATTTGTGAATGTTGGTGAATTTAGGAGTTAATTTTGAAATTTATGGAGTATTGTGAAAAATAAGGAATAAGAAATCAAAAGATAATTGGAGATAATTGGATTGTAAAGAGTGGAGTTAAAGAGTTTAGTTCAAAAGAAACTTGGTGAGAGCTTAGACCAAAGGAAAGTGACAAGTGTCAAGTTGCTTGTTGTACTTATGCTAGAATTCGGTTATTATTCTCTGAGAATTGAAAGGTTAAGTTTTGTCCAGTTAACTTCTTCATAATGTTCTTCTTTGAAATTCCTCCCAATACACAGAGTTTTTTTTCAAACACCTTCTAAGAGATTTCTGTGTTTTTCCCTTTTCCTAAACAAATCCTACTTTGTAAAGTTGTTTCTTCTACCTTAAGAAAAACCAGAAGATGGTAAATGTTCACAGTGGAATTTGTGATTTGCTTAGAGTTTAGGGCTTGAAGATTGTTGGAGCCTTTGGAGTTTTTAGTAGGTAAGTAGTAAATAAATACTCTAGAGTTGGGGATTTAGGAAATAAAGTTGATGAATTTACTGTCATTTGCATGGAGCATGGCACTTACGTATAATGGAAAGGTGAAACATGCTCTGTTTCTTCGCTGAGCATATATGAATATATAGGTTTTTATTCGTGAGTTGAGGAAGAACTTAGAGATGTCAAGAAAAGGTTTTTGAGTTCAGGAGTATAGATAGTATCGTCTTAAGTTAACCGTCTGTATCGTCTTAGGTTGACTTTTGCTTCATCTTAAGTTAACCGTCTGTATCATCTTAGGTTGACTTTTGCTTCGTCTTAAGTTGATTGTCTGTATCGTCTTAGGTTGACTTTTGTTTTGTCTTAAGTTGACCGTCTGTATCGTCTTAGGTTGAATTTTGATTCGTCTTAAGTTTACCATTTAAATTCGTCTGTAAAGACACTTCGTCTGTGATGACGTCATATCGTCTGTGATGACGTCATTTCATCTTAAGACTTTGTTTTGTCTTAAGTTGACTCCATTCGTCTGCTTTTGACCATTCGTCTGCTTTTGGCCCTTCGTTTGCTTTTGACCATTCGTCTACTATTTGCTTCGTCTTATATGGACAGAACCTTGCTGGATTCTTTCAGCCATAACTTTGTTGTCTGACCCCTAAATGACCTGATTTTTGAAGCGTTGGATTCATAACACATTTCTCTATCTTTCTCTATCTTTCCATAGAGATTATAGCTTTTGGTTTTTACCCGAAAGAGAGTAGTCTAATCAAAGTAAGGGTATCGGTTGGACGAGCATGAACTGGATATTCCACTGAACATACTTTAGTATTTTGATTTTACCTGGATCTACGGCTTTCCAAATGAGATGATTTTTGTCTTTGGAGTAAACTAGAGATATAGGCCTATAAATTATCTTAAGGAGTCAAATTTTGATTCTGTCTCTAAGATATTGAATTTCTAGATGGAAGTTGTACATAGTACACTATTTTTGAATATGGATAACCCGATAATGTTTGAGGCATATCTTTCAAATTACTGAACCAAATTGGGTGATTTTTGGGAGTCATTGCGAAAGGAATAGAGATTTTAAGGGTTTTAGTGAAGCACAAACCTAAGTATAAATTATACTTAGATTTGTGATGATATTGATGATAAATACCTGGTACTATCATGAACATGCATTGTACCAAATTCATTTCATACATGTGCATTAGTGAACAATTATAATTGTGCATATTGTGATATATGTGTATGTTGTTTAATATAGAGGATCGAATTGAGCACCATCCTCCAGACGTTGCCGGGACTTCGAGGCAATAGCTTCAGAAGCAACTTGTGAGTAACCTAGATGGTCTCACTTAATTACTTAGTTACTGAATTTATGTTTGAATGATAACTGAATGTGTTTAATTGTGGATTCCAGACAGAAGGTCCAATGAATGTGAATGTGAATTGAGATATTGAAGTGCTACTTGAATGTGAATGTGAAGACCTAAATGTTTTATAATGTGAGTGATTGTGGGATATGTAATCCATACATGAATTCATAATCAGATAATGGCAATTGTGACCAGAGTAGCCACCGATCAGAGCTTAAAGCTCAACCAGTGAAACTGAGCCTCGAGCTCAAAGGTGATTCAGAGCCTTAGGCTCAACGTTTATGTAAGTGGTAAGTCGACTTGTAACATGTGTAAGTCGACTTATCCTTGCTCGGTACCGATAAGTCGACTTGTGAATTGGATGAGTCGACTTATTCAAGGACGGTACTGTTTATTTGTGCCCTAAAGGAAATCCCCTTTAGCGCGTTTTATTCAAAGTCGTGTGCAGACTTTATGAATAAATAAAGAAAAGGCATAATTCATTAAT
>JAOTBA010000003.1:12669127-12681059 GCA_025629845.1 Erythroxylum squamatum | reverse complement strand
AGCTTAAATTAGAAGTTATTACGAGTATTACTATTTAACTAATTTGGTCTCCGTGGGATCGATATTTTTACTACTTGACGATAGAAACGTGCACTTGCGTTCATCACCAACAGTTTGCTCTTCAATGTAAATGTGATATGTGCTCATTTTGCTAAGTGGCGAATGATATGTTATGTAAATTGTTGTGTTGCATGAATTGAGTGAACTATCGATGAAGGTTACTTCATTGAGTTCGCAAAACTCACCAAAATTGCAACGTTGTCTTTTCAGGACTGAGAGACGGCTCTTACTACTGAGAGGCTCTACTAGCCATGTAGATTATGATTGGCAAGAGAAGTCATGGCTCAAAGGTCGATCAACTGGGATTTTTGGACATATTAGTTAGATTGTGTATATTTTCCCTCTCTCATGTAGTATTTTTGTATTAGGTTTTGTTGATGCATGTACAGAAAATGTTGAAAGACACAATGTAGACTTTCGGCTTTGAGAAATGAAATGAGGAGAAAGTTGGTTTAATAAAAAAATATATTGTGGTTTTTTTATTGATGCTTTATAAGTGATTATTGATTAAGATGCTATGTGAAGTGAATGTAGTAATCGAACGTAGCTCGCCCTTATCATAGGTTATATACCGGAATGACCTCCGGGCGTCTCGGTGTTTACCTTGTGGTAAGAGGGCGCTACATGATGGGGAGGCCCAATACAGTTATTATATATAATTGCTAAGGTCTCTTGTTGAATGCTAAAGTAAGTTGTGAAAGTTTGGATTCTCTGACCTGTTTTGAGGTTCAAGTGTTAAGAAAGACACAAAAAGATGTTAACAACATCCGGTTGATCAACTTTTGTAAAGGTCGTCGAGAAAGCTCGAAGGTTTCAGCGTTGAAAAGCTCCTTTGAAGATATGGAAAGCAAATTAGGTATTTTTTGCATTTTGTTCATTTATTCACTTTCACGTTTGATCCTAGGATAGTAACTAAGAATCCTATTACGCATTGGAAGCGTACAAGTGATAATGTACAATAAAGGAAGAAATCTCAACAATTAATTCTACATCTATAATTAGGAATCTAATAATACATTTACAGCTGTACAATCCCAACAATTATAAATAAAAATCTCAACACTCCCCCTTAAGTTAGTGCATAGATGTTATGAATGCCCAATTTGTTAAGATATTTTGAGAACACATGATTTAAAACTACTTTGGTAAGAATTTCAACCAATTGAACCTCATATCGAATCTTAGGTAACTTTATAATTTTTTCATCTAACTTCTCACGAAGAACCTGTCCACCTCAATTTGTTTGATCATATTAGATAGGATTGTGAGCTATATCACAAGCAATTTCATTGTCACAATATAGACTAATTGGTTGCTTCAGTGGATAACCTAAATCATGTAAAAGTAGTCTGAGCCCCAAAGCTTTACATAGACCAAGTGTTATACATTTGAATTCAATTTCTGCACTTGAGCAAGCGACCACATTTTATTTTTCACTTCTCTATGTAACCAGGTTACCACTAACAAATGTGAAGTGGCCAGAAATTGATCATCTATCTTCTATTGATTTCGCCCAATCAGCATTTCTATACACATCTATACTTCACCAATCTATATTTTTAGTAAACAAAATTCCTTTATCTGGAGGAGATTTTAGATAGCTCAAAATTCTTATAACTGTCATCATATGTTGTTCTCTTGGATTATGCAACTAACTAATAATACTCAAAGTATAAGCAAGGTTAGGTCTTGTGTGAGCCAAGTACAATAGCCTTCCTATAAGTTTTTGTTATCTTTCTTTATTAACTAGTATTTGGTTTGCTTCTACACATAACATCAAGCCTTCCTCAACTAGTGTATTAGCTGGTTGATTTACTAACATACCAGTTTCTTGTGATAAATCTAATGCATATTTTCTTTGGGATAGAAAATTTCCTTTATTCGATCTAAAAACTTCAATCCCAAGAAAATACTTCAAGCAACCAAAATCTTTCATTACAAATTCTCTAGACAAGTATTTTTGCAGTGTCTTCCTCTCTTTTGGACCATCTCCTGTCACCACCATGTCATCCATATATATAATAAAAGTTGTGATTTTATCTTGCCTTCTTTTCAAGAATACACTGTATTCAGAATTGCTTTGATGATATCTGAAAGTTATCATAGACCCTGTGAACCTTCCAAACCATGCTGTTGGAGAGTGCTTCAGCCCCTAAAATGATTTCATCAATCTACAAACTTTTTTACTCTATCGTTCTGCTACCATACAACCTTGTGGAAGTTCCATATATATTTCTTCAAACAAGTCACCATGTAAAAAGGCATTCTTTATGTCAAATTATTGCAAAGTTCAATCCAAGTTTGTAGCTAGGGACAATAATACTATAACAATACTGATTTTATGGGAGCAAATGTCTCTATGTAATCAATCACATAGGTTTGGGTATACCCCTTTGCCACCAATCTTTCTTTAAACCTTTCAACTATGCCATCTACATTGTGCTTTATACTATAAACCCATCGACATCTAACTAGCTTCTCTCCTGGTGGGCATTCAACAATCTTCCAAGTTATATATTTTTGTAAAGAGTTCATTTCCTCATTCATTGTAGCTCTCCACTTTGGAACTTCTAAAGCTTCCTGCACACAATCAAGGATAGCTAAAATAGATAATTGATTTACAAATGACTTATTTGATTATGACAAATTATTATTTGACACATAATGACTCATATGGTATTTAACTCTACTTGAAATTTCAGGTTCATATGTAGGTTTAGGAATATCTTTAGTAAGACACTCTACTAGTTGTTTTCTGGGTGGCTCAAAGTTAGGAATAGGAACATCCTCATTAAACAATTGGTTTGGTTTATTAGTGAGAGTATCAACTTTTACACTTAATGGACCAACGTCCTCTTCTCCAGTAGTCCTTTCTTGCTCAATATCCTTCAGTTTAATAGCCTCTTCTTTCTCCTCTTCATATTCCAACTAATTATTAGCACCATCACTAATGTCATTACCATCTAAAAAATGACAATCACCTTTGCATTCCCTCTGAAGTTCATAATCAAGAGTCTAAATTTCCTTCTGCTACTCCCCTTGAAGTTTAGACTCAAAGAAAGACATTGTATCTTCATGAAAGACTACATCCATTGTGATAAACATACATTTAGTTGGAGGGTGATAACATTGTTACCCATTTTTTTTTGTTGCATACCAAAGAAAAACACACCGTAGGGCTGGTGGAGCTAGCTTGTTGTGTTGATGTTTATGGATATAGACAAACGCTACACATCCAAAAACATGACGTGGCAAATTTGGTATTGGTGGAGCAACTACAACATTAGTGAGGACTTGAAATGGTTTAAATTCAATAGAGTGGAGGGAGTTTGATTAATCAAATATACAACAGAAGAAAGAGTTTCTCCTTAATAAGTCAGTGGCATATGAGCTTGAATTAATGAGGCACGACCAACTTCTAACGAACGCCAATTTTTCCTCTTGGCTACCCCATTTTATTAGGGTGTATCCACATAAGTAGTTTGATTCATGATAGCTTGCGCATCCAAATAATGTTTCAATTCAAATCTTTGATATTCTCCACCATTATCACTACGAAGCACTCAAACCTGTGCATTATACTAAGTTTGAATGATCTTATGGAAATTATGGAATAATAAATTCACTTCACTCTTTGATTTCATTATCCATAACCAAGTCATCCTTGTACAATCACTAATAAAAGTAACAAACCAACGAGACCCAACTAACGTTGGAATTTTGGATAGACCCCATACATTAGAGAGAATAACCATAAAGGTCAAGGGATTGTTATTTAACAATGATATAAATGAATTTTGATGACATTTTGCAAGTTCACAAATATCACAACGGAAACTAGAGACATCAAAATTTTCAAAAAAACTAGGAAATAATTTTTAAAGATACCCAAAAGATGTATGCTCCAAATGTCGTTGCCACAGTCAGAGTTTAGCTTTATTTTCCTCTACCCTTGAGTCATCCACAAAAAAATTGATGCCAAATTTCTAAACTGCTTGATGTTAGGTCCAAATAATACTTTCCTCTCCTAATACCACAACCAATCGTCTGCTTTGTTTGGATGTCCTTAAAGATTCAAAGTTAGGCCAAAAGATTATAATGCAAGATAAGGCTATTGTTATTTGAGAAAAAAAACAAGAGGTTATAATCCAAGGATGGAATAACCAAAGTAGAAACCAAATTTAGAGTATTAGTGAGAGTTAAAGACCCTTCCCCAATAATTGAAACTTTATGACCATTGGTAGTAGAAACAAATTTTTGTGAGGACTCTGTGAGTTCATAACCTGTCTAGAATCAAAGGTAATATGATTTGTAGCACCTGAATCAATTATCCATTTACTATTAGAAACAAGTGTAAAAACATTAAAAGCCTTATCACCATTATTTGGAGTTGCTACTAATGCAAAAGTCTTCTCAACATCATCATTATCATTGATTTTATTCTCGGCAACAAAATAGTAGAGTTTTTTTGAAATTCTTCTTTCGGGGTGCTCGATTATGGTCCTACCAATCTGGATATCTTATAAGTTTATGCAAGTGATCTTTAGAATGTCCAATTTGGTTGCAATGCGTTCATTTATATGTAGACTTTTCACTACCAATGATTGTATTTGATTTGTTTCCAACCATCATATCAACATCTTCAATGTTTTCAAATTCTCCTTTCAACGTTTCACAACGTACTACCTCTCACCAAATCAATGCCTAACATTCTTCTAAAGTCTGAATTGATTCCTTCTTTAGAATCTCTCCACGAACCTGTTCAAAAATATCATCTAACCTTGCTAGGAATATATGCACCCTCATTCATTCAATTGACTTTCGATATGCTTCAACATCTTTAGGATGCTTCATGACAATTTTATTTCGGTGATCTAATTCTTGAAAGGCTTCAATGAATTCTCCATAATATTCAAAGAGAGGTCTTCCATTTTGTTTTTTAGTGAACACCTTTTGGTTCGGGGCAAAAACTGCAATTCATCACTTTCATTATGGAAGGCTTTTGCTAGTGCACTCCAGATTTCATGGACCATGGGTAATTGTAAGTATCGCTTCATAATCTCTGAACTCATAGACATCAACAACCATCTTTTAACTTTATAATTTTCAGTATAAAACTTCTCATACACATCTTCAGATTCTATAGGTAGCTTTGTTTTTCCATAGATATAAGAGAGTTTCCACCTTTTAGCAATGTGCATCTCCATCAGTTGTGACCAAACGTCATAATTTGATTTAGAAAGAATGATGTCTGCATTAAAAGCTCCTTCAGAATGAACAACAATGGGAACATATTTTTCACTCATCTTTAAAAGGTTTTATATGCTTTTATACTAACTGGAAAGATGAGAAGAAAAAGAAGGAAAAATAATTTTGTTCATTATTGCTTTCTTAGAAGCGTACCAATTATAATGTACAATAGGGGAAGAAATCTCAACAATTAATCCTACAACTATAATTTGGAGTTTAAGAATATATTTAAGTTGTACAATCCCAACAATTGTAAAGAAAAATCTCAACAATAATCTACAAAGAAAGATTCATTGCTTTTATAATCTATCAAAAACATATTATTGCTTAAATTTAAAGTAACTTGAAGCATTTGTTATATATTTTACCTCATTAAAGGCAAGAATGAGGGTGGCTGATATGATTATAGTTCCCCAAGATGGAAAAAGTGCGTCAAGGAAGACTGGAAGAACCTAAACACACGATTCACCATACAACTTTGATCTCTATGATGTAACCTTAAAAATGTTTGTATCAGAAAAATAAGAGAATTTATTGTACCTTTATAGCTAAGGCATTAATGACAAGAAGTGTGCACAAGAGAAAATTACGATTCTTAACAATGGGAAGAATCTTCTCCAAGATCTTTCACTCCTGGGGCTTACCAGACTTGATCAAAACCTCAAGGTTGACAATGTTGACAGGTATGAGACCTAAAGTAAGGCCATATATGAGACCAACAAAGAAAACTAAAACTACATAAATGACTAGGTATGTCCAAAACATGGGTTTGCAATATGGCACATCATTTGCATCCATATTTGTTGGATCAGCTTCAAAGAATAAAAAACTGTTTGTTTATATGTAGAAAAGGGGATGAACAGAGCTAAGAGGATGGTGTGTATGCGTATGTGTATGTGTATGCGTATGTGTATATATGTATTAATATGATTTAAGCATAACCATAAAGGTAGAAATGACTGATAATGACGTCACTTCATAAGTATGACTTTCACTATGGTAACGAGATCACATAAAATTAATAAAATATACGAATTGTATTTTTTATAACAGAGAATTAATAAAAATGTTAAGCTAGAGTTGTTTTTAAATGTTAGGGAAATTTTGAATTTTTTTTGAACAAGTTAAAACATTAGGTTTAAATTAAATTTTGGTAAAAATATTTGAGTCTAATTTGACCCTTTTTCTTTTTTTAGATTGTACGTAATTTGGTATTATTGAGTTTTTGAAAATGAGTGAATTTTTAGATCTTAATCTTATTGTAATTGGTTTTGGTAATAATTGTAACATCAATTCTAAAATTTAATATCAATGCTAATTAGATAATTAAATTACATAATTAAAGATGATTATGACACTATTATTAGAAAATTAGGTTTAGATTTGACTTCACTCATAGTGGAATAAAAATAAAACTTTTTTTTTAATTTTCCGAAAGTCAAAATCATTTCAAAGTCTACCTGTAACAATATTTACATAAATAAGTTTTAAAATAAACTCTGTAAGTGGTACAAAGAGGGGTAAGTTAGGAGTACTACCACCTTTAGATCCTACGTGTATTTTATAATAGGTTTGAACCTTGTAGTAATTTAATTGAAATAAAATTCTAATTTTAATTAATTTTAATTAGATTTACAATTAATTCTAATTAAATTCAATATCTCATTTAGTTCCTTATTTATTAAATATGTTATATTTAACCTTCAAAATTTCTCAAGCTTTTACGATTAAATTTAACTTCATTTAATTACCTTTTTTCTCCCTTCAACCATTCTTTGTATGCGACTCATTAGTTTCATAAATATGTTGGTAATAGATAATTATATAACTCTAAATTATATTTTAAGTTTTCATAAATTAAATTCCTTTAATTTATCTTAATTAAATAATTTATTTATATAAATCAAATTTGGTATCTAGCAATGCATCATGATTACTTAAATATTGAGAATATCAAGGTGGTCTTAACTAACCTTTCTATGCACAATTTTTTATATAATTCAATCTTTTTATCATATAATGCTCCGACTAGATATATCACATATAATTAGTGTTTTTTTTCCCAATCATATTGGATTCCCACTGTTAGCAATTAACTCTCTTAATAATATTTTAAAACTATTTTAAAAGTATCATTCCACTTAGTTAGGTATTTTCTGAATAAATACTAATCAAGAATAACAAAACATTATCTTTAATTACTTTAAGGAGATAAATCATATGTTAATCACTCAACTACCTCTATATATAATTCATGCTATATTTAATGACTGTTGATTGAATTATCCTTGATAAAATTAGGTCATAATTAGTATCAAAATAAAATAATCTTTATATGAAATACTTTTAAAATCTCTAGTTAAAAGATCACTTATATAATTATTACAATGAGAATTTCTATAAACATACAACTAATGTGTCAAATAAAAAATAAATCTAAGTGAAATAATTACTTATGCAATTATTACAATAAGACTTTCTATAAAAATACAAGTAATGTTTCAAATAATATTCTCTGGTTAAGTAAGCTCATTGGACTTATTCTCTAATAAATATCCTACATAGTTTATGAGATTCACTACTTCCTTCATAAAGAAGAAGCATAATATGGACTAATCTTTTTGTACTTTATAAATATCCAATCTTAATAGAAAAATAACTAGGAACAATTTAAAAATGGTATATAAATGTAATGTGAATCTCATAATTTCAATGTCATTATAATTTCTTTTACAATATAAGTTTATCTCATGAGTTTTATCTTATTTATTAATTAATTAAATAAATATGCATAAAAAAGAGAATGCCTTTAAACATTTATCTTATCAATTAATGCCTTTAAACATTTATCTTATCAATTTTATCTTATATATTAATTAATTAAATAAATATGCATAAGATAAATAAGGTCTTTACATAATTATGATAATTATAAATAATTAATTGACTATAAATCATAAACCAATACAAACTCCTAATTGGCTGCCTCTATATAATTTGTTCTCTAATATGTTCCTTGCTGATAACTACAGATAGGTAGCAATGCAATTCATGTTACAAATTCAAGGTGCCTAGCCATATTTTCCTATATAACTTCCCATGCTTACCTCCTACTAAATAATTTTTCAATGAAACTATCAACTAACATTTTAATTAGTAAATTAACTAGCTATTTATGTTCAAAATTACTACACATTCTTATAGCACCTAAACTCATATTTTATTTATGATAATTTTATTACTAAAAATACAATATGATCTCTATTCTTGCTTTAATGTTTAAAGTGTTTTATAATCCGTCTTTTAACTTTATATAATAATTATGAATATCTACTATTCTCTTTAATTAATGAAAGTAGTTTTATATGTAACTTAATTTTCTTATTAATAATAAAAAAATAATTGCATGTCCATGAGAGAGATGTAATTATTTTTAATAAATAAAATAAAACTATGCAAACAAAATAAAATAAGTAACAAATTGAACAGAGAATTTATGAAGCACTAGGAAATTATCAACATCGAGTAATTAGTATCTAGGTTCAAATCCCCTTAAACCCTTAACAAATTGATCTTTTATCATACAATTAATTTGTTGATATATTGAATCGTGGAGACTCCTATGATATGCTAATAGCTGACCTTGAGTCTACTAACAATTAATCCTAACGTCTCTAACTGAATCAGTCATGTTAAATCTCATTGGATTGCATTATCGATTTATTATTCCCTCTATTATGTTTGACCTTAATTTGAAAGATTTATGTCATCCTATCTCTAGGGTTGCAATTAACTCCTTCTAATTACGAGAAATCAATTCACACTAAGATTTCTCAATCTCTACATATGAAATCAGATTATGATATAATAGTCTCAGGTTATTAGAACATAAATCAAATGTGTAATTAGATCACAATATATCAAACAACCAATTGCATTAATAAAAGAATCAAATCATATCAAAGTGTTAACATAAGGTTCATCTAACCTAAATACTAACTGGGCGTTTAGTTACACATGATCGAATACAAAATCAAACATACATTGAAAGAAAAAAAATAGAAAACAAAGGGATCATAATTCTAAATCTCCTTGATTGTCTTCTATTGAGTATTTTTGCGATGTAGAGGTATAATCTTGTATTCAAATGGATCTGATGATAATTTCTTTGTGCTTTTTGCTTCTTTGGACCAAAATTGAACCTAGAGAATGAGCTCGATTTCTAGAATCACCTCCCTACGTTTACTCTATGACTCCTATAGACTGCCTCCTCATTTACCTCCCAAAACATCTCTTTATAATGAAATTTAGGGTTCTAAGGAGATGCATGAATCTTCCAGATATCGAGAAAGCGCACGACCATGGGAATGTGCATGGGTATATGCACAGTTGTGCAGTCCTTTAGATTTTTTGATTCTTTTTTTATGCAGTGTTTTCATTCAAATTCTTCTCCTTTAAGTCCATAAAGGCAATTATACTTTGTAAACACACTTGGACCAAATTAAGTTCCAAATATACGATAAAAGTGTAAACTCAAATACATCAAATATGGGTGGTAAAATATAGACAAATATCCATATATCAATTACTCTACCATCCAAGCACGATGCATCAATCGATGACATTTTTTCCCCTTCGGCAGACTTTTTGGAATGGAAAAAATAGGACAAATTAATCTACTATTGTCTCATCATAACACTTACCACAACAAACGTGTCTCTTGCTCTCTCTTGTAACACTGCTAGGAGTTTCTGGACAACACTCGAGACCCATTTCCTTCAACAAACCACAACTCAAGAATCACTCCTTCATCGTTGTCTTCACACGACCAGAAAGGGCGATTCCACCATTATAGATTATCTGAAGACCATTGCAACTTTTCAGCTAAAGATTTGACAACAATAGGTGACCTAGTCTCATTTAATGACTTGATTCTCTTCACCATCAACAAGCTTCCTCTTGAATATGAGTCCTTCATCATTGCCATAGAGAATTGCGAATCACCTCCATCCTTCTCTGAGTTGCGAGCCAAACTACTGCTTCATGAACAACGTTTGTGTCCCTCCATCAAATTCCACTAGAACTAGCTTTCACGGCTCAACAAGGCACTCGACTCTCCACTCACGATGGCGGCAAACAACTTGATTCCTCCAACCATCACACACAGAGCCTCAGAGGCATCGGGACATAAGACCTAAATAGGTCTTCTTTTAATTCTAAATGGGCTAGGCCGTTTAATAATTTCTCAAGACCTAGCCCAGATTAGCCCACTTAGCTACTCCCAGAGCCAATCTCACTAGCCCAACCCATATCTCCAACAGACCAAGCCCTATGGTCTAATGTAATTAAACAATTCCAATCCATATCCCAATTACACTTTTCGACCCAAATCCAATCATCGACCTCCAAAATGTCAAATTTGCAAAAATCAATCGGCCACATAGTTGCTATTTGTCGCTTTCGCTACATGCAATCTAGAAATAATTTCTCCAATCCTCCCTCATACCCAATATAAATTCAACCAGCCTTCTCTGTATTAAACCTTACCCCTACACCTTTCTCTACTTGCTCCCCTAGTGAAATCATCGAATGATTTCTAGATACTGTTGCTTCCTCTCATATGACACCTAACACTAATATTCTCAACTCCATTCAACCATAACACTATTTTGATTAAGTAGTTTTTAGTAATGGTACTACTCTACCCATAACTTCCAAAGTTTCCTTATCTTTACATACAAATCTTCAACCATTTTACTTAAATAATATTCTCGTTGTTCCTAACCTTACTACCAATTTACTTTCTGTTGCTTAATTTGGTAAAGACAATTTCTGTTTAATTGAATTTAATCCCTCTGGTTATGTTGTGAAGGACCTTTCCACCAAAATTCCAATTCTCGCGAGAAACATCCACATAATCTCTACCTTCTCAAGGTTCCTATCAATTTCACAAATCCCTTGGCTTTTGTTGCTCAACATACTTCTTCACACCTCTGGCATCAATGTCTTGATCATCCATTGCAACATCCCATTATCCCGTGTTAGGGGCTAGAATCTTAGAATAGTGCACGTAGAGTTTATCGAGAAATTAAAAAGTTCATTTCATGCTCATGTATAATATGACATACATACACACGTGAATATTGATTTTTGCACATTAAAATGATTTTACATGCATTCATTGACATTTTCAGGTATAATTGAGTTATAAATGTGATTATATTGAGAATTGTGGTTTTTATGTATTGAAAATTGATTTGGAGAGTATACTTATTGAATTAGAATTTTTGGTGAAATTTAGGAAAATTTCAAGTATTTTTGGACTAGAAAATATGCCAAGTGGCAAGTCAATTGATGAATGGTAGCAGAAATAAGAGTCAAATGACAATGAAAAATTTTATAGGTGACATTGAGATTTATTGACAAATGTCATTGAAAATTGGGAGAAAATTAGAGTTGATTAGACTAGTTTAATATGAGAACCTAGTTTAAATTCATAGAAATTGGACATGTGGCAAGTGATAAGTGTCACTTGCCAAGCCTAATCTTTATTATATGATTATTACTAGAAAGACCAAATTAATTGTTTTGATCTTGCTTTCTTCTTCTTCTTCGTGACTTT
>JAOTBA010000003.1:12658776-12669027 GCA_025629845.1 Erythroxylum squamatum | reverse complement strand
AGATTCGGTAAAAAGGGCAAGTTGAGCCCTAGGTACATTGGTCCTTATGAGATCATTGAGAGGATAGGACCTTTGGCATACAAGTTAGCTTTACCAAATGAGATGTCTCAGTTACACAATATATTTCATATAAGTATGCTCAAAAGATACCGATCTGATCCGACACATGTGATTCCGGCTCAAGAGATTGAGGTTACTAGTAATCTAAGTTATGTTGATGAGCCGATCAAGATAGTGGGTTATCGGACAAAATAACCGAGGAACCTAGTAATTCCATTGGTGAAAGTCCTTTAGAGGAATCACTTGACTGAAGAAGCAACTTGGAAAACGGAGGATCATATGAGGAGACAATATTCCCACCTGTTCGAACAAACAGGTAAGAATTTCAAGTACAAAATTTCTTTTAGGAGGGGAGAATTGTAATATTCCGTTACCCATGTTAGAGCCAGAATAGTGTATATGAGAGTTTATTGAGAAGTTAGAAAGTGCATTTCATACTTATGCATAATATAACATACACATATACGTGAATATTGATTTTTGCACATTAAAATGATTGTACATGCATTCATTGACATTTTTCAGATATAATTGATTTATATATGTGATTATGTTGAGGATTGTGGTTTATTTGTATAGAAAACTGATATGGAGAGTATAAATTGTTGAATTAGAATTTTTGGTAAAATTTAGGAAATTTATGAAATTATGATTATTTATGGACTAGAAAAAATGCCAAATGGCAAGAAAATTGATGAATGGTAGTAGAAGTAAGTGTAAAATGACAACTGGAATAATTGGCTAACGGTATTAGGATTTGTGAGAAAATGATATTGAAAATTCTGGAAACAATTGGAGTAGAAATTAGAGGCAAATAGAGAACTGGGTGAGGCTATAGGAAGTGGGCAAATGACAAGTGTCACTTGCCAAACTTAATCTTTATTTCACGATCATACTGGAAAGACCTAGTTTGTTTTGTTCTTGCTTTCTCCTTCTTCGTGATTTTCTTCATCTTCTTCAAGGATTTTCTCACTAACCTCCATCAACGTTAAATCTAGCTTTCTTATCTCTCATTTGCTACTCCCACCTTGTTGTTTTCTCCACTTTCCACAAGAAACCGAAACCTGCCAACCTCCACAATGATGTACGTAGGTTGCATAAGCAGTTAGGGCTTCTTGGTGTTTTTGAAGAACTTGAAGTTTTAGCAAGTAAGTAATATGTAAATTCTCATGAGTTGCATGATTATGAAACAAATATGGTGATTAAATGATAATGAAACATGCATCATGTTAGTTAGCTATTGATGTTATAAAATGAAGATGTATATTAGCTGAAACAAGGATGAAAAATTGGGTGTGTCGTGTGTCTTGTTTCTACATATTTGGTGATCAATATTTCATAGGATGTTGTTGAATTGATTTTTGAGATAGAAAGATTATTGAAAATGGGTGTGAAATGAATGCAGAAAATTTTTGGAGAAATGATATGTGCATACTCTGGTTTTGCTGTTGTTTGTGTGAATCTCGTTGGGTGTTTTAGGAATGAACTAAAATGAGTTTAGAATTAAGGAAAACAAAGAGTAATGTGATGTCGTGCTATAGGAAGGATTAAGGTGATAGTGAGATGTGGAATGAAGGTGGTAAAGAAAATGAAGAATTGGAGAAAATGAAGAAGTGCAGAAGTTAGGATGAATATGCATATATGAATATTCTGTTTTGGTGTTTGTGATAGATTTTGATTTGTTTATGAATGAGTTGAGCTGAATGGGAGTCAAAATGAAGAGAAAATGATAGATATAAGTTAGAGATGGTAGATTAAACAAAAGAGAGGAAGAAAAGAAGAAACCTTATGCAGTTTGGGAAATCTGGAGAAGAAAATAGACAGTGCACGATCGTGACGAAAATTAAGAACGAGGTAGTGCACGATCGTGCACATTAGTAATGCATCTCGCAGTGCGTGGATGATCATGACATTGCACTATCGACTGGGATTGCAAGATCGTACTTATGCACGATCGTGACAATGAGGAAGCATCTCACAGTGCACGATCGTGCGTGCGAGTGCAGAAAGGGATAACAGTTTTGGCATCCTTCATTATTTTGATCATAACTTCTTCTCCTGACCTCCAAATGACTTGAAATGAACCAACAAACTCCTCACACATTATTCTTCCTCCCCATGAAAAATTATGACTATCTAAATTCATGCGGAAAAGATTGATTGATGAATTTAAGATGAAAATGATGAAGTGTGCTGGAATTTGATAAATGGAGTATTTTCAATGAACATGCTTCGGTATTTTGGCTATACTTTGATCAGTAGATATCTAAATGAGATGATTTTTTATTTAGATTAAACTAGAGACATATGGATACAAATTTCTTGAAGAAATTAAATTTTAATTTTGTCTCTAAAAGTTCCAAAATCTGGTTTGAAATTGAGTATATAGCACTATTACAGTTTCAGAACAGTCCAAAATATTTTGCGTATAACTTTCAGAATACAGAACCAAATTGTATGATCTTGGTTCCATTAAAAACTTAAGACATAGAGGAACATTTTTCTAAAAAAAAGTGTTGCCTAATTCCCCCATTTTCCTTATCAGAATGATCATACAAAATTGACCCGAAAGTTTATTTTTAGAAAAACCTGGAATGATCAATTAAGTATAAACTTAGATTCAATTTGTTTTATTGAGGTGTAAACCTAAGTTCATATTATAATTAAGTAAGTGTTGGTATAAGAATGATTATGCGATGAGAATATTGGAAATATACCTGGGATTGTCATTGAGCATGCATAGTACATAATCCATATATACTTATGTGTATAAATGAGTATTAATATAATTGTGCAAATTGTGATATGTGTAAATGTATATTGCATGATATAGAGGAGCATTTAGAGCGTCAACATCCAAACATTGTCGGGACATCGAGGCAATAGCTTTCTGGAGCAACCTGTGAGTAATCTAGACGGTCTCACTTAATTGATTGTTTGTTTTAAATTATGTTATGAATTATCTTATGAATGTGAACTTGATTGTGTTTATTCTGGACTTTGAAAGTCCGAGGCGTTTAATGCATGAATGAGATATTGGAAATGCTCATTGTATGTGAATCTAACTGAAATAAGTGTACTCAACAATTTTGTTAAATACCGGACCAAGGTTCAATGATAAACGTATTTTGAATGTGAATACGAAATCATGTGATTGATTGAGAATGTGAGAATGTGGTGCATTTCATTATATGAATGCATGAAAGACAAAGGCAGTTGTGATCGGAGTTGCTGGTAAAAAGAGCTTAAAGCTCGGCATGTGATAAGAGCCTTTGGCTCAGTTGCTATTGTACCCAGTATCCACTAAGGGATATGGGACATTATACGATAAAAGCTTGATATCCACAAGGGATATGGGCTAGTGAAAGGCACTTAATCATAACAAAATAATAAATGAAAGTGGGTCTCATGAGCATTGCATTTAAAATTGATATGTATATTATAAATGATTGAAATGATCGGTATGATTACTCTGAATGTGATATGTGATGCTACATGATAAATGAGATGATGTTATGTGTTTGTATATGATGATGTCTTATATGAATCAAGTGAACCATCGATGATGGTTGCCTTACTGAGTTCGCAAAATTCACCAAAATTGCAACGTTGACATTTCAGGACCGAGAGAGGACACTAGTGACAGAGAGACTCTACAAGAAGCATAGTTCTTACACTTTTGGATAGAAGAAATGACTCAAAGGTCGGAAAGCTGAGACTGAAGGATCTAGTTAGAAATTTTTGTATAATTCCTCTTGTATGTAGCGTGTTCTGTAATTAGTCTTGATAATGTACATATTTGGATGATTTTCTAAAGCTACAATGTATATTTGGTTTTTATGAGAAATTTTGGGTTTTAAAATATTATGATATTTACGCTTTGAATGTTGATGCCATGATTAAGTTAGAAACGTGAATGCTTTAGCATGCCACCTTTGCGGGGTACGTACTCGAATATCCTTTAGGAAGTCGGGTGTGTGTTCTATGGGAGTGGGGTGCTACATGCATGTTCTCAAATCTTTTCCACACTATTTACATCTGATTCAGTGTCATCTTTCTTTTCCTACATCTACTAGAGTATGTATTGCACCTCTTTAACTTATCCATTGCAACATTTGGGGACCATCATCATTGTTATCGTTTTATGGTTGAAGATATTTTACAATTTTTGTTGATGATTTTAGTCGTTACACCCAAGTTTTTCCTCCAGATCATAAGTCTTAAGCATTACAAAAATATGAAAATTTTAAATCCATTGTTGAGAACTTATTCTCAATAAAAATCAAAATGTTTCAATATGATGGAGCTTTTGAACTCATCAAAGGATCATTTGCTACTTTTCTCATCATTTACGACATTTCTTTTTATATTTCATGTCCTCATACCCCACTACAAAAATGGTATTGGTGAATATAAAATTCGTCACGTGACTAAAATAGGAATCACTCTTCTTATTCACAGCTCTCTTCCAAAGAGATTTTGGTACAAAGCCTTTTACACTGTTGTTTACATTGTAAATTTTTTACCATCATCTACCTTACATTTCAACTCTTCTCCTCATGAACTTTTGTTCAACTCTTCTTCCAACCTTAATCATCTTCGTGTTTTTGGTTGCATATGCTATCTTTTCTTTGCTCAGACTAAAACTGATAAACTCACACTCAAACCAAACTCCTCTTCCTCTTCTACCACTTCTTTATCTTTACTATTTCAAATTCAATTATCATATGTTCCTCCACCATTGCCTAGTTCTTCCTTCTCACCAGTCTTGACCACTTCTACCTTACCCATACCTCCTTTACCTTGTTCCCTGCCTATTCCACTTATTTCTCAACCATCATCTTCCTTTTCTCATCCAATGGTTACTTGCATTTGGGACAACACTCGACTTTTAAAATCTTTTTCCTGACCATATATTACAACACTATTGTTCCTATATCAATTAGTCCAGTCCTTATTTCTTTCACTTAAGAAAACAAGTTTCCTCACTGGCAATAAGCTATGATTGATGAGTTCAAAGCTCTTCGTCACATCAATACTCGATCCCTTATTCCCCCTCCTTTAGGTGCCAATATTATTAGTTATAAGTGGGTATTCTGTACAAAGCTTAATTCTGATGGTTCCCTAGACTGCTATAAAGTCCGAATGGTAGCTAAGGCTATGTTTGGATGGGGGTTTATTAATGGAATGGAGTGGAATGTAATATTATTCCATCGTTTGGGAGGAGGGTTTATAATGGAATGTAATGGAATGGGATGGAAGAGGAGGGTTTCATATTATATCCCATTCCTTCCTAAACAATAAAAATAAAAAACCCCCGATTTGGGGGGTTTAGGATGGAATGTAAAATGATAAACAACTTTACGTTATATTACATTATAAACCTTTCATCTAAACAACATTTTACTGTATTACATTAGAACCCTTCCATTCCTCCCAAACAATAATTTTCTAAAATTACATCCATTTACATTCCATTCCATTATAAATCATTCCATTCCATTCTATTCCATTAAAAACCATACATCCAACCAAGCATAGCCAAAAGGCTATGCTCAATTACCCAGTCTTAATTATACTGACACATTTAGTCCACTTGTCAAACCAACCACCATTCGCCTCATACTAAAACTTGCCTTGGCTAAAAACTGGTCCATTTGTTAACTTGATGTTAACAATACTTTCTCCATGGAAACTTACAAAAACCTATTTTTATGCAACAACCACCTCGTTTTACTGACCCTTATCATCTTCATTATGTGTGTCTTCGACATAAAGCTCTTTACGGTCTTAAGTAAGTTCCTAGAGCTTGGTTTCATCATTTAATTCATAAACTTACTGACCTTGGGTTCACTTCCTCTAAAGTTGATATATCTCTTTTTATTCACTTAGCATCAACTTACACCACCTTTCTCCTTAATTTATTCAAACCATCATTGATGTTCTTCACTTTATTTTCACCATAAAAGATCTATAACCTCTTCACTACTTTCTTGGCATCGAAGCCATATTTACATCCACTAGCCTTCTTCTCACACAATCTAAATACACTCCAGACCTATCTCCATGCCATTACCCACTCTTTACCGCTTTCCAAAAATCACGGCTTCCTTTTTCTAATCCTACTGAATACTGTAGTACCGTTGGAGCACTTCAATACCTTTGTCTAACTAGACCCGACATCCAATTTGATGTTAACAAAGTCTCACAATTCTTACAATGCCCTATTGATGTTCACTGGATAACGGTTAAATGCATTCTTTAGTATCTTCGATCTACCCCGTCCTATGGCCTACATTTAACCAAACCTTCTACCTTAACCATCACCGCTTACTTTGATGTTGATTGGGCTAAGTGTCCTGAAGATCGTCAATCTACATTTGGTTATTACATTTTCTTTGGATCCTCTTTAATTTATTAAAATTTAAGAAACAACCTATTATGGCTAGATTTAACACTAAAGTCGAAGACAGGAGCGTTGCTCTAGTTGTCGCTGAACTATGTTGTCTTAATTCTCTATTTGGTGAACTTGGATTCTCCGACATTAAACCACTTTTGTATTGTGACAACATAGGCATTAACTTTCTTGTTGCAGATCCCATCTCTTATGCTTCTACCAAACATATTAAAATTGATATACAATTTGTTCAGGATTTAGTTATGGAGAAATTTATGTTCATACTTCATTTATTGACTTCTCACCAAACCATTAGGTTTTACTCCAATTTTTTGCTATGTCGTAAGCTTAATGTTCTCTCAAACATTAACTTACAGGGGGCTGATAATAACATATCCTAAATCTTTTCAGTTGTAATTACATTAGATAAACTCATCCTTATTTGAACTTAACTTAGATAACGTTATATATAACTTGATCATTTTGTTTAGATTGAATCAATTACAAATTAATTCATCTTATCTCAATCAATATATAAATATAGCATACATTGTAAAGTAAATAACATCATAAAATCAATACATTATACTCTAATTTCAACTTCTCAGCTTTATTTTTTCCTTTCAAAGAAAGAGTGCAAAGAAATTATAAGAAAAATGATGTAGATTTAGGAAATAAATTAATAAAATATACATAAATAATCCTTGCAAATGTAGGTTTCAACTGTTAGCTCAAGGTTTATATTTAATGATTTTGATGATAACTATGTAATATTTCAAAATTCAAATTAGATTTATTTCCTTGTATAGATAATGATATTTTTTTAAAAGGAAACAAAATCATAGGAAAATTACTTCCTTTCTTGCAGGAACTTTCTTAGTAAACTTTGCAGGAGGATCTTACCTTTTCAAACAATTAGCTTCAAAATTTTTTGTTTCAACAGGGATGATATAAAAAATCCAAAGTTAACTCGGAATTAAGATGAAGCAACGACTAGTTAAAGAAATTGACTATTTAAAGAAGAGCAACAATACTTGTGAAGTGACGAACATACACAAACTTTAGAAACATTTGAGCAGTATCTATATTCTTGAGATTCATATTATTCTTATTTTGCCTTAGAAAGTGAAATCTCTCTCTCAAGAGAGAAATTATTATTTGAGAATTTACTTTTGATTTTATATTTTTTTGTGAGCTTTTAGAAGCTTGTTATACATTTTGAGTGTGGAAAGTTAAAAAACCTTGAAAAATCTGTACTTGTGAGCTTAGAGAGGTTCGTCAATTTTAATACTCGAAATTTTATAGTGAAATACTCAAGTTGGAAACTTGAGGACTAGAGGTAAGCTTGGTTGTTAGCCTAACCATTATAAATCTACTATATCATTCTTTTTCTTATCCTAACTTTTAAATTTCTATGTTATAAGTTTGTATTTTCAAGAGGCTCTTTCAGTTTTTCAATAGGCTCCTTCTATTTCTATAAAGCAAGAGGTTCTTTTCGCTTTAAGAGTCAACATGCCCATATCAATTAACATGCTTATTTTTATTTGAACTCTAGCAGGCTCCTATTGATTGACATGACCCTTTCTTTTTTAGCGTGAATAGGATCCTTTCAATTAATAGACTTCTTTCGTAATTTAAATAACTAACAGTATCCTTTCTTTTTAAATATTAACAGGTTCCTTTTAAAGTTTAATAGGATCTTTCCATTTATCAACCCATTTTGTTTAAGAAGGATTTTAAAGATTTAAAATACCTTGCAATTTTTTTACACACAATTCACCCCCTTTTATGTGTGTTTGCTTTATCATCAACTTGGGAGTTAATCTCATTGTATATTAGCTTTTTACAGATAAGTAGGGATTGGACACTAAGTTGTAAAGTTTGGTCGATCATGAAGATTAAAACATCTAGGCCTCGTTTGGTGAATGGCTTAACAGCCAAAAATTAACTGATTGATCATGTTAAACAACTGATCATTGTGTTTGATAATTAGCTGATTGGGTTAGTTAATTGAACCCAATCAGTTAATTTTAAAAGCTCAGGAGGACTAGTGTTTGGGCTTCAGTTGATCAAAAGTGATAGATTGTGCCCTCTAAAGAACACTCACAGAAGTGATAAAGCCTCTGTTTCTTTTTTTTTTCTTCGTTGCCTATTCCCAATCTTATAAGCTATGTGCAACTTTAATGTAATTATTGGTGAAGCTTTTTTTTTTCTTTTTTTGCAATAATTATTAATCTTGGGCCTATGTTACTTATCTATTATTAATTTAAGATTGAGAAAGGAGAAAAAAGAAGTACTTTTATTATTATTATTATTATTATTATTATTACTACTACTACTACTACTACTACTACTACTATAATACTCATGTCCTTATAAATCTTTTTTTAAAGTCATGCCCTTACAAGTTATTTTACACATAAACAACTAATACTAAACAGTTAAATTTACCAAACATCTTTAATAAACAATTGATGTTATCCGCTAGTCAAATTAGCTAATATAATCCACTATTAACTAACCGCTAATAGAATCAGCTAACAGCTAATGCAATTCGTTGATTGTCAAACAGAGCCTTAGTCTTAACGGGCAAGGCATTGTGGCCACAAATGCTTCGATTCAAGACATTTTCTAAAACAAACAAGTATAGAGTGCGACTTGTGATGACAGAGACATCGATGAGTTTTAAGTTTATGGATTGATTGAATTGTTAGAAATTTGAATTTTTGCTAGATGGGTCAATTTCATAGATTATAATTTTTTGTTAAAGTTAAGTTATAGGACTTATAATATATATAAAAATATCAGTTAGAATCTAATCCGATGGAGTTAGACATTTTCTGAGCCAAAACTCTATCATTTTCTCATTATTTTAGATAGTTAAAGATTTTTCTTTTTTCTTTTTTTGACACTCACTTTACATGGTGACCTTGGTTCTGTACTTTGTAACTTCATTTGATATGCCTTTTTATAACTTAATATAATTATTCTTTTTAAAAAATATTTTTTTATTTTTAAGATTGTCTTATTTTATTAAGATTTTAATTTGTTAATTTTTATATTTTTAAGGTTTCTAAAGATATTTGCATATATTGATTAAAAAATAAAATTTATATTTATTTTATCTCAATTTTTACTGTACTTTACCTTAACTTGACATCCGAAATTTTTAGAGCGCATTTTCATTCATTAGCATGTAAAGAAACATCCTTTAGCTAACTCCATTCAAACTTGTAGACATGATCAAGTTTATTCCCTCACCTTAAATATATTTTCACGTCTTAGAGTTGAGTTATCAAAGTTATAATATATCAAAAATATACTAATTGGTATCTGTTATATACGACGAGGTTACAATAATTTTATCATTGTAAGACAACTTTTGAGCCAAAATTCTATCAAATTTTCATTATTTTAGGTTGTTAAAGATTTTTATTATTGTTAATATTATGTGCTCTATTTTATTAAGATTTTAATTTATTACATTTTAAGACTTTTATAGATATTTAAGAATTTATAACTTTATGCATAAATGTTGATAAAATATTCAATTTTCTATTTATTTTTCTCAAATTTTACTATAATTTACCTTAACTTGGCATCCAAAATTTTTAGAGTGCATCTTTATTCATTGGGACGAAAAGAGATAACATCCTTTTGCCAACTCCGGACTGAACTTATGAAGGATGATTAAGGGGGCGTTTGGTTTGAGCACGAGGTTGGGTATGGATATGGGTATAATAGTAGAAGGGAATGGGAATGGGTATGAAAAATAAAAAAATGATGTTTGGTTT
>JAOTBA010000003.1:12641026-12655508 GCA_025629845.1 Erythroxylum squamatum | reverse complement strand
TCTTTTGCGCCTTTTTGGTCCTTTTTCGTCCTTAGAGTGTTGAAAACTATCTGTAAACAATTATAGAACAATTCCATCAATTTCGGATACCAATTTCAACACCTTAACAATAATTACGCCCAAAATATATGCAATTTAAATGACTTAACACATATAAACCCTAAATCTCCAAACGTTAAACTCGAACATTTGAGATCAAATCGATGACCTGTGTTAAAAGTTGATGGAGAAACATGAATCACTTCACATTTATTCCCTCCTTCCCCGTTAATTTTTGAAATCGATCATCGATTTGTAAGAGATTTAAGAGAGCGAACCTTGGTAGACACATTATACGCGAGATCGAAAAATAAGTTCTTCGATGATTGTAGTCTTTAAAGTGCTTTACAGATCTGTAGATGATCTCTACAGAAAGTGAACTTCTTTGTTGTAACAATCTTCGTTCCAAAGTCTGAAGGATTTTGGTCACTAGCTATCTTCTCCAGAGAGAAGAGTCCCTGAGTGATTCAGTCTCTGACGAAGTGAAGCCTTACATCAATGCGCTTAGATTGCTCATATAGGACAGGATCCTTACTAAGGTAAAGTATGCTTTGACTATCTGTGGAGATTGTTGATGTAGCTAGGTTAACTTGAATTTCCTTTACGATGCCTATCAACCATGTTAGCTCTTTTACGCCTTCTGTGATTGGATAATATTCTACCTCTTTCGTTTATAGTGATACTATTGATTGTTGCTGAACTTTTCAGCTGATTGAATTGCCTGCTAATGTGAAAAAATATGTTGATACTAATTTTCTAGTTTCTTTGTCTGCTGCATCTACAAAATCATGCAAACATATATTATTGTATTTAGCTAATTCAACTTTAGAAAAACATAGACTGTAGTTTAAAGTCCCATCCACGTATCTGAGAACATTCTTTAACTCTTGCTAGTGCTCAAATCCTGGATTGGCTATGAATTTGCTTAGAATGTTGATTGCATAGGCTAAGTCAGGTCTTGTACATAGCATCATATACATGACGCTACCAACTCCAACATCATAGGGATAGTTCATCATAGCTTTCCTTTCTTCCTCAGTTTGAGGACTCTTATTAGCAACCATCTGCAGATGTGAGCCTATAGGAATAGAGCTGGGTTTTGCTTGTTCCACGCTGAACTGAGCAAGAACCTTTCTGACGTAGTTCTTTTAAATCAGCCATGACTTCCCTTCCCTCCTATTCCTAATAATCTGCATTCCTAGGAGCTTGTGTGCTTCTCCCATATCCTTCATCTCAAAGTGCTTACATAAAGTATTCTTCGCTTCTACAATTCTGCTCAAGTCCTTTCCAATGATGACTAAATCATCTACATAGACTAGCATATAGACAACTTCTGTCTCTCCTAGATCTTTATAGTAAAGGCAGTAATCATAGGCATTTCTAGTGAATTTCCTTGTAGTTGTTACCTCATGAAACTTCTTGTTCCATTTCCTAGGTGCTTGTTGCAACCTATATAGAGATTTCTGAAGCAAGCAAACATGGTCAGGCGTATCGTTATCTACAAAACCGACCGGTTGCTTCATATAGATAGTTTCCTCAAGCTTTCCATATAGGAAGGTTATTTTAACATCCATTTGATGGATTTCCCTGTCATAGATAGTTGCTAGCACAAGAATGAATCTTATAGTCTTGAACTTCACAACAGGTGAGAAGATCTCCTTGTAGTCAACTCCCTTCTTCTGTCTATATCCCTTAGCTACAAGCCTAACCTTGTATATCTTGGATTTTGCTCTGTGACTCCCTCTTTAAGTTTAAACAACCATCTGTTTTTAATCAGCTTTGCTTTAGGTGGCTTAGGCACTAGCACCCAAGTCATATTTTTCGTTAAAGAAGAATATTCATTCTTGCTAGCTAATTTCCACTGTTCAACATCCTTTTTACCCATAGCTTCTTCATAGGTTTCTAGTACCCTGCAATTAATAGACTCTACAACAAGACAGGCATGTTCCACTAAGTTAGAATCATAATAACTCCTGTTAGGTATCCTTTGTCTTGGCTGTCTATCTTTGGTGAGCTGATAATCAAGTAGAGAATTATTAGTGTCAGCTGGCTGTGAAGTTCCCTCCTCACTTTCACCTTCTATTTCCTCAGTTTTTTGTTCATGGTGGGTAGAGCCTTGTACAGGCTCCTCATCATGATATTGTGTGCCATCTTCTTTTGTTTCAGTTGTTGGTAGCATATAGAAAAGAACCGAAGAGCTTGATGATCCCAGTTGCTCTTGAATTTCCTTTTGTAGGTCAGTGTCTGCAAGTTTCCTGCACAACAAAGGAAATTTGTGTTCCTTAAATATTACGTCTCTACTAATAAGAGTTTTAAAACCTCCATGTTGAAGCAGTAGGATATTGTAGCCTTTAACTCCTTCTGGATAGCCTAAGAACACTCCTTTAAGTACTGCTCTAGGTTCTAATTTTCCTTTCTTTTGGTGTGCATAGGTAGTACAACCAAAGGTTCTTAAGTGAGCTAAGCTAGGCTTCTTCCCATTCCAGATTTCCTGAGGTGTTTTGTAATCATTAGCTGATGTAGGCAATCTATTTACTAGGTAGGCAACAGTCTTGATAACTTCACCCCATAGTGATTGTGAGCACCCTGAAGATAACAACATGTATCTTATCTTTTCTAGGAGTATCCTATTGAGCCTCTCAGCTACACCATTCTACTGAGGTATTGCTCTGACAGTCTTCTGCCTCTGAATACCTTTCTTGCTGCAGTAATCTTCGAATTCTTTATTGCAGTATTCAAGGCCATTATCAGTCCTTAGGCATTTTAACTTCTTCCCTGTCTGATTCTCCATGAGTGTATGCCACTTAATGAGTATTTCCAGTGCTTCATCTTTCCTTTTTATAAGATAAACCCAACATTTCCTAGACTTGTCATCTATTATGGACATAAAGTATTTATTTCCTCCTACAATGGGCACTTGTGCTGGCCCTTAGAGATAACTATAGGCATACTCCATGATCTCTTTAGCTCTCTTAGCTCCTTTCTAAAACTAGTTCTGTGGTGCTTTCCTAGCACACAACATTCACAAAATTCCATCTTCCTTTTTTCTTTTCCGTGAATCAACCCTTGTTTAGAAAGGTGCATCAAGCTCTTGTTCCCTGCATGTTCCAATCTAGAGTGTCATTGCTTGGTTGAATTCTCCATTTCTAGTAGATAGATTCACTTCAGTAGTGCCTCTCACATAGTAGAGCCCTCCTCTTTCAACTCCCCTTATGATCACTCTTCCATCCTTTAGAATTTCTATAAGTCCATCCTTAGATCTTATCTGAAAGCCTTGTTTATCAAACATACTTTCATAGATGAGATTTCTCCTCACTCCTGGCACAAATCCGACATTGGTTAAGGTTTTTCTCTTCCCATCAAACATGTTGATGGAAACATTCCCAATGCCTTCAACCTTTTACTGTCCAGAATCTGTCATCTTTACTTTGGAAGTAACTGGTTCAAAGGTGGTAAACTAGTCTCTATGAGGAGTGACATGCATAGTAGTGTCAACGATCCATTCTCTGCTGAGATCTTCACTCTTTTCAGTAACAACTAGTAGTTCGTCACCACTAGATTCTTCAGGCTTTTCCACATTCCCATCATCTCCACCTTGTGCAGCCTTTTCCCTTTTCTTCTTCCTGCAGTCTCTGGAAAAATGCCCTCCTTATCACAGTAGTAGCACTTCTTGCCTTTAGCCTTTTTCTTCTTTTCTTTTCTTTCTTTAATTTGCTTATCCCTACCATTCCCTTTCTGCCAATTTCCCTTCTTGTTGTTCATTTTTTGAGGCTTCTTATTTTGTTTATTATCGATGAACATGATTTTCGGTTCCTTCTTGAATGGATTATTGTCCACAATTTTCACCCTCTTGATAGTGAGTGATTCTCCACTAGCATGCTTAATCAGTTTCTTGAAAGCATTGAAATATGATGGTAAGGCCTTTAGAATAACCACAGTTTGGTGTTCTTCAGGTATATTTTCACTTGCAGCTTCTAAGTCTTGCATTAATTTAAAGAAATAATCCAGATTATCATCAAGGGTTATAGTAGTGCTCATTTTATAATTGGCCAAATTATGTAAAAGTGTCATCTTGTTAGGCAAACACCTTTTAGCATACGATTCACCAAGTTTCATCCATAGTTTCTTTGGATTTTTGCAATTTTGTACTTTTCTTATCACAACAGGTGATAAATGAAGCATTAACTTGCAATGCACAAACCTTTGCATCTCGAGTTTCTTAACAGGATTTGTTTTTACATCATACTGTTCTTCAATTGCACCATAACAGTTGTAGGATCCAAGTAAAGCTTGCATTTGAAGTTTCCAAATTGTAAAATCTTCTTTACCAGTAAAAATATCCAATTCCCACCATTTTGTAACGTAATTAAAAGATGACAAGAAAAAGATTCTTACTGACTTCTAGATTGTAAGAGTAGATCAGAAAAAAGAACACAAAGGTTTGGGCTTACTTGTATAATTGTTCTTACACTTTCTTGACGAACCTTGATTGCTTAAATAACCAGAGAGTTACCCAGAATACTGAAGATTCGCTCTGATACCAATTATGTTGAGATTTGCCTTCTATTTATGTTATCTTATTTCCCGAGAGATTGAAGAAAGATGAGTTGACTTTTGTAGGATTATTACATTTTCAGAAAAGTAAGAAGTACACAACAATTTTACTTGGATTGATAGCTTAATTGCTATCTACATCCAAGGATCTCACTTAGGTGGTTCTACTAGTTTCAACGAAAAAGGAAAAGTTAGAAAAGACATAATGTTTTTCAACACTTGCAAGAGTTCCCTGTGAACTCACTAGTACTCCTAAGTAAGTACTCTAGTAACTCTCTAACTCCTAATTTCTTTTCGTAAAATTCTTAGATTATTTGGGTTACAATGAGAATTTTGTTTTTGAGACTAATGCTAATATCTAATTTTATAAACTATACATAACAGTTGCACCTTTCAAGCCTTCACCGTCAAAGAAAAAATTCAGCTCAAAGTAAGCCTCACGTGCCTCTCACGTGCACCACTTATGCTCCTCTGCTCCGCGCTTCTCTTTATTCTTCATTGTTATTCCTGTAACCAAACACTCTCATATTTTCAGGTTTTATATTGTTAGCTATTAATCAAGACAAATCAAAACCATATACATATCTCATATGAACCCTAAATCCCCAAATGTTAAATCCAAACATTTATGATCAAATGGATGATATGTGTTAAAAGTTGATGGAGAAACGTGAATCACTTCGCACTTATATTAATATAAATGATTAAAATAAATTTAAGAATGAAAGACACGAGTTATCTTGTAATTTAAATAATTTTTAAATTTTAACATTATCGAAAAATTCTTTGTAACTTATTTTAGTTCTGTGAAAAAAAATCTTCTTAGACTTTCATTACAAAATAATGGCGAAACACATGATATAAATCTCACACATGAACCGATCAAATATTCTTTACGTGAAAAACTAACTTAATTTTTAAACTCGACTCAAACTAACTAAACCTGATCAAAATTAATAATTTATAATAACTATCTTAAAATATTAGTTTAAGTCAAGTTTAAGAAGTAAATTGCATTGCCATGTTAACAACATTTTAATGATAGGCATCTATTGTTTATCTAACGTATATTTCGCTATTACTTTTTTTAGAAAATTGGAATTACTTAAATCATAAAAAATCTCATCTCTTATTCTAAATTTAAATTTATCATTAGTGTGATGAATATATTTTTAAAATAATAAAAAAATCATAACTTCAATCATATAATAGCTTCTTCAACAAAAATACACAATAAGAAGTACTTTTTACAGGTAAATGTCACATAACAATCTTTTGATGAGTCTTGACCCACAGGCCACAACCACCACCTTTCCTCTTCAGCTATCCCTCGCATTTACTCCTATCACTTCCATCTTTTCGTTAATAGCTTAACTCTTTTTGACTACTCAGCCATTACCATTTTCATTGCAAGTGTCCTAATTAAGAATCATATGTAAAAATGTATGATTACGTGTTTCTATGAAAGGCTAATCAAAGGTAAAGGTTCATGCATGTATAGACCTTAATCATTGCTTAAGATAATACTTCTGTTCATTTTCCTTAATTGTGGATACATACAATGGAACATGGAGTACATGTTGTGGTGTGACATTGTTGATTGGGACCATGTCCATGTGCTTGCCTATATAATGCCCCTATCCCCTATCCCCTATCCCCTATTCCATAGAGTTAGAACTTTATTTTCAATAATCTTCGTCCACAAGTTGTAAGAGAGGGAAATGCCATTCTGTATTGTCAATTGAGGCCATCTCAAAGGGTTTTAATTTCATGATACATACGTCGATGGATACTGTTGAAAATATACGAGTTGTCTCATTATTATAAATGGATATAAGAAAAAAATAGTTTATATAAAAAAAATGACTTATGCCTAACATTTTAAAATTCCAAGTTAAGCACGAGAGGTAACATATTTAAAAGTTTCTAATCTTTTAAAAAAAAAAAATTTAATGTCAAACTTTTAAAATTTTCAATTGAGTAACTAACATTTTCAAAATTCATATAAATCAATTTCAAAACGTTAGTTTTGCTGATGTAACTAATAGATAGATATCCTCATATTATTTGGTGGATACGTAATTTATACGATTTTTAAAAAGTTAATTACTAAATGTGTTCAAAAAAAGTGTTCAAAAAAAAGTTAATTACTAAATTATAATTTTTAAAAAGTTTGACACTAAATTAAAAAATCTTAAAAAATTAGACACTTTTGAATCTATTATCTCTTAAATATGACATTTCTAATAAGTTTACTATTACTCTTTTAAAATTAATGAATATGATATCAACATTTGATTAATCTGATTTCTAAACTAATATTTGCAAAAGTTTTCAATTTTTTCCAATTCTTATATATAAGTTTTTATTTTACTGATATATTTATATCTATTAATACTAATTAAGTAATTAAAACCAAGAGTTAACATCCTTTTATCGCATTAGTTAACCCCTTCGAGCTATAGATAATAGGTGCATTAAAATTGAATTTAATTTACTAATAAGTTCATTAAAATTTTTTGTTCAAATAAAACAGTGTCGTTTTTTTGCAACAATAAAATTCGGTGAGAGTCGAACTGATATATAATGTCTAGAGAGGTTCAGTAATACGCAACCTTACTTTTATTTAGTATATATGTATATATATTTTAATAATATAATAAATAATACTAATATAGATATATGTATGAATAATGTCTTTCTAGCTTTTGAAGTTTTGACACGGGACAAGCCACACGTGCATGATAAATTAGCTGAGAATTATTGGGGTTCTATTTTATGTAGATATGCATCTCAACCTCCGTCCCCACCACCACGAGCTCTAGATTCTCTCGGTTTCCCCATTTTTGTTGTATTGTCACAAGAGATGTGAAACTTTGTGTAGCCTCAAACGGAAATGGAAATGGAAATGCAAATACTTACTTAGCTCACTCCAATTAATTGCATCACCTTAAACTTTCGACCTTAGTTAATTCTCATTTAACATTACAAGTACTTGTTGATGCTAATATGTTATTATTGATTAGTGTTGAGAGTTTGAAGCTGTAAATGCTTCCTACTTTTTTTTTTAATAAATCAGAACTTTATAAAGAATAAAAAAGTTATGTACAAATAAGAGATACTATAGGTAATCTCTTAACACGTAAAAAATAAAATGGCTTGCATCTAACTGCCCTACCATCAATTGCCCCTAATAAGACCTGCATGAAAGACTTAACCAATATTATGCCAGAAGTATGTTTAAAAAATCGGAACGGTGATTGAACCGAAGAAGCAACTGATTCAAGGATTAATGGTTCAACCAGAATTCAACCGTGGTTGAACCGGTGATTAATAAATATATAAAATTTTATTTTATAAATTATATATATAAGATAATTTTTAAATATATTATTTAATTATTTATTTATCTAATTGTAAACTTAAACCTTTAAACTTCAAAATATAAATTTTTTTAAAAAAATTCACCAAACACAACACAAAATAAGATAACAAAGCTCACTAGTCATATTTCATCAAAAAGATTAAAAAAAGATCACTAATTATAATATTCATTCAAGTTGAAATCATCAAAATCAAGGCATTTTAAATAGATCGGCCGGTTTTTTCTTTCACCGGTTCAACGGTTTTTACCGGTCCGACCGCAAAATGAACGGGTCAATCACTCACAAAAAATACGAGCTAAACCGGACCGTTTCATGCTTCAGTTCACCGGTTTTCTGGTCAGACCGACCGGTTCGGTCCGGTTTTTAAAACACTGGGATAAGATATAATAAGATTGTGATCTTACATAATAAAATTCTATTAGGATTTTAACTTGGTTATCTAGAGATGCCTATAAATAGCTCATTTGAGTCTTGCTCTTCTAAGAGAAAGAGTCTGAGAGACACTCAGAACAGGTGAGTGTGGGAGACACTTAAAGATGTGAAAGAGCATTCCTTTGTATACTTTAAAGGAAGTAATAAAGGTTGATGTTTGTCGTATCTTTTTCTCGTGTTTTTTTGTTGCCATGAATATTTAGTTCTTTCGTAGTTTTCTTGCAAGGGTGTAAGAGTAAAACACTGCGAGGGTCGTGAGGAGTCCGAAAACAAATCGGCTGGTCAGCGATCATGGGACAAGACTGAATCTTACTTTAACATAGCTAAGTGAGATTGCCGTGCAAAAGGGTTGACACATCTTATAAAACAAGTTCGTGTTTGAAGGAAAACCTTTGCGACAACAGATATCATTAAAACAACACTATTTTCCTAAGGTGACATGCCCTACGCCTAACGTCCTAAATTGATCCATATGCACTAAACCTGGAACATATAGCTGATATTTATTATATTATTTTCATTTCTTTTTTTTTTTTTTGGGATTTGGATGGCGTGAGCAGGCGACACAAGTTAGGTAATTGCTCACAAAGTTTGTATCTTTCTTTTTAGTGGGTTTCAAGGTGATGATGACGCACGTAATGTTTCCTCCACCAACCCACTAAGTCTACTGTATAAAATGATAAATAGCACAAATTAAAAAGCATCACAAAGTATGTTTATGGAGTAAAAACTAGCAAAATGAATATGGCAGGCAATGTTCTTCAACAACTACTGATTCTGCTGCTATTTTCTCATCTAATCTCCTTGAATTCCGCCTCAAGTTCAAGTAAGTCCACTAACTTTGTCTCAGTACAAGTGTCTCACACTCGCACACATCTTTTGGATACTTCTTGTTCTTTTATTGGCAGTCCTTATTCCTTTTTCTTTGCTTGAGAAATTACAGGTACTAAAAATCTGTTTCATCATGATCAAGATATGCTATCCTCTTACCAGGTAAAAGTTAAACTATTAGCAATCCAACACAAAAAGCTCTAAATTAACTCTTCCATAAGGGGTCCAGTAAAGATGAAAAAGAACTGATGCCAGCTTGGTTTTTTGTTTGGTCGTGGTTAACAGAAGCAGGCAACGTCAGTGCACAGAAATTCCAGGCAGGATTTAGAGTACAATGACTACTCAGAATCCGGACCCAACGAGCGCCACATTCCCAAGTCACCTGCTGAAGGAAACTGAAGAAGTGTCCAGTCTGTTCGATAAATTTGTGCCAAGTTAGCTTTGGTTAAATAGTTATCAGCATTGATCTTGTAGAAGTTTCTATGACAGCAAAAATTGTCCTTTTTACGAGACTGAAAAACGAGGACCTTGGAAAAGCAATAAAGTGATACGAAACTATTATGAAGAATACTCACAGCAACGGCGGTAGTTGACTTAACTGTCCAGCCATGGTGATTTCAGGAAATGTAAGCCATAGTTTGGCACAGATCAGAGTAAAAGGAGTCATCCTGGAAAAAGGGAAATGAATAAATAAACTCCAACTAGAATGAGGGAGATAAAAAAAAAATTGAAGAAAGGAACTTTTATCCTTGACCAAATTTTAAGTGCGAAAAAAGGAATGTTCATGTTGTCGTTAAAATACGAAGATTAACTAGTCCAGGAGGGCAGTGGCTTTCCAAGTCAATTCAGCTTTTTTATCCTCCAAACATTAAAAGTTTTCAATTTCTAATTAAAAAAATTTTAAGAACGAAATTTAAATTATATAAAGTAGTCAAAAATTTTAATCTGATGAATAATTGATGATTACTTTAATTTATAATTGTTGTCGAATATTTATTTTATATTAATTGATATTCATATTTTTTTAAAATCTTAGTAGAAATATATATAATTATTATATTATATTATAAATTATTATTGTTATTTTGTCCACATTATTATAAGAAGATTATATTTTAAAATAAATTTATATATTTTTAATAAATTATTCAATAATTTATTAATTTTTTGTAATTGTTAAAAATTTAAAAAATAGGACTTTGTAAACTAAAATTAGATTTGAAACTTTTATAATGCACCAAATTTAAATTTAAAAATAAAACTCATTATGTACATGGACTTAGATATAAAATTTACTTTTTTATAATTTCAAAGAGAAATTTAATTAAAGGCAGATCATACTCAACCCATATTAAACCCGTCCCACCCATCCGAAAGATCATTACACGTAGAATTAGATATAAATTTATTTTTTAATAATTTTAAAGTAAAAATTCAATTAGAATCGATCATACTCAACCCATGTTAAGGTCTTCCCACCTATCCAAAAAAGTGGCGGTGGACATCCTGCTTTAAACCATGTGGTAAGAATGCATTCTGTACGCGTAAAGCATCGAAAACCAAGGGCCATGGGAACTGAAGTACTTAGCTTAACTGGACGACTAAACAGGAGATGAATTACTTGTACTTTTGGATTTTAGGCTCAGGAAACCTGTCGGAGACACACGGCCTTGTGGAAAACAGAAAGCGACTGATGTATCCAGGTACGTCGAATTCTTGTTTATCCAGGCCTGTCACGGCGTGGTCCAGCTGAAAATGGTAAGCCCTAGGAAGTGCGTTCAAGGCCCACAAATTATATTCTATATTTTCTGTACTTATTTAAACCATAATCTCCAAGCATCAATATTTTGGATTATTTTACTAGAATAAATAAATCTATTAGTTTCCCACCGAATAATAATAATTAATCAATTTAGTGACAGAAGTCTTAAAGACACGCAATAGTGTGTATATTTAAAACAAAAACTAATGAACACTTATAAAAAAGTAGTGGGTGATGTCAATTTTACGAATATCGTATTAGATTTGGTATCGGATTGAGTTTTGGTACGGCACTGTACTGGTACCGATTAATATTGAATACCATTTCAGATAATTTTTTAAATTTATGAAATAGTCTTTGAATTTTTTTTTAAATTACAAAATAATTCTTTGTCATATTGTACAGTTGTACTATATATTTTTAACCCTACCTCCAAAAATCATAATAATAAATAATAATCACAATTTTAATTTACTTTATAAAATTAATTCAATAATTATTAATAAATATAATTAAACTTAAATATATATTTTTAAAATATAAATTTCAAATAAATTTTGATTTAATAATTAAAAATATATAAAATAAGTATTAACTTATAAATAATAATTTATAAATTATTTATTTTTAAAAAAAGATATTTTTATTAATACTTTATTAATAAATATTATATAAAATATTAAAAAATTTAACAAAAAAAATTATTTTTAAGTTTTATTTAATTTATAATTATTATTAATAATAAAAACATTTATTATTATTTTAAAAACAAAAATAAAAAATTTACAATAATTATAAAAGTTGAAGTAAATAAAATAACTAATTAAAAAAACTTAAAAAAGATTGGAGGGAGGAAGGGAGATTTTAAAATATTTTGAAAATTTTGCAAAAAAGTCTCTCTATTTTTTAGAATTTTTAGTATCGGCTAATATTTGACCGGTATTTTGAATGCCGACCGGTACCGATCGGTATCATATGAAACAGACCGGTACTGACCAGTATTTAAACCTGGTATGACTAACTCATTATTTCGTACCGGTTTTGGTCCGGTACAAAACGGTATTCACAATAATGGGTGATATTGTTTTAATGATAGGAAAGACATTTTGCCCATTTACATTGCTAAGGTTAGAACTTTGGATAGATAAAGAAATATATTATAATTTTTGTGGGTTTGTAGAGTTAAGTTTGAGACTAAATATCATAAAATGAGTTAGATTAAAATTTATGAGTTTGGTTCGTGAGCTTCCTCTCGATAGGTATGCTGAATCAAATGTCAGAGAATTTTTTTGCCTTTGGTCCCTGACAACCAAATTAATAAATTTTAAAAAAGAAAATATAATATTTAGTAAGAGAATACAAGTGACCTCATAATTAGGAAGCATAAATGTTTATATAATAACCCAAAAAAGCAAAAGATTGCACCACATATCATCATCCTACATATTTTCTTGGTGCATGGGTCTTGCCTTTACCCAAAACCCAAAGAGGGATATTATTATGTAGCACTACTCCTCTAGCTACTATTATAGACGTAAGCTATGATAAAGTTTCTGACATTTAAAATTTAAGCATGCATCATAACAGTTAATGAGCTACTTTTGACTCAACTTCAACTTGTTTAATCTTTGATATGAAATTAGGCAATATTATAATGGTGATGATTTCAACTTAGCACAAACTTATCATTATTTTCCAGGTTGGTTGTATCCTCATTTGTAATGCCTGATATCAGGATTTGATGTAGTCTGTTGCTTAGGAGAGATTGAACATAACAAAGAGTTGTTTAGATTTATGCATCAATTAAGGATGAATTGGGTGTTTATAAAATTCAATAATTTTTCTAACTAAAGTTTTCAATTAACAACATACAATGTAAATGAACATGAAGAAATTATTAAGTGTAAATTAATCAAACAATTAGCAATAATTTAAAAAGGATAGAGAAGATATATTGCAAACCTATTTACACTGATTTATCAGACAACTCTTGCATACGTCTACTTTCACCATAATTCTTCTTTCAAGGTGAAGAATAACCTTTGTATAATCTTTCTCGTTAAAAAAAAACCCTTCTTACAATCTTCTTCCAAGGTGAAGAGGAACCTTCACACTCAGCACACTCTTAGTATAATATCTAACACTTTAGCAATTGATTACAACTTAAAATTATCTCACTTATTCACTTGATAACTCAAAAAAAGCTCACTCATATAAATATGAGACAATAATGCTTAAATGATTGAAAGTCACCGAGAAATGTGTGTAAAAGGCACCCTGATACTTTTTGGTGATAAAACTAATGAGAAAATACATATTTATAGTGTTTTGAGACCCATACTGGCCACTAGAGCCAAAAAATAGCCATTACAATAGATATATACAATGTGTTAGTCAACTAGTATATATTAAAGGTACCAGATTCACTAGCCATTGGATCAGTATTCATTAAAATCATTAGTTTCAATAGTTATTAGACTAGTACACATTAAAGGAATCAAATTCATTAGTTGTTGCAGCAATGGTCAACCAATTGGCATATTGGTCAATTGATCGACCAATTAGGGCCGGTCTTGACGTTTTATAGGCCTTTTGCCCAAGGCCTATAAAACGTCAGGATCGGGAGCTTTTTTTATTTGCCCAAGGCCTATAAAACGTCAGGACCGGCCCTGATTGGTAGCCTTTTTTTCTTTTTTCTTTCTTTATGATAATCAAGAATGAGCCCTTATAAAGAACAAAAGAGGTAAAATAGGGGCCTATTTGTTATTCTTTATGAAAATCAAGACTTTCATAAAAAACAAAATAAAATAAAATGGGGCCCTTTTTATTGCCTATTTTATTTTTCATAAGGCTGGGCCCTGGGCAGGTGCCCTGCTTGCTCCTGCCCAGGGCCGACTCTGCGACCAATGTATCAAACAATATTACAATAAACTCATGGTACATCAGATTTAACAACTTTAACTTATATTGATCAATCTCTAACTAATAAAGGTTGACCAATTACCCTAGAAATATTCCTTAAAAAGTGTTTAAAATACTAAGAGATTTTTTTTATTAAAATTAAAAGCTTCAATGCCTCTTAATGAATGTAAATATTTAATGTAATGAAATGTTTATTCATAGTGAGTCTTTTAAAACATTAAGGTGATTAAATTAGACTACAGTTATGAACTAAAGAATGACATTAATAAGCCTTGATCTTCTTTTGTTCTTGGTTGGATCTCAATTATGAAAATTGTAAACTTTAACTTCTCTATTAACTTCACAAGCTATTTTCTTGAGTTTATGAATTCATTTTCTCACTAATTCTATCACCTCAAACTCTTAACAATTGCCTATGCGTATAACTCATACACATGCGCTCATGTAAGATCATAATACTGGCGCTCTGATATCACAAATGTTGGATCCCGTTCCCGGAATCCAACTCTTAACAAAAACGGATCATACCTTAACTTAACAAAATACCATCATCATA
>JAOTBA010000003.1:12616413-12634686 GCA_025629845.1 Erythroxylum squamatum | reverse complement strand
ACTTCTCATTTTCAATAAAATCACATTTAACATCAATTATACCAGGAAGTTGTCAATAAATGCATGTACCACTTTTTATGTGCAACATTCAATATTTATGTGCAAATATGCTAACATTATGCATGAGCAAAAAAATGCATTTCCTTAATCTCTCTTTGAGCTTCCATGTACTGAAATTTCGGATCCTAACCCTTAATATGGGGACGGGATGTTACACCTTGGTTGTTAGGTTCTTCTTCCTTTTAACCAGCGTTTTCAAGGGTTTGCTTGATGTTATTTGTTTAAGAAAAAAAATCTATCAACATGTCCTTACCTACCACAAAAATTACATATCATGTTTTATGAGTAATGATGATGCATATATGCATTTTTTGGACCTATTTGTATGTGTATATAATATGGAATCTTCCTCTGGACATTAAAGTTATTAAATGTTCTCCTAAGGTAATGAAATATCATACGAGTATATGGGTGATCCCTACTATAAATGAAACCTAAAAGTTTGCTTCTTTGAGGTTTAAAAGGGTATGAGCAAGCTTGTATGTTATTGTAGCAGTTATGCCTATTCTTTCCTTGATAGTATTGAATTCTATGCTTAGTTTGTGAGCCATATATAAAATCATAATGCTTGCTTTTAGGATTAGTCCTAATGGATTTGGAATATACATACATATGCTTAGATATGGACACTCCATACTAATTTTTCATATTAGGTAATGGTTCTTTAACTATGGGAATATTTTCCCTTGATAAATATGGTTTTAGAATTATCTTCAATTTTATGGTTATATCCTATTCCATGCCTACCATTAGAATTCTTTTGAGCTCCTCGCATGTTATTTAGTTTTTCACTCCTTTTAGTAAACTTGGACAATGAGTCCTTAACAGAATCTACGTCCTTTTTCAATGTTTTATTCTCACACATAGTGCATATAAATCATGATTGTCATGAATAATCACATTTTTTGATGCTTTAATTCTATTCAATTTACTTTTTATTCTCATTCATGCATGCATCTAGGTTCTTTAGAGCCTCTTTAAGCTTTAAGTATATATTTTTCTTTTATATGCTAATGATTTCAAGGCTTTTAATTAATTCATCATATATCAAATCAACGTCAAGATCATTATCACAAGAATTAGGTTTAGATGTTACCTTATCATTTTCTATATAAGTAAAGCACATATGAGCTATCTCTTCTTCCGAATGCTAGTTTTTATATTCTTTTGTGTCATCCCAAGTTGATGCTTTAAGTGCTTTCTTCTTGTCCTTTTCATTCTTCTTACAGTTTCGCTCATACTTCTCATTATCTTTAAGTTAAAGACATTGTGACTTTATATAGACAAGTTTTTTACATTCAAAGAAAACAATATTATAGGATTTATTTTTTAAATCATTTTTGCCTTTCTTAAAGTCCTCTCTTTTAGAGGATTTCTTCTTTAAGTTCTTGAATTTTCTAGTGATTAAACCGATGTCTTCTTCGTTGCTTTCGTTAATTTATGTCTCTTCCTCTTTATTTAATTTTTCCTTTGAGACTTTAAATGATATTTTTTTATTTAGGTGCATCATTTCTTCTTGTGCCTCTTCGAGCCTCATTTCCTATATTTGGAGAGATCTAATAATTTCCTTCAATGGTAGTGCTATTAGATCTTTGGCTTCTAGTATAGCCATCACTTTGGCTTCCCACGTATTTGAAAGTGACCTAAATAACTTTCTGACCATTTAAACATTAGTATATGTCTTTCCAAGACCTTTGAGAGCATTAAAAATATCAATAAATCTATTATACATGTTAGATATGCTTTCATTGTGCTTTATTTGAAATAATTCATATTGATGTGTTAGCGTGCTTAGTTTGCTCTTTTTTACTTGATTAGTTCCCTCATGTGTAACTGCTAAAGTAGGCCAATTTTTTATTTCACATAGAGACCCCATTGGATTCATTTCTTCCTAATGTGAAAAAAGGGTATGATTGGCTTACTATTCAAGGAAAATTATATCTTATCTTAAGGTTCTCATTCTTCCTTTGATTTGGCCATTTGATAGTACTTCCTAAAGGCCTACCCTTTTAGCCATTAAGAATAATCTCATCCTATTTTTCCAATAAAGGTAATCATTTCCATCAAAGAAAGATAGTCTACTAATGCTTTATCCCTCTTGGTTGAATGATGATGATGATGTTCCTAAATATGCCATTATAATTTTTTCTATAGAATTTGTTAGAACCGGTAGCCTAATAAACCCGCTCTAATACCACTTGTTAGTTCTTAAGGCACCTAAGAGGGGAGAGGGTGAATTGAGTGTTTAAAAAATTCAATAACATTTCTAACTAATATACGTAATTAACAACAATCAATTTAAATAAAGATGGGGAATTTGTAATATAAATCAATTAAAAATTGAAAAGTAAATTAAAAATGGTAGGGAAGAGAGAAGACAAACTAGTTTATAGTAATTCAGTAAACAACCCTTTCTTACATCCACTTCCAAGAATCTTCTTAGAATTCCAATATACTTTTTCTTTCAACGCGAACAATAACTTTTGTACATTCTTTCTATAAATAGGAACCCTTCTTACAATCTTCTTCTAAGATGAAGAGGAAACTCATTCTCGTGTGGAACACCCTTAAGCACAATAATACATTCCCCAAATCAAATATTACAACTCAAAGTTCCTCACTTGTTCACTTGATAACTCTAAAATGACTTACTCACACAAATATGACACAATAATGCTCAAATGATTGAAAAGCTATTTGAACTATGTGTATGCAACACGAAAAATCTTCTTGAAGCTAAAATCAATAAGAAAACTCCTAGTTATAGTGTTTTGTGATCTTTTCTAGCCATTAGAGCCAAGAACTAGTTGTTACAATGGCTATATCCAATGTATTAATCGATTAGTATGCATTAAATGATTTATATTCACTAGTTATTATAACACTAGTCGACCAATATACATACTGGTCGACCAATATACATACTGGTCGACCAATAAGACATAATGTTTGGCTAATAATTTAACCAATATTGCTACAAACTCTCGATACATCAAATTTAATAAGCTTAACCTTTATTGGTCAACCACTAACCTATATAGGTCAACTAATCACCCTAAAAACTTTATTTTAACACCTTCAAATGTCAAAATCAATTTGATTATGCAAGCAAGAAGTAAACACTTTCCAAAATATTCTTAAAATAATGTTTTAAATATCAAAAGGCTTTTAAATAAAAACCAAAAGCTTCAATTCCTTTTGATAAATGAAGAGACTCATGTAATAAAGTTAAATGAAATATTTATGCATGGAGATTCTTTCCATTACAAGAAAAATGGGGTTTAGTGAAGAAAATTACCAACAGAATACCTTCACATTCCGTTGGTAAGCTAAGTTAGCGACAAAATTTACTGACGGAATGAGTCGCCGGAGAAACGACAGTAGGTAATGATTAGCGATGAAGTACAAATTTTTCGTCGCTAAGTTACCGACGGATATTTTCTATTCCGTCGCTATATTTACCAACAGATTTTGGTCATCCTTTGGTAAATTCTTACAGACAAACTTTGTTTTTCTGTCGGTAAATTTACAAATATTGTTTTTTTTTTATTTTCCCTGCGTTTAATTTTATTTGATAATCTTATGATTGATATATAATTTATACAATTATTAGTTATCTGTTGCTAATATTTTGATTTGTTTCTACATTTAATTTGTTAAATGTAGAAAGTTGATTGATGGTATAAAGTAAAAATTATCTTAATTGATAACAAAAAATTATTATCTACAATAATAAGTATTTAATTCATACAAAATGACTACAACTACGCTATTTATTTAGTGAATGCGAATGCTTGGAATGTTACAATGAGGTGCTGCCTTTCCCCTTCAAGTCATCCATCTCATTACAGAGCTAGGCTTTGTACTCCATCGACTGTTGCAACTGAGTTGCCACTGCTTGTACTGTCCTCCGAAGCTCATGAACTTCATTAGATGCGGACCGTCTACTAGATACTGTTGTACTGGATATGGAGGATTGCGAATAATATGTGCTCACAAATGAATCTAAGCCGAAGATCCTTCCATGATGATCCCTACCATCTACTACATGAAGATATGTTTGACTCTTATCAACATCTACAGACTGCTGAGACTATCGTTGAATGCTTTCTTGTATTCTATCCTATCAGAAGACAATGTTTACATTAATAAGTATTAAAGCATAAATTTCACATACATTTAGTTCTCTACGTTTGGTGTTAACGAAGGTCACACCGTTATGCTTCTCAGTGTGAGTGTGCAAAAAGAGTTGACAGGGTGTAGGCTTCCTGCCTATAAACTTTCCTGCATCAGAATAAAATGTTATAAGTGAACTACAATTTACAAAAATTTTGGCATAATTTCCTCTATTTTTATGATATTTACCCCCTATTGAACAAAGAAAGTAACTTAACAACATAACCATATATGGCACCATACATTTATAACATTATTATTCTCCATAATACACATTTTTTCATTCCAAAATGCACACATCAAATTACATTGAAATACATCAAAGTAAAAAAATCAGAATATAAGTGTAAAGTGTAGATACTTACAAGTCTCTCTACATGCTCGTGGTGGGTAATAGATCCTCTAGTGTGTACGGGAAGACTCTCTCCCCCCGGTCCTCCACATCCGTTGATATAATTACGCTCTGAAATGGACATTACGTCAAGTGATGTTTAATACTGCTGCCAATGACTCCATATTTCTTTAGAAATATAAGGAGGTCGTACATCAATATTGTGTATCGCATCAACAAAGTCTCTATAACGTGTACAAGCTTGTCTCTCTCATACTTTATAAATAACCGTGTCAAATTCAAAATCCCAAAAAATTATTTCTAAAAAATTGAAAAACATACGATAAGTGCTTATAACCTACAATATTTATCTAATTAATGTATAAAAATTAATTACAAAAATACAAAAATATATTTTTATACCTCAAACTCCTAATAATAAAAATCATTTGTCGCCTGAGAGATATTCTTCCATGTAACCCTCAATATCAATCTTCTCCTTGACCTTGGATGTCATATTTCTTGAGCACAGTCTAGACGAAATCAACCTAATATAAAAAAAAAATTATATCATTTTTAAATTTAAACTTATAACTTAATTATAAAAATATGATGTTTCATGCATTTTCACTTGCAGATTTTTGACAATTATGATGTAAGTTCTTCCATTAACTCCTTCAGCTCTAGGCTGAATGCAGCCTCCTTTATCCACAACATTTACCCCTGATATCTCTGTCAGCATAGGGGTGGTGGATAGTGTAAAGCTATTGGATGGTGTAGTAGCAGGTACGGAAGGTGATGCCTCATCTGTATGTGTAGTGGTTGAAGGTACAACATCTGATTCTGTTGCAGTTGCAGAATGTGATGCTTCTCCTAGAAAGTAACTGGCTCTAAATCTTGGTCTGAACCTCAATTTCATCATATCCTATTTTCTCTTTGGTGGCATGTTTTAACCTAAAATTTATATTTTATTGAATATTCCAGAAATATAATAAATTCCAATTTCAAACTTATATAGAAAGACCCCAAATTGTTAACAACAGTAAATTTCATTTGCTCATAGCTATTTTACTTCAAGATAGTATGTCAATACAAAATTGTCCGAGTTGGGCTAAAAACAACAGAGAACACGGTAAGGATGTTTGAATATGGTTAGGCTTTAAAACAAAACATATAAGAACAAATTTAGGAGCATACATAATGAAACAAAACTTAATCTTTTCAAGTTCAATTTTTGTTTGAGACTTTCCCAACCCTAAAAATCACTACTTTCTAAATGGTTCCATTTTATGGTACCTTGCACATAAAATTATAGAAATACAAGTAACTTAACATTTCAAAAGCACTGATTACTTCATCTACAAGCTCTCTGTAATTCATTGAAGTCCTGATGCTAAAATAATTTTGTAAGGGAAAAGAACTAGGAGGACTCACTCTTAAAATTTTAAGTTCAATTGTTAATTTACACACACAATATCAATATATCCAAAGTTACCATTACTACTTTGAAGCAAAGAGCTAATTTGGATACTTTATTTTATTTTCTCGGTAACTGATACATTATCACAAATTCCATACAAGGAAAAAGAAGAGATCCTAATCAATAAAAGCAACAAGGAGCAATAGAGCACCACACAATTTATAGATTCATCCAGAAAGTGAGTTCTTGTGGAAACAAATATTCCTACCAGTGAGCTACTTCTCATCAAATGTCTCTTTTGACACATCATAACATAAGTTTCATCAATCACTTGTAACCAGACAAAGTATTGAGGCATATTTTACAGAAACAATATTAAGTAGAAATGTTTGCTCAACATCTCATAAATAGACAAGAACAATAGAAAAAGAAAGAAATTTTCACACTCGTCTCCCTTTTATCAATTCAAGTGTGCTAATTTTTTTGTTTTCTTTCTCTTTTTCTCCTAATCTCCTTCTTAATTGCAATCTAACCCACTTAGGTTTAAGAACTTTGTAGTTAAGTCGTTTTCTGTATTCATAAGAGAAAAAAGTCGAATAGTGTAGGTCAGTCTACTGAGTTTTATTATGACCCAAGAAAAACAAGGAACGAGTGGCTCTTCTCCTAAGATTTCTATCATTTTAAGAATTAGATCATAGTAGTTGTAACTCAATCTTTGTTACTACTTTTGATGTTGTCTGCATGCAAACAAATAAAATTTACGCATTTGTCTATACATTGGAATCTTATAACAAAGGCCCCAATTTGCTTAACATATATTATTAATCAAGAAAAATGTTTCTGAAACCCATTTAACTGATGTCATTGCTGTCTTAATGTTTTTTAAATGAATTAAATGACTTTACTAAAACCAAAACCATACGAAGGAGATGACTAACTTTTAAGTTAATGAATCAATTCACAAATTAAAAAATAATTTGCAGCATAAATCTTAAGCAGGAGAATTACAAAATATTATCCTATATAAAATAAATTAGAACAATGGAAGATGAGAATGCACATACAAAAGTCACATTCAAAATAAATAACATTGAAGGATGACAAACATAATCTCCATTGCATTAGATTTAACCTACGATTATACATTTATAGAACCACCACCTCACAATCACAACTTATGTTTCTCTGAGTTGCGTGTTAATAAGATTCAGTAGCAGTACTTGAAGCAGATGCGGCGAGGCCGACGAGGATGCACGGTGGCACGAGAAACAGAGGAGGGGGGCTTTAGTAGCGATAGAGATAAGGATGCTGGGACGTCGAGGACTGTGGCACGATGAGGATGCACGATGGGACGGAGAGGACGATGATGAAAAAAGAGAGAAAAACAAATTCGCGGTGATGGAGGAGGGGGAAGGGGGGTTGCAGTAGTTTTAGGTTAAACGAAAATGACACAGTTTGGTGTTAAACCAAATGATGTCATTTTTCTTGTATTAAAAACGTTGAAGCTGAAGCAAACGATAACGTTTACCTCTAAAATTTACTAACAGAATTTATTGACAGAAATGTATTCCGTCGGTAAACCTAAAACTTATTTATTCCGCTAAGCATTCCCGTCTTCTTTATCGACGAGAATTTGCTTCCGTCGTTATATTCCATTGGACAATTTGCCGAGATAATTTCCCTCCATATTTAACAACGAATATTTTTTTGTTGCAAAATGAAATTTTTTCCGACAATGTTACTGACAGAACATAATTTTTTTCGGTAATTTGCTACAGTTTTGTTTCCATCGCTAATTTTTCATCACTAATTACTAATTTTCTTGTAGTGTTTGGATCATAAAATTAACAAATTTAGATTACAAAAATAATATAAAATGTAAAATGATCTTAATGAGCCTTGATTTTCTTTTTTGTTGTTTTGATCTTCATTTCATTGGTTGTAAACCTCAACTTCACTTGTTCAACTTCATACACTACCTTCTTAAGTTTATGACTTCATTTTTCTTAATATTTCTTTTCATCAAAATAATAAACACATTAGTAGTAATTATGTTTTATTATTATCAAAACATCAATTTGAAGCTCTCTTGATTCAATACAACCAATTCATGGTACATCAAATTTAACAATTATAACTTATATTGGTTGACCACTAACTAATATAGGTTGGGCAATCATCCAAGAAAACATCATTTTAGCAACTTAAAATGCTCAAAACTAATTTGTTTAATTCAATTATGATTTAGAAAACTTCCCAAAATGTTTCCTATGCAATAAAGTGAAATGAAATGTTTATGTATGGTGAACCTTTTAGAACATTAAAGTGATTAAATGAGGCCACATTTAACATGACAACCTAAAAAATGACCTTGATAAACCTTGATCTTCTTTTGTTAATGTTTTGATCTTCATTTTGATGGTTCTAAACTTCAACTTGATAAGCTATCTTCTTGATTTTATGACTTCATTACATTCTGATATTATTTTAATCACAATATTAAACTCATTTATAGTAATTATGTTTTACTATCATCAAAATATCAATTGGAACATCCCTTGGTTCAGTATAAACCATCAAAGAGAAACCATGATTGGAAGAAAATTTTTATATCTCTTAAGGGTAGTAATAATTGGGAGTTCAAGTATGTGTAGAGTGATTCTAACTTTTCCTTAATAAATGAAGCAACTTTAGTATCTATTTTTCTAGTGAAGATAAGGTTTTTTATAGAGTGATGTATGTCCTTACCTTCTCAAGGAGATGTGATAAGCATGGAAATATTATTGGATATTAGAGTCCTTGATATATAGACTCGTAGGTCTTTGATGTTTATTTATTTTTTTAAACAATTCAAGCATATGTTTTCTTTCATTGTAAACATGGATCTCAATCATATTACATATATGGTTGAAAAACTCATCTCCAAATGTAAATCTTATAACTCTAAAAAGAAAAAGTGCAATAAGTTTTATGATAGGTCTAAAAGACATAATTGAGACAATTCCTCAAAAGGCACTTTCAAGCAGGAGATATAACAGACATAATAGAAACTTAAGTTGCTTCAAGGAACACTGTGATCCTAATAGAGTTTGACTTGTCAAAAGAAGAGAACAATGATGAACGAAACATAAGCAAACAAATATGGGAGAATAATGGTTGTTTATTCCATGAGATGTACATGTCCTTATATAATACAACAGCTTTACAAAGATTACTACGTTCCTTATAATAAGGGATATGATCTTATCTAAAATAGTAAAGTCAATCCCTATAATCAAGTAAAAGATCGAGATCTTCAATACTCCCCCTCAAGTTGGAGCGTGAATGTTGTGAATGCCCAACTTGTCTCTTAAGCTCGTGAATTGGTCCTTCCCAAGTGGCTTCGTGAATATATCTGCAAGTTGGTAGCGAGTTGGCACGTACGAGGGACTGATCATTTTAGCTTGCAGCTTCTCACGCACAATGTGGCAGTCTATTTCAATATGTTTGGTCCTCTCATGAAAAACTGGATTGGCAGCTATGTGTAATGCAGCCTGATTGTCGCAATATAATGGTGTAGGAGATTTTGGCAATACGCCTAAGTCTCGCAAAATGTAATGAAGCCATTGCAGCTCAAGGCATGTGTTGGCCATGGCCCTATATTCCGCTTCTGCTGAGGAGCGGGACACATTAACCTACTTTTTCGATTTCCAGGACACGAGTGAGCTTCCTAGGAAAATGCAGTAACCCGTGATGGATCTTCTGGTGGCACGACAATCGGCCCAGTCAGAATCACAGAAGGCCTTCAGCTGAAGATCATTATTGGACGCAAGTAATAAACCTTGTCCAGGAGTCCCTTTTATGTATCGGAGAACTCTTAAGGCAGCATCCCAATGGGGTTTACGAGGCTCATGCATAAATTGACTTAATGTGTGAACAGAGTAAACTAAATCTAGTCGCGTGACAGTGAGGTAGATCAACCGACCAATCAAGCGGCGGTACTTAGTAGGATCCGATAGTGGTTCGCCGTCGTCAATGGACAGCCGGAGATTTTGCTCCATGGGAAACCAATCAGGACGGGCTCCAGTAAGTCCAGCATCATCAAGAATGTCCAAGGCATATTTTCGCTGGGACATAAAAATTCCCTTAGAAGAGCGGGAGAATTCAATGCCAAGGAAATATTTCAATGTGCCAAGATCTTTGATGCGAAAGTGATCAAGTAATTGCTTCTTAAGACGCTGTATTTCATCGATGTCGTTACCGGTCAAAAGGATATCATCGACATACAAGAGGACCACTGTGATAGATGTACCCACAATTCGAACAAATAAAGAATAATCTGCTTTGGACTGGCGATACCCATATCGCTGAATAGTGTCAGAAAAGGTAGAGAACCAGTTTCTGGAAGCTTGCTTTAGACCATATAGGGACTTGTTAAGCCGACATACCAAATTCTCCCCCTGTCGGCTGTGAACGGGAGGCAAGTCCATGTAGACAGATTCGTGCAAGGCACCATGTAAAAATGCGTTCTGAACATCAAGCTGATGGGTATGCCAGTTTCGAGAAGCTGCAACAGAAAGCAAACATCGAAGAGTTGTCAGTTTAGCAGTGGGAGAGAATGTTTCCTGATAATCGATGCCCTCAACCTGAGTGTAACCTTTGGCTACAAGACGCGCTTTGTAGCGCTCAACACTGCCATCAGAATGGAACTTGATCTTGTAAACCCACCGACAGCCAATAGACTTGTGATTCGGCGGAAGTGGGACCAAGGACCAGGTATTGTTTAGCTGTAATGCATCTAACTCTGCAGCCATTGCATCACGCCACCGAGGATCCTGGACAGCTTCTGCATAGGAAGTGGGTTCCTTGTGGACAGTAATATTGGCAAGAAAACGACGGTGTGTAGGTGATAATTTATGACAAGAAAGAAACTGGAATAAAGGATACCTGGAACCTTGAGAAGGACTGTCCGAGATAGAATGATTGCTTCGATATGACTTAACAAATTTCATCCAATCTAGCTTCTTCACGTACAAAGTGAAAGGAAAATGACTATGCATTACTGATGATGTTTTTATTCTTAATGGTTTGTTTTGGTGGGTGATTTGAGGTTTAAGGCAATTGCATCAGGCCCTAGATATACAGTGTTATTATGTTTCTAATGATTAAAGAAATCTCAATCATATTCAGTGTGATACAATTTGAAGGATCAGAGAGCATCACATGGCTCAATTATAGATGTAATTTCTTTTTATGTGAAAATTGGTCTGTTTAGGTCCAATGTTAGTTTATTTTTTAAGGCTATAATACTATGGTTTTTTATAATAAGCGTGAAGCCCTAGTCAGTAATAAGCGTGAAGCCCTAGTCAGACTTAAAAACTAAAAATATGTCTAAGGAGCTAAATGAACTGAGAAGTAATAAGCCCAAGTTTGAAGAATCACATAACTACTCAAACGTTCAAGTTAAAAGAAAATGACGGGTTGGACAAGCTCTTGCAAAAAAAAAAAAAAAAATTAGTTCATACATAATGAAGTAATTCAAGATGGATATTTGTTGTGTATTTTTTAAGAGTACGAACTTTAAGGCATATAACTATGTCAATCTCGAACATTTGTTAATCAACTGGTTCTAAACTTGTAAGGATATGATTAAGAGTATGAACGAGAGCTTTACCCAGAAGGATTTGATCGATGAGTTGAAGAACTTATTGATCTAGATGATCTAACTTTGGATATACTATTGGAATGCTTACAACATGTATCAAATGACGAGCTTGGGCTATGCAAAAAATTAAGTCAGGCCTAGCCTATTGCCATGCCTAGGTGATATCGATAACGATGAAGAAGATGAGGTTACATTAGGACCAATAATATAATGTTGTACATACGTGATTTTTTTTAGGTTTATATTTTAGCCTGTTTTTGTATTTTTTTATGTGGATTTATTTCCACATTTAAAGTTTGAATGAATTTCACTTTTGTCAACCGTAGCATCTTAATTATTTAGGGGCTGTTCGTTTCTTCTTTTTTATTTTTTATTTTTGTTTTCAAATTTAGTAAAAATCTATTTGTTTGATTTTTTTTAGTTTTAGTTTTTTGTTTTGGCTTCTTGTAGTTTTCAAAAATTATGAAAAACTATAAAAAGTAGTTTTTGTTTTCTGTTTATGTTTTTCGCATAATCTGATTTATTATTAACGCTTAGTTTTTGTAATTAATTTAAATTAAACTAATTTAATAATTATTAATAAATATAATTAAATTTAAAATATCTTAAAAATATATAAATTTCAAATAAAAATTGATTTGATAATTAAAATATATTTAAAATAAATATTAATTATTAATAAAATAATTTTTATTAATAATATGTTAAGAAATATTATATAAGAGACTAAAAAATTTATTTAATTAAAAATATAATATCTCTAAGTTTTATTTAACATATAATTATCATCAGTGATAAAAATATAGTTACATTAACATTAATAACCAAACATGCTTTTTGTTTTTATTTAAAAGAAAAATAGAAAATGAAAACTAAAAATCACAACAAAAAACTAGAAGTGGAACTAAAGACCTTTTACTATTGCATCTTTTCATGTCATTTTGATTAATGTATTTATTGCATCTTTTCATGTCATTTTGATTAATGTATTTATTCCCAAAAGTAGAATTTTTTTTTTGTCTTATTGTTTTATCTCACATTCTTGTCATTGTATTATTTTGTTAGTGTGTTGTTTATCTTTTTAACTTGCTTGTCATTTCACTTTGTTTATTGATCTATAATTTCTACTAGTCGTTTGGTTTCTCATTTTACTTATTTTTTTAATCTACTATTTCATTAGTCATTTACTAGTTTCACTTGTTATTTAGTTTGTTATTTTGCTTATGTTTAGTCTATTGTTTTGTTGGTCATTTAGTCTACTGTTTCATTGGTCATTAGTTTATTGCTTCATTGGTCATTTAGTCTATTGCTTTTCTAGCCAATTAGTATATTGTTTCATTGATTGTTTATTTTTTAAAATTTCATTGGATATTTAGTCTATTGTTTTGTTAGACATTTTATTTTGGAATTTTATTGGTCTTTAGTTTTGGAAATATGCTTTTTTACATTTCAATTTGGGATCTATCTTCTTGTTATTTCTTTGCGTAAAGTTTTGTCATACTTGTTTTAGTAGTCACCTTAAACCTATCATTTCATTGATCGTTTTGTTTTATATGTTTGTGACTTTATTTGATATTTAATCATTTCATATATTGTCTCACTAAAAACTTGTATTTTTCATAGCTGTTAGCATGAAAACCTAAAACATAGTTGATAATGAAAGGATGATTTAAAATATAAATTAATTACTCTATAATGTCCCATTGATAAAAAAATTAAAAGAAATAGTCTCATATGTTGATCATTCTAAGTCATTGGAACCTCAAATCCATCGATCAAGTGTAAATATCCTACGGTTGAGAACATTTATCACTCAGTATAAGCATATCTAGTTTAGGGATAACTTTCCTTTACCTTCGAGTTTTTGTATGATCCTAGCCTTCCTAATGACAAGATTACTTTCCTTATCTTTACAAATGTAACACATATTTTTCTTCTTTTCTGTCATTGTTAGTATTTTTATGACCTATTTGGTTGCTCTAAAACAATTATGCCTCCTTATTTATGTACAAATGAGTTTTTAAACCTCCTCAAATATATGGGTTATGTCCATTTATAAGAATTTACATAAGGATTGGTGTCTTTTCAACCCATTAGATTACTTTAAAGCTAAAGTGTTACAAGTAATCCTTTAAGATTTTGGTTTTACATTTGAGTTATAGATATTAAGTAAATGAAGTCTCTAGTTCACATATGTTGTTAGAAAAGTGTAATATGAACCTAGTGGTTAACTGTTGAAAAGCAATTATTAAATTTGGAGACAAGGTTTGGAACCATGAATATGTTGCAGTGATTAAGTTAGAGGAGAGGGCCTTATATTTATTGACATCAAATGTGACACTTAGGTCTAAGAGTCCTTTATATTGGTGAATGCGATAAGCAAAATCATACTTTTAATGTCGATTTTTTAACGTAATGACTCTACTAGGACATCATGTATCAATATGGTATCAAATATTAGACTTGACCTTCATTTCCTATGTTCTAGTGGCTCTTATTGTAGGAATGTAGATGGGGCACCTTTCGATGATGGTCGTGGTTTGTGAGTTTGTTATATCTCTTACCTCAATTGCTTAACATATTGTTATGAAGTTTAATTTTTAACAGTTTGGTCCTTCAGTTAGTCGTTAACTTAAGGAAATTTAAGGGTATTGGTTATTCCATTAAGATTGGTAGATGAATCACTTCCCTAGATATCCATTGTTCTTTTTGTGGATGATATCTTAGCTAGTTTAAAATTTTTTAAAGTGGGAATTTCATTCTAAACTAGTTATACTCTAATTAGTATTAGAGCAAAGGTTCTTGGTGGATAAGGAATTAGAAATCTAGTAATAAATTCATTGGTTAAGAAAATTAGTTCTCTTTTCACTTAGGGTGAGTGGTTTAGTATAAGTCCAACATATCCAATGAAGTTGTTGGTTAGGTTATAACTTATAACAAGAGATAATATAATTTGTCTTAAAACATATATTTCTTTATAAGAATTGACTTCTAGTACCAATAATAGAATGGTTAATACTGAAGAAATATCAATAGAAAATTTTGAGAAATATATTGATAATTAGAAAATCCCTAAAATTGGAAACGATCAAATCTATCAACCAAAAAATTTACTTCTTCAAAGTTCAGATTATATTATGATAACTAAAGAAAGAGATATTCCTTTACCAAAATCTTTTGAAACAATGCATCTATTTTCATAACAAGTTTATGAACAAAGAAAATGATAAAAACTACAACTAAATTGATATGAGATAAATACAAGTAGGGATAAAACTATTAATGAAAGAGGGATTTGTTAGCTCAAGGTTTAGAATTAACGATTTTGGTGATAACTGTATAATTCTTCAAAATTCAAATTGGATTTATTTCCTTATATAGGTGACGGTATAATTCTTCAAAGGAAATAAAATCATAGGGTAATTGCTTCCTTTATTGCAGGAACTTTCTTTATGAACTTGCCTATTCAAAAATGGTTCCATGACACCCGAAAGGCTTTTACGAATTCAAATAATTAGCTCTGAAATTCTTGACAGAATGTTCGAATATCAAAGAGTTCAGCAGGGATAATACTAGTTAAAGAAATTGCCTACTTAAGGAAGAACCACTGCAGTTGCGAGACACACAAATATATAGAAAAATCAAGAAAACCAAATTTTCGATATTCATTTATAACTTCTATACTTTTGAAAGCCATATCATTATCAAATCTCTTGTGTTTTAGAAAGTGAAAATTCTTTTGAGAGAGTGATCATTGAAGCTCATATTGAGAAAATTACTTTGTCATTCGTTGAGAGCTTTTAGAGGTTAGACAAATACCACTAGTGTGGAAGGTTGAGGAACCTTGAAAATTATTTACTTGTGAGCTTGAAGAGGCTCGTTAAATTACTACTTGGATTTAATAGTGAAACACTCAAGTTGGATACTTGGGGACTGGATGTAGGTTTGGGTTATAATCTGAAACAGTATAAATCGATTGTGTCATTCTTTCTCTCCTCTTAACTTTTAAATTTCCACATTATATTGTTTTCGTTTTCATTTTGCAAGAGGCTCCTTCACTTTTAAAATATGCTCTTTATGTTTTTAACTTCGCAAGAGGTTCCTTTTATTTTAACAGGCTCCTTTTGTTTTTAAATTGCTTTAACATGATTTAATATTTAACAAGCTCCTATCGTCTAACAGGCTCCTGTCGTTTAACAGGCTTTACCGTCTGACAGGCTCCTATTATTATTTTTAATTGGGATATGTCTATTATAGGAATTGAAAGTACTTGCAAATTTTTTAAGTCACACACAATTCACTCCCCTCTTGTTTGTGTTTGCTTTATCATTTGGTATCAAAGCGAGGTTTCACATTTATTGTGTTTTACAGCACGTGATAGATTATTGCAAATAATTTGAGAAGCCTTAAAGGACAATCTGTCTCAAAGCCTCGTTACTTCAATGAAATTAACTACTCATACTAGGAAGAGAGAATGACAATCTATCTTTAATTTGTAGATATTGAAGTCTGGCAAACCATCAAAGTTGGAGTTACACTTCCCGATATAGAAAACGTAGAAGTATGGTTGATGCTGACAGAAGAAATACATAGCTAAATGCTAAAGCAACATATCATCTGATGTGTTCACTATCTCCAAAAGAATATGAGAAGATATCCAATTGCTCTATAGTAAAGGAAATGTGGGATAAACTACAAGTCACCTTTGAAGGAACTGAGGTAAAGAAACATAGAATAAGCTTTTTAATACATCAATATGAAACTATTGGCATGAAATAGGGAGAAACCATAGATGAATTCTTCAGATGGTTCAACAACATCATCACAGCCTTAAAGAACTTGGGAAAGATATATCCAAATGATGAGCTCGTAACTAAAATTCTAAGATCACTATGAAAGGAATGGAAACTTAAAGTGACAGCTCTAGAAACTGCAAGGGATCTAGACACTATCTCACTCAAATGGCTATGAGAAAATATGATGATCCATGAAATCGAGCTTAGGCGAGATGAAGGATCCTCCTCTAGAAAAGTAATGGCACTAAAAACAACTGATGAATCAAACGGTGATGAAAATGACACTGAATTTCAAATAGATGGAGATGATGAGTTCAACTTCATGGTCAGAAAATATGCCCACTTCTATAAAAAGAAGCTGATGAAGAAAAGAGAAGGAAACAAGAAAGCTGGGAACAATAGGTTCCTATTAAAAGGCAGTAGCAATAATAGCAATATACAAAACAATCAAATCATATGCTATCACTATAAGAATCCTAGACACATGAGACCTAAATGTCCTCTTCTTCAAAAGGACAAGTCAGAGAATAGAAAACCCAAAAAGCAAGCGATGACTGCAGCCTAATCAGATGAGGATTCTGAAAACTTTGAAGAAGAAGAGTCAGAAGAAGTCAGCAACGTTTGCTTCATGGGTGAATCAGGAGACGATGAAGTATATTATTTTGACCCTGATATTGAAGTTAATGAGTTGAAAAATGCATATCATGAATTATATGATCAGTACAAAAAGTTGACAGTGAAATATTTCAAAGAAGTTGAAAAGTCCAAGAACAATGATGTATCTATGAAGAGTAAGATTAAATCATTATAATCTATGATGAGAGTTTGGTGACTAAGAATATGTGTCGTGAAGTTGATTATAAGCAAAAGATCGCTGAAAAGGAAGCTTTGGAAAAAAGAGTAGCTTAGTTAGAAAATACTTTGCTTAAGAATGACTTTGATAAAGTAAGACAACTAGAAGAAAAGGTTGTCGGCCTAGAACTTGAGAAAGAAAAATGTGCGGGGAAATTCTTATCTCTAGAAAAAAGATATTGCAAAGTTCGTTGATGGAAGGAACAACCTTGATGCATTACTTGGTAATAGTAAATGTGTTTTTGATAAAGCTGGAATAGGTTACAATGAAAGTAATAATATTAGGTCATACAATAATTTCTTTGTTAAATCCAGCAGTAGCTATAGTCAAAATAGCATAAACCTAATACATAGTAGAAATTATGGCAATTCTCATTCGTTTGTTTTATGTTTCTATTATGGTAGATATGGTCACATTATTCATTCTTATAACATTCATAAAATAGAGAAATTATCTCAAATGTATGTTTGGAAACCGAAAGATCAAGCTACTAACCTGAAAGGACCCAGAAAATTTCGGGTACTTAAAATGAGATAATATTCTTTTTGCAATTATGCTTCAAAACGGAGATAAGAAAAAATCAATGAATAGTCAACAGTAACTGCTCTAGACATATGATAGGTGAAATATCACATTTCAATTATATTGAAAGAAAAGACCAAGGTAATGTCGTCTTCGCTCACAGAAATAAAGCAAAGGTCACCGAAATTGGTAAAATTGGTGATTCTGCTTCCACTTACATTGATAATGTCTTTTATATTTATAGTTTGAAACATAACCTGTTAAGCATAAGTTAGTTATAAGTTAGATATGTGACAAGGGTTATGAGTCATTTTCTATAGATCTCATTATATAGTTATTTTGTTTGACAGGATCTTATAGATTTGAAAGCAATGTTTTAAAAATCGGACCGGTTCATCCGGTCCGACCGGAAAAAGTTTGAACCGTTCAGTGATCCGGTTCGGTTTTACCTAATAACCTCTCTACATAAAA
>JAOTBA010000003.1:12599349-12616313 GCA_025629845.1 Erythroxylum squamatum | reverse complement strand
GCTCTGTAACTAACTCTAACTGATACTTCCGACTTCTTCCGTCTGCTTTTTGTATCGTCTGTTTTTCGTAAAGCTTTTGTCTGCTTTTCACTTCGCATAGCTTCCGTATGCTTTTCGTAAAGCTTCCGTCTGCTTTTCATAAAGCTTCCGTCTGCTTTTCGTAAGGCTTCCGTCTGCTTTTCTTTATCTAGCTTCCGTCTGCTTTTCGTAAAGCTTCCGTCTGCTTTTCTTTATCTAGCTTCCGTCTGCTTTTCGTAAAGCTTCCGTCTGCTTTTCACTTCGCATAGCTCCCGTCTGCTTTTTGTAAAGCTTCCGTCTGCTTTTCGTAAGGCTTCCGTATGCTTTTCTTTATCTAGCTTCCGTCTTTTTTTCTTTTCCGTATTGCCTTCGTCTGTTTTTCATTAAAGGTATTTCGTCTGCTTTTCATTTTGTCTTCTTTTTATTTGTCATCAAAATCATTTGATACGTAAAGTCTATTTTGACTTAACACTTCCTGATCTTAAAATCACAATTTTCTTTTCAAAGAGGGAGTGGAGCTGATTAATATGCGACTTTATAGGTACAAAAACTTATGGAAGAGCATAATAGAAGACCTAAAAAAGGACCCCTTGAATTAGGGAGTCATCTAATATAGCCACAACCCTTTTTCATCCTTGATTTTTCCTAGTTAAAAAGAAAGATAACTCTTAACGTTTATTTATTGACTATTGTAAGCTGAATAAGAATATTATAAAGGACAAGTTTTCTATCCCTATTGTAGAAGAGCTTCTGGGTGAACTTTGTAGAGTTATATAGGTCTCCAAGCTAGACCTCAGATTATGATACCATCAAATAAGGATGCACTCCAAGGACGTCCATAATATAACTTTCTAAATGCACAAGGGGTATTACGAGTTTCTGGTGATACCTTTTAGGCTCACAAATGTTCCATCTGCGTTTTAAAGTTTAATGAATAAATTATTCAGAGGGTTTCTAAGGCACTTCGTGTCGGTTTTCTTCAACAACATCTTAGTCTATAGCAGATTGTACAAAGATCATTTAGAACACTTTAATATCACCCTAGATTTTTAAAAGATAACCAAATTTCTTCTCAGGGGATACAAATGTAACTTTAAAGCTAGAAACTATCATCCAATGACCCATTCCTACCAATGTTAAGAAACTCATAAGCTTTTTAGGGATGGTTGGTTGTTACTGATGGTTTATTAAACCTTATATCATCCTCAGTAAACGTTTAAGCCAGTTTCTTAAGAAGGATACTTTTTAATGGAAAGATGAGGTAGGAAGAGCTTTCTTAAATTTGAAGGATGCCTTAACCCATGCCCCAATTTTGTCTTTACCTAATTTCTCTAGTTGTTTGTTGTGTGCATTACTTGGATAGGAGCACTACTAAGTCAAGATACCCATCACATAACATTTGTTAGAATAACTTTTTTAACTAGACATTAAGGATTGTCTACATATGAAAAGGAATTCTTAATAGTTATTATGAAGGTCATGCATTAGAACCAATATTTCAATAGGATACCTTTGCTCATCTATACAATTCATACTCCATTATAACAAATGTGGCTTCCTAAATTGTTTGGCTATGATTTTGAGATCAAGTATAAGAAGGTTAAGGAAAACCTTATTACTGATGTCTTTTTCTTGGACATTATGTGTTGAAATTTGTGCTTTAATTCTCTACTAGGTACAAGCCAACCTATTGAAAGAGGTTAAAGATAGCTGGGAGGAAAATTCAACCATGAAAGACTAGATACAGAATTTATCTGAAGGAAGTATAAGATCAAACTCTTATCAATAGGCATATAGAATCCTAAGATGGAAGGTGGAAAATGGTGGTTGGGTATAATAGTGACTTAAGAACATGCATAATATCAATGATGCATGAAGGGTCTATAAGAGGGAACTCAGGTGTTATGGGAACCACTAAGAAGTTACAGGCCCTATTCCATTAAAAGGTCATCTAAAAAGATGTTCGGAATAATGTTAGAAGTTATCACATTTGTTAACTAAAAAAATATGAGACTTTCCCACCTACATGACTACTTTAGCTACTCCCCATTCCAAAGGAGTGTTGGACAAACATCCATATGAACTTTATTAAGGGCCTTACCATATCCAACCACTTTTTAGTAATCTTAGTAATCATCGACTTGTTCAATAAATATGTACATTTTTCAACTTAGAAACACCTATATTCGATGGAGAGGGTGGCCAATACTTTACTCTCCAATGTACTCAAATTGCATGGCATGCTTAGGACAATCACGAGCAACACCAACCCTATGTTCATAAGTCAATTTTGGTAAGAGTTTTATAAATTACAAGGAATGGGACTTCACTTCTCCTTTGCCTATCACCTCCAACTAATGGTTAAGAAGCTTACCTTTTTGGAAACTTACCCTTGGTACATGACAAGTGACTTCCCTAGTAAGTGGTTTAGGTGGCTTTCTTTGATGGAGTTGTGGTACAGTACAGCATACCGCTCCTCAATCAACAATACTCTATTCGCAGTGTTATATGGTTATCCTCCTCCTATACATGTTCCTTATCTAGACAAAAACTCAAAATTAATGGTGGTTGACAACATTTTAAGAGATAGAGATAACCAAATTCCACATACAAAGAACTTAAGATAGAATGTGTCAATAGGCAAATAAGAAATGCGTTGAGAGGTAGTTCAGGAGAGGGGATATGATATTTGCCAAACTTTAACCTTGTAGATAAGATTCATTTGCTAGAGGATCTAACTAGAAATTATCTCCTTAACTTTATGGTTCTTTTAAGACATAGACAAGGTGGGAATGATTGACTATAAACTGAAACTCCTATTGAAGGCCCTTATACATAATGTATTTCATGTGTCATAATTAAAAACACATAACCTCAACTATGATTGTCTCATTGACTCTTCTATTCAAGCTAAATGCTGACGAAATGATACCCGTGGTCATCTTAGAGAGGAGAATGATTAAGAAGCATAACAAACCTGCCATCTAAGTTTATATGAAATGTTCAAGATTTGAGGAGTACATCACGTAGGAATTTTTGGTGCAACCTACACCAGAGCAATCCATAATTGAACCTTGTGGACAAGTTTTTTTTTAGGGGATGAGATTGATATGTTTAAAAACAAAGAAGAGGAAAAACGATTATATAGAGCTATTGAACCTTGTGGACAAGTTATTTTTTTAAGGGGATGGGATTGATATGTCTAAAAACAAAGAAGAGGAAAAATGATTATATAGAGCTATTGAACTTGTAAAAAGATAAGGATGCACACTTTGTTAGTATGTGCACTCTTTATATGTTACTATTTTCCTTTTCTTTTACGTTTCCAACGTTACTTTTAGCTACATACATATGTATATTTGTCACTATTGGCTAATAAGAGGCATAACAAACTGCCAATATTCTATATCTTGTTTTTTCTCCAATTCTCTTTCCTCTAAAATATGTCTTTGTTAGCTCTCTTTCTTCCTCACTTATGTTCAAGAATTTGCATCCATATCAAATTTAGCCAAGATTAAAAAGATTAAGAACATTTTCCTAGTCTCTTGGAGTGAGGATTTTGGATATAATTATCAAATATTTCTTCCCGCCATTGCTGTTATTTTCTCCCTACTTCCCATCTTCCCTGAGGTTAGGAATGTTATTAGTTTCTTTTAAGTTATTTCAATGAAAAATGAATCGTGGAGTTAGAAGTGTCATCTTATCATAAATGAGTTTATCTTAGCTAAATTATAAGTGGGAAGATTTTTGCATGATTCCACTTTGTCTATATTAATCAAGCGGTGGTGTATTACACTTAAATGCTTTGGGTGTGGATTATATGGTCATTTGACTATTTTTCTAATTGCTACAATCTAAATCATAAATGATCTTCCATTTTGTGATCTAAGTTATGTTAATCTCACATCAAAAAGAGACATAAAGATGAAGTGAGTTATATACTAAGATATGACTCATAATTCATTGTCTTAAGATTTTAGGTTGAGATATAATGTCTTAGTTGTATATAAGTCTAGTCCAATTTCTCGCCAGACCTCCTTAAAACCCTTTTTAGTGGTATCAAAGCTAGGTTGGAGAAGTCCGATGAATGTGTGATTTATAGAGTGACGCAAATAGCTTCACTTGAGTTATAAGTTTAGGGAAAGCTAGTCCGATATAGATGGATCTACTTGTAAGGGAGAGATGTTAGAAATTTACAAGTAGAATAATTCACATCCTAAAGAGACAAAAGGATGAGGTGAATTATAAACAAAGATAGGACTTATAATCCTTTGCGTTAAGATTTTGGGTTAAGATATGATTTCCTGGTTTACTATGGTTTTCTTGAATTCGTTCCAATTTCTTCCTATGCCTCTTCAAAACCCTTCAAGTTGAACATTTTTTAGATTCATAAAAAGAAAAGAAGTTGGTATTAGCTTTGAAAATTACTTCATTTAACTCCTTTAACCCATTGGATAATATTAGTGTTCGTCCTTCACCTAATTTGATATTTAAAGCTCATAATCTTTGATTACAATTTTGAATAATTAGGGATGATAATGGGTCGGGCCAAAGTGGCCTGAACCCAAGCCCAACTCGATCAATTTTCAATAAACCCGAGCTCGGGCCTGAGCATGAGCCTGAACTTGGCTCGATTTGGCCAGGGCAATTTTTTAAAATTAAAAGTGAAAAATAACGTTGATTTGCTTTGGAGGTCCGAACTCGAGCCTGGCTTGAGACGCATTCAACCTGCGCCTAATCTATTAACTTCAAGTAAGGCCTGGACCGTTGCCATCCCTGTGAATAATCAAGTCTTAGGCTAAGTGGACCACTTAGTTGACAATCCTCTTGAAACTCGATAAAAATCAAAGATTTTGTTGCCACTTGAAATGATTCCATTTTCTTCATTTTTTGTTTTATTTGAAGAGTCTATGCAGGTGCACATTGAGGTCTCGAGACATCAAGATGGAGATGCCAGTTTTCTATCCGTAAAAAAAGGGTTTGTATACATCTACAGATAACCATACTCTGATCAAGTATAATCAGCATCAAACAAGCTCTTGCCCCTGGATCTCCTTAGATGTGTAACTGTTCAAACAGAAATGCTTACTGATTTATTCTGTTATATGTGGAAAAACAAAGTAGATTAGTGACACATCGCTCACGTCATTTTCAACACATTTTCGACATAAAATTGGAGTAATAAACACCATTAATCTTTGTGAGATAGCGACTAGTTCCTTTTGCGTCCCTTTTCCTGATTCCTGAGGCCATATTCTTTTCTCATCTTTCTCACAATGCTTCAGAATTGTGAGATCTGCATATATGGGACCCTTTAAAGAATAATAATTGATGAAGAACCTTTGCTTAAATGACTTTTGATTCACCGGACCTTCTCCTACTAACCTAACCCGGGCCATTCAGCATCATCCTAGAATCTCCTTTACCTGTTATGGAATATAATAAAGCAAGAAAGTAGGCCTCAAGTACAGCAGCTGTTTAAAGACAAAGGTACTTCAATAACTCTTCCTTCTTTCCTTTGTTTTCAAACATTCATTTGGACTTGTACATGGTTTTTATTCCTTTCTTTGAACATCAACAAAGAGCATGCCTCTAAGGAGTTACAGTTCTAGGACAGAAAGTTGATGCTTGCTTAAGAAGAACTTGTCACTAAAGTGGACCCACCACTTACTGGTCCATTTCTAGTATTTAACTTGAGAGCTTTTATCCAAGGATTTGATTATCTAACAACAAGATCAGGAGACCTTTTCACTCATGTCAATGTACATTATCCATCCTGCAGCTGCTACTCTTGTGCCTGAGTCAACCAAATCTCTTATCTTTTTGTAATAACAAAGACAAATACACTTTCTTGTATACTTAGAATACAAAATGTAATTACCTTCGTACTCTCATTTTATTAAGATCTTCTTGTTCCATGTTTAAAATATTTTAATTTTTTTTACAGAGATTTGCAGCAGACCAACTGAATGTATGGCAACATGTTTGGAGATCAATCATTGGATTTTGATTCCAGTGATCAAAGATCTTGACCGCAACCGGATAAATCAGAAGATGGACTTGCTTCAATTGACTTTGCCGATTTCTTGTTGGCCATTTTAACTTGTCTTTTCTCTTTTCTGGGTGTAAATTTCTTTTATCAGTTTCAGCATGGAAATGGATTACAGGACTAAAGTGAACATCCCCTTTGGCCTTTGGAATATATTTCTTTAATGGACTTTTTATGAAGGAGTATAGTTGATTGGTTTCATACTCTTTAACTACGCAGCCATTAAATATGTGAACCTTTTATGTTATTGGTGTGGTGAATTAATCTGATATACACTCGAGCAGCCAATCCAGTTCCTTCATGTAGCCAAGTACCACCCGTTGTTAGATGTGTTGCTCAGCATCACAACTACCATAAGATGCTGTTTCTGTTTCGGCATGTTTGTTGTGTTGCTTTGTATCAACATCCATCATTAATTGCTGGCTTAGCTTGTTACTTACTTTATCTTACCATAACGTTGATAGGCTACTTTAGTTAGTTTTCTAGAAAGATAAATCAATGCATTCACTTGAAGAATTAAAAAGCAAGTTCCATGATTATCTCTAAGGCATGATGAGGAAAGGGAATCAATTCATAAACAAGGAAACTTGGAGCCTCAAACGCTAATGGAAGTGGGAAATTTCACATATGTTTGATTTCCTGAAAAGAAGGTGCAACATTGAGTGAGCACATAGGAAAGCAAAGCTTATCTTCATTTGTATAGGAAGGCTGATTTGATTCACTTTTTCAAGAATGCTTCTTTCTATGGAAATATGGTAACTTAATGTCCTACAATCTAAGGTGAGATTCTTTGATTCCTCCAACAATACAAAGAACAAAAGGAATCTGCCAATGCCACTACACCCTACTCAAAAAAGAAAGCAAAACTCATATGGTTATCTCTTTCAATCACCCAAAAGAAATATCCATTAATAACATTTTCGATCAACTCATTAAATTTTTTTTTTCTTTCTTCAAAGTTTCTCCTAGTGTTAAGAAAAGTTGCACCCATTATTCATCATGGTGGGGCTTACCGAACACTCAGCAGGGAATCAGGTACATAGAGAGAGATGGGAAAACAGCGAGATAAAAACAAACCATACACTTTTTCCTCTTTTCTCTCCTTTTGAGAGGCCCTAAATTGAACTGTGTTGCTTTCTCTGTTTTTGCTGCATCATAGATTCTCTCCTATCCCTCTTTCAAGTCAAAGAAGAAAGAAGAAAATTTAAGGGGAAAAAAAAAAAGGAAAAGTTAGTATGAAATGGGAAGGTTAAGAGAAAGGAAGAGCCACAGCTCATAGCATATATTCCCCTCCCAACATAACCCCACTTATGTTTCCAGATATGGAGTGAGAACATAGGACACCCCAACTACTCCATATTTATAAAGAGAACAACTCAACTCAGCTGCCACAATTTCAAAGCATTAGCTAAAAAAAGAATCACAAACTCACAACTCGCATTTATGTTCCAATCTTCCACTTGTCTGTTTTCCTTAAAACACAAACGGGTATGCAAAACCAGAACATGAATTTGGTCTTATCCACCGATGCAAAGCCTAGGCTGAAATGGACTACAGAGCTCCACCAAAGGTTTGTTGAAGGTGTCAATCAACTTGGAGGAGCAGACAGTTGAGTACAAGATTTCTCTCATCATCTTTTTCATTGATCATCTTTTTCTATGGGAAAACATCTGTAATATTCACCGTATTTTTGTTTTCTCGTTTTTCGCATTAACAGAGGCAACACCAAAGAGCCTGATGAGGGTCATGGGAATTCCTGGGCTTACCTTGTACCATTTGAAGAGCCATTTACAGGCATTCTCTCTTTATATTGCTTTCAACAGTTTCCGTAAGCTTTTATCTCTGTTCGAAAGTAGATCTTTTATCTATTTCTGCTTCTTGCTGCAGAAGTATAGGCTAGGGAAGAGCCAGCCGTCACAGACCAGCGTTGATAACAAGCAAGAAGGTAACATTACGAAAAAAAGATTTTTAACTTCTTCGCGATTGCTTTTCTCATACATGTCACATAATGATGCTTATGCTTGCGATTGATACAGATTATGAAGAGATTCAAGGTAGTGGTGATCATTTCAGTAGGGGAATCGATGATGGAAATCGCGATCCAATTAACGAGTAATAATCATATATGCTCTCCTGTTTCAAATTTTGGTTAATGTTTTCAAAAACTTTTCAACTAATTTTACGTGCCGTGCATAGCAGAAGTTTGCAGATCACTGAGGCATTCGAAATGCAGATGGAAGTGCAGAGAAAACTTCATGAACAGATTGAGGTATGACCAGGAAAACAATCCAATTTATATTAGATGTTAATTGGTATATATCTAACAGTTCACACCGTTCCAATTTCAGGTGCAAAAGCATTTGCAGCTGAGAATAGAAGCTCAAGGGAAGTACCTACAATCAGTATTGAAGAAAGCACAAGAAACACTGACTGGTTGTAACTATTCTTCTGATGGTATAGAGCTTGCACAAGTTGAACTCTCTCGGTTAGTCTCAATGGCTAAGACAGAGTGTCCAAGCACACCAATCTCAGAATTGACAGAAATCGAAGGTTCAAGCTTGAAGAACACAGAAGGGAAAAATTTACGAAGCACAGTGTGTTCAGTTGAAAGTTCCTTAACATCATCTGATACCTCTGGAAGGAAAGAAGAGACACAACAAAAAAATGATGTTGGTGACACTCACAAGGTCAACTCAGCTGCTGTTGAGCTTCCTTTAATGGACATTCACCCACAAGGCAAGTTATTTCTAAGTGGTGGTTTAAGCAATCAAGTCAAGAAGAGAAGTGGCAGTCCCATTTCTGATAGCACGTGCGTAGAGCAATCAGTGGCTAAGAGATTAAAAAGTGGTGACCAATTGAGAAAACCTTCTATGCTGGCTACATTTGATCTGAATAGGCAATATCCAAATGACATTGAACCAAGTTGAAAAGCATTAGACTTGAACATTAAGGGGATTGAACAAACCAATGGGCAGTTCTAGACTTATGGGACATTTATACAGGAAGGGTTAGTGCTTATAGTCTACGCGTTAAAGTTGATTCCCAAAGCAAATCTCTTGTTTATAAACTATGTACATTGGTTTAACTATGGACCGCCAGAAACTGTTGGAAGTATATCCGTATATAAAGATGGTATAATGTATATGGTTTAATTCTTTTCTATCATCTGTCTCTCTTTCTCAGCTGCATTGGCACTGGAAGTACCTGCCATTGATAAGGAAAATGCCTGTCTTCCGGTTTCCAAGTTTACCTAAGGACCCCGTTAGGAAAGGAAAGGTGATAGTTCCCAGCAATAGCTTGTTTCGTGATTTTTAAAGCTGTATTGAAATACCAAGAAGAGTGCACAGTAAATTGAGGAATTACCTTACCAAGATATACCAAAAATTTATTTTAGTGTAGAAAACAGCACCTAAAACAACAATTATGCAGAAGATTACCAAAACCAAACCAAATTTAACCTGAAAAGTGAAGAGAAAAGGAGTTTTCTATAGGTAGACCATGGTATGATGCTGACAAAATCATGGCGTCCCAACAAACCTTGGCAAAAAGGATTTGCTAGTGCTAATTGTATTAATACGCAAGGAGCCCATCAATACATGTGCCGCTTAGGCCTGCAACCTACAATCATTAGACGAACCACATAATAAAAATTTGTTGCTGCCAACGTTTCTCTCTTCTTAAGCAAAGCCTCATGGTCTTCGAAATGGGAAGTGCTTTCCTCGAACTTTGTCCTCTTAAATAAGCGTCATGACAAGGAAATTGGCAATGCAGGAGATGGATGTTTTGCACGTTATTCGTAGTTATGCTTTCCTCGTAGTTTTCTCTTCTATACTCGGCAGCTTGTCACCATCTGCAATAGAGATACAAGGTATGCTGTTTGAACACTTCACTCTATAATGTGATTGCTTTCGTTTGGAATCCTAAACTTGAGTCTAAAACCATTAATTTTCTTTATTTGATGTAGGGAAAAGCCTACCATTTATGACTTCAGATGTTGAAGAGATTTCAGGCAAGTCCTTTGATTATATTGTTGTTGGAGGAGGCACCGCTGGCTGTCCCTTGGCAGCAACTCTTTCTCAGAGGTTCTCTGTGTTGTTGGTAGAACGAGGAGGTTCACCTTACGGAAACCCCCTCGTAACAGAAAAGTTGTACTATGGTTATCCACTACTCCAAACCGACGAATTTTCATCAGTAGCTCAAAGCTTCGTCTCTAGGGATGGAGTTATGGGCCATAGAGGCCGAGTACTTGGAGGATCATCAGCCATCAATGGCGGATTTTATAGCAGAGCTAGTGGGGAGTTTGTGACTAGTGTTGGATGGGACAAAAAATTGGTGAAGGAATCTTATGAATGGGTTGAGTCCAAAGTTGTCTTCAAGCCGGAGTTGACAACATGGCAATCCGTTGTCGAGTTTGGCCTTCTTGAAGCAGGATTTCTACCTTACAATGGATTCAGCTGGGAACATGTTGAAGGTACAAAGATCGGGGCAACTATCTTTGACGAATTTGGAACCAGACACACCTCAGCTGATCTTTTATCAATGGGGAATCCAGAGAATATTACTATCCTTTTTAATGCGACTGTGGAAAATGTTATCCTCCACGGTGACTGTATGTAAACACCATTGAGCTTCCATAACATTTTGTATGTGTACAATCTCTTGACAACCATTCTTCTACAATCCTGCAGGTAAAGGAAATAAGAGCATTGTTCGGGGTATTAAATTCATCAGCAGCCACGGCAGTATCAATCAAACCTATAAAGCTTACCTTAACCAACCCAACAACCGAAGTTCGTGGGGTGATGTTATTTTGTCAGCAGGAGCATTAGGCAGTCCCCAAATTTTACTATTAAGCGGAATAGGGCCCAAAAAACATCTAAAGAATTTCGGCATACCTCTTATGTTGGAACTAAAAGAGGTTGGACAAGAGATGAAAGACAATCCTTGTATTGCCACTTTAGTAGACGCCAAAGCAGAATATCGGTTTCCAGATTCACCCCAAGTTGCGGGTATTGCAAAAGACTTCAAATTCATAATTGAGGGAGGAATCATACCAATAAGCTTGAACAAAACGAGGATTCCCATTGCAGTCAAGCTTGCATTTCCAGAATCCAAAGGGGAACTAGAACTTAGCAGCAAAGACCCTAGGCAAAACCCTTTGGTACAATTCAACTATCTAGCAAAAGAAAAGGACCTAGAGGGGTGTGTAGAGATGGTTCAATTGCTTCATCGAGTTGCAAGGTCTCAATCTGTCACTTTCTTCCTGGGTACAGAACACCAAGATAATCTGATGTCCAGTCTTAACGATCTGAGAAGTTTCTGCAAGAAGAATGTGAGGACTTACTATCATTATCATGGTGGTTGCATTGTCGGTTCAGTAGTAGATCCTGACTACAAAGTATACGGGGTGAAGGGGTTGCGGGTGATAGATGGATCAACCTTCTTGAAATCTCCAGGCACAAACCCTATGGCTACCCTTTTGATGCTTGGAAGGTATCAAGGAATCAAGATTATCCAAGAAAGGGAAAGCCAAATTCAGAGCCAACAACCATAGTAAACTTCCAGAATCAATCTATGACCATATATAAGGTCATCTCTATCTGGGAAAATTCAGTTGTTGAATGTGTAACAAAGATATACGCTTCAACATAACAGAATTAGCAGCTTCATTAGTTGTAACAATCTATGATTTCAATTCTCTGAGATGATGCCAAAAGCCAACATAAAAATCCATCCTACGTTTCCTCGCCATCTCTCCCATAGTTAAGTCTAAAGTATATTAATTCAAGTGAAAGAATAGCAAAGAATAAAAATAACAAGACAAAAGTAACATGTAAATAATTGAAGAAAAAGTACTTATTGCGAATAGTTTCTATACAAACCACTACAAACTAGACAAGAAAAAAGGAAACAGTTTCCTAAAGAATAAAATTTCCTAGCCCTGTGTCTCGTGATCAGCAACTGGACTTGAAGAAGATACATTGTTAGAAGAATCATTAGAAACCCCATTTCTCCTAACTAAAAAACTAATCCAAATCTCTCTTCCAAGTTCCCTCCTTCTGCTTCATCTTTCTTCCACAATTCCTCATGATTTAGGCATCTTATAACTGCAAACAGGGCATGATACCATCTTTACCATCAGTCTCTCTAATCTCCACACGAGACATGGCCTCTATTGACTCCTTTGAAGCTGTTGGCTGACCATTCTTTGTAGCCAAGTCTCCAAGCAGGAGTCCAGGGTTTGATCTCCTTCAATCACCACCATCCCCTAACTAAAAGGGTTGAAAAAGATTATTATTTCACTTGGGGTGGTCCTTTCTTGTGCTTGCTCAACTAGGTCTTGTGGGTTTGGGTTTTGGTTATCTCCTATGGTAATGGTGGCCGTCTCCGGCGAGACAGGGGCACCAACTGTTACGAAAATATAGACTGCATATGACAAAAAGAAGAAGAAGACAGGAACGACATCGAATACTACACTTATACGAATAAGCAAAACGCAGCGTGGGAAGCAAAGGTCTCAACTGAAAACTCACGTGATAGTTTAGAATATTCAACGTACTGTGTGAAATAGTCATTGTAACCAAATGAAGGAAGGCATGGAAAAATCTGTAATAAATGTCTGAATCTCTATTCTCTCTTAACTCTCTTCCCTCTCTAAATCTGTGTGGGTGTGATGTACAGAAGGTGTGCGAGTAAAAATGCGTAACATCTGGAATCAAAGCAAACGTTCCTTGAAAAATTAATGGCAGAAATCACACGCAGAGCTGAAGTTCGTCATTTAGAGGAAAGCATGAAAAACCTTTTGGAGGCTCAATTGCGACATGAAAAGGAAATTAGTGATATTAAATCCATGTTTCAACAGCTCATGCAAAAAATGGACAAGGAAGAGACTGAAACTTCTGTGAAAAGTTTGGGAGATAGAGGATGCTACACTGGGAGGAGGAGGGCTAACAAAATTGATTTCTCGACATTCGACAGTACGGGGGTGAGAAGTTGGAGTTACCGATGTGAACAGTTTTTCACGATAGATCAAACACCAGATGACATGAAGATAAGGATGGCTTCCCTCCACATGGAAGGAATCGCATTAGAATGGTACCAGCTAATGTTTCGTAATCGTAAGGAAGTAAACGAGGTGAAGTGGGAAGAATTTAGTGCTTTATTACGACAGCAAATTGGCGAGAACATTTTTGAAGATCCTATAGGGGATCTATAAGAGCTACGACAGGAAGGCTCAGTACTAGACTATTATGCCTTATTTGACAGGTAATTGAATAAACTTACACTACCAGAAGATTATTTAGTGGGATTTTTCTTAAATGGACTCAAAATAGAGTTGGGACTGACTGTAAAAATGATGGACCCTCAAACCTTACACCAGGCTTATACATGGGCACATAAACAAGAAGTGATTGTGGCAGTAAGTATTCCAATTTACTTCGAAAAGTGTAGCAAGGCTGGAAGTGCAGTTGGAGGAGGAATAAACACCTACAAAGGAGTCAGTCATACAACACCCCTACCTAATTAACAGCAAACAAAAGATGGATTGTTGCCCACAACAGGAAGTCAAGGTAGCAGAACCAATACTTACAGAGGCTCTCGAAGCAGTAGAAAGACAAGCAGCAAGGAGTTTGACGAAAAAAGAGCTAAAGGGTTGTGCTTTTGGTGTGATGAAAAATACACACTAGGACATCGCTGTAAGAGGAAACAATTTCAATTATACATGATCGAAGATGAAGAACAGGAGGAAGAGGAACCTGGAAGTGAAGAACCTGAAGATAAAGCTCCCCTCAATCCTAATATTTCATTTGAAGCCATGTGAGGCTTAAAAGACCAGACAGATTACAAACAAGTGAGGATCATGGGAAGTCATCGAAGGAAACCTTTACACATACTTATAGATAGTGGAAGTACCCATAATTTCCTGGATGAAAAAGTGATACGAAAAGAGAATGCAGAGGTAATTAACATAGACCCCATAAGTATTACTATAGGTGGAGGTTTGAAATTAGATTGCAGACAAGTATGCAGAAACTTTGTGTGGAAAATGTAAGGGTTGCAGTTTTATACAGAAGCATTAACTATTAAGCTAGGGAGTTGTGACATGGTGTTGGGAGTGCAATGGTTACCTACTCTTGATGACATGCTGTGCAATTTTAAAAGACATACCATGGAGTTTTAATGGGAAGGCAAGGTAGTAAGGTTAACAGGAAAGCTAGAAGCACAGGCCAGGGAGGTATCAGGTAAGAACCATCACAAGCTGATTAAAAACTCTAACCAAGGTGCTTTATTCATGTCGCGTTTGGCAGACCCCATAGAATTTCATATGCAACAGCTGGGAATAAATGATAATGTTTAGACCAGAGATGAGTTAGAAGTACTTTTAGCAGAATTTAGGGAGGTCTTCCTAGAACCAAAACAATTACCACCAAAGAGAGCATGTGACCATGCCATTCAAGTGGAGACTATAAACATCAGACCATATCATTATTCAGAGGAACAAAAGGATGCTATAGAAAAATCGATGCAAGAGCTATTGGAGCAAGGTTTCATACGGAAGAGTGTTAGCCCATATGCGTCCCCAATCATCCTTGTGAAAAAGAATGATAATACCTGGAGAATGTGCATCGACTACCGTGAGTTAAACAAATACACGATCAATAGCAAGTTCCCTATTCTATTGATAGAAGAGTTGTTGGAAGAATTGAAGGGATCAAGCTGGTAGTCAAAGTTGGAATTACAGCCCAGATACCACCAGATCAGGATGAAGGAGGAAGACGTACGTAAAACTGCATTCAGAACTCATAAAGGCCAGTTCGAATTCCTGGTGATGTCGTTTGGCCTCACGAACGCTCCATCCACCTTTCAAAGCCTTATGAATGAAGTATTTAAGCCTTTTCTTCGAAAATTTGTGCTTATCTTCTTTGATGATCTTCTTATTTACAATGCTGACTTCTAGCAACACCTAAAGCACCTACGTCTGGTCTTAGAAGTTTTGCAACAACAACAATTATTCATCATAGGAAGTAAGTGCATATTTGGAGCGAGATGGGTGGACTATTTAGGGCATTCGATCTTGGAGATGGGCGTGTCCACTGATAACAGAAAAATAGAAACCATTTAGCAATGGCCACAATCGCTCATCTTGAAAGGAGCTCCGAGGGTTTCTCGGCTTGACAGGGTACTATAGGAGATTTATTAAGCATTATAAGATTTTGGTGAAGCCACTTAATGCCTAGTTGAAGAAGAAAGAGGCAAGGAGCTGGGAGTGGAAAGAGGAGCAGCAGAAGGCATTTGAGCAACTAAAAGAAAAGTTGATGGCAGCACTAGTGTTGGCGTTACCAGATTGCACCAAGCTTTTCGTGATTTAAGCAGATGCTTGTGATAAAGGAATTGGAGTTGTTCTTTAATAAGAGGAATGCCCTATAGCTTATCTGAGCAAGGCATTAGCTCCCAAGCAATAAGGTTTGTCCACTTATGAAAAAGGGTTTCTTGCCATCATCAAAGCTGTAAACCAGTGGCATCACTACTTAAATGGTAGATTCTTTCAGGTACAAACAGACTATAGGAGCTTGAAGTATCTCCTGGAGCAACGAATGTCAACACCGTTCCAACAAAACTGGCTCCCTAAATTGATGTGTTATGATTTTGAGGTTACTTATAAGAGTGGAAAAGAAAACATGGCGACAGATGCCCTATCTAGAGTTTCAAGTCTTTAACTGCTCACATTGTCGGTATCACATATAAAGCAACGTTGTTGGAAGAGATTCGTGAAGGATGGGAGAGGGACACCACTATAAAGGACCTTATTAGAAAACTAGAAGAACCAGACATGCCTTCGGGAAATTACGAATGGAGGAATGGGATGTTAAGATGGAAGGGAAGAATTGTGGTGAGTTGCGATAAGGAGCTTCGGAAAAAAATTACAACAATGGCTCTTTGAAGTAAATCACGCGTTAGTATAGACTTTACGTTCAATATACAAAATGGGCAAGGGGCTTGAATTGTGTATCCTTTTTTTCTTTAATACAATCCCCTTTTCTATTTCTTTGAAAACTTGCTTTTTCAAAACAATTAAGTAAAAATCAGAATGTATTGCAATTAACTTCTAAGTACTTGTATAAAACAATAGAAATTAAAAGTCGAGAGTTAGAGAGTAGACACAGCAATTTTATCTTGGTTCACCCCAAACCGTGGGCTACGTCTAGTTCTTAGAATCCTTTTTGAGATTTCACTATGCTTTTCAACTGTACAAGTATTTTTTTCACAGAGCCTCTTCAGGTCTCTTACAGCAAGTATTATTTATCTCACTTAGCCTCTTTAGGCTCTTAGCTTTTCTTCTCTCTTTACAGAAAGATATTGCGAGCTTGTTACAGAAAATGATAGCTCTAGTATTTCGCACAACAAATATTTAAGATCACTATCTCAAATCGCTAAGCTTTTTCGCTAATTTTAAAATCACTAACATTTTTAGTCTTCGATTCCGACTCGTATTTATAGCCTTCGTCTTCAAATGCTTCTTGATAACCGCTTCTTTCTTCTTATTTCTTGATCTTTAAAGAAACAGTTATTCAGTTGAGTTCTGTAACTAACTCAAACTGATTAACCATCCGACGTAATATCGGTTCTTCGTCTTAGTTTTTCTTCCGTCTTAGTTTGCTTCTGCTTCATCTTAGTTTCTTTTGTCTCACTTTCTTTCATCCTAGTTTCGCTTCCACTTCGTCTAACTTTTGCTTCCGCTTTGTCTCTGTTGGACCCCGTTTCTGGAGCCCAACATTCGGAGTTACAAAAACTTGAGCAAACTTATTCTTCTAATTCAGAACAAATTTTGGGAAACTTCCAATTGGAATTTCATACAACACTCCACCTCGATTCATAGGCCTCCTCATACTCAATA
>JAOTBA010000003.1:12572387-12599249 GCA_025629845.1 Erythroxylum squamatum | reverse complement strand
CCCCCCCCCCCCCCGCATGATGTAGATGTTTTTGGAATTCCTTGCTAGACACGATCCTAGATCTTCCTTCCAGGTTCCCGCTTAACATAACCAGGCATCCCTTCCATTTAAACATCATCGTTCGATCCCTGAAGTTGCATAAGACCTCATTCAATCCACTCAACCATTGCACTCCCAATACGACATCGCATCCCCCTAATACTAACACCAGTGCATCCATGGTAAACCGCACTCCTTGCATCATCCACGTGAGTCCCTTACAATACTAATGACATTTTAATTGTAATCCTCCACCTACGATGATGAAAATGGGCTCCATCTCTTGAAGCTCACATCCTCCTTTCCTTATGACCGAAGTGCCCACAAAGTTATGGGTGCTTCCGTTGTCAATCAATATATGTATCTTCCTTTTTTGGTGCACTCCGACCACCTTCATCTGCTTAAATTCAGTGTTCCCCGATAATCCCAGCATGGCCTGTATGGAAACCATCGAATTGTCTTCTTATTCTGGACTTCCCTCTTATTCTTCCTCTTCAGCTTTAGGTGAGTTTTTTTCCGCTGTCATCATCTCCTGTAATTACATAAAATTGTAATTGTCTCTTCTTATATTGATGGCCAATGTTATGCTTTTCGTCACACCAGAAACAGAGGCACCTTGCTCTTTTCTCATCGAAATCCTTACTACTGAAATGCTTTTGGGGTTTAAAAGTTCTTACTAATGATGATGACCGTAACGTCGACGTTGGTGTATTCCGTCAGATGGTGACCTCTGAATGACATTCGTTGACTGTGAACCACGTGAATTTAAATTGAAACCGTTGTTATTATTCTCTCCTTTCTTCATAGTACCATGTTTAACGTCGTGTTCTCCATGGACCTCAAGATTGCCTCCTGTTTCCTAGCTAGCGTGTAAGCTTGATGCAAGGAATGGGGCTCATGTAATTTCACAGTCACTCTCTAGTTTAAGTCCTTTAATGAAAAACCCCACCAAATATTCTTCAGATAATGTCAATCTATTGGAATAGTGATTGAATTGCGCACAATAGTCTAGAATTGTTCCCTGTTATTTCAACTCCTTAAAATTCAAATATTTTTGCATCGAACTGTTGCTTCAAGGCCTTCGTGAACTCCTCCCACTCCACTACCTCTGTCTTGTTACGATTTCTAACATACAAACGATACCATTCCTGAGCCCGCTCATCCATGTGTAAAATCGCCATACTCACTTTCATCTTCTTAGGAGTCTGATCCAATAAGAAAAACTGATCACATCGGTATAGCCACAGTTTAACATTCTTACCATCAAATTGTGGGAACTCAATACGGCTCATTCTTGTAGGTGTTACGTTCTTGTCTCGCTCTTGCCTTATTGGGCTTCTATGTAGTGTGGGTTCGATCGCTCCAACCTCTCCTCCTTGTTTCTGAAAATTATGCAAGAGTAAAGCTCTTAATTCTGTCATCTCCTTTTCCACTTTTTTTGTTCTATTATGAATCTCCGAAAACATTCTCTCACTCGGATCTTGTGATTCCAAGAACATCCTCTCCATCACGCCCTTCAAGCTTTCTTCCACTCTTCGTAACTCAGTGCCTCTAGTGCTTTTAGCTATCGTTGCTCTTTACAGGATCGACTTCTCTAATACCAATTGTTGTAGGTTAAAAAATGGATAAAAAATGCGTATGAGTTGATAAGATTTGTTAGAAGGGTGAAGAGAAAAACATCATAAGAGAGAGAATATAAAATTCATAGATATATTGAGAGAGAAAGAAATCACTCGTATAGGTTCTTTTTCTTGTTAGTTTAGCCATCAGTATTCGGCTTAAATACAGATACCTACTATTCGCTACTCTCTCGCCCAGCTTAACAATACTAGACTCTTTTCGTCTTTTATTATTAATTATCTATCTTCTCCACTGATCTCTGTAACACCAGATAATAGCAGTCGAGAGTAAGAATTGAGAGATTCTCAAGGCCCAAATTGAAAAGGAACATGCAGAATTAATCTACCCCTTTCAGCCCTCCGTTCACTCTCAATCCCTAAGCTCACCCCCGAAAGCACTCTCCTCTCACGTCTCGCCCTTCGTCGAGGTTATCACCCCTCACTCGCTACCGTCAGCCCGTCACTGCCACGTAGTCATCGAAGCTTCATTGAGTGTAAGCTACTGGTTATGTGGTTTAGGTATTATTGTCCAGAGTTTTGTTTATATTACATTTTTGTCTACACGTCTACTTTCTCCCTAACTCTACTCTGTTCGGTGATCTTGTTGGTTGTTTTGATTTGATGGAAATTTTCCTTCTTAGTCTGGTTTTGCTTTTGTTCCGTTTGTTTTCGAGCTGCATGTGTTGTATGGAGTTGGGGAATACAAGTATGTGTGTAAACGTTGATTTGTATTGATGATTCTTTGTTAGTTTGGGAGGCTGCGTGCTGCTGTGCTGTGCTTGTGTGCTGGTGCTTGTACAGTCAATTTACTATAACTTGGATTGCCCTTGTTGCAGGTTTGTTTCTCAGAATCTTTTTTCTGTTAATCGAGTCTTGTTTTGGTATTTCGGGTGCTAGAAGCTAGTTGATGTAAGTTATTGTGAATTTCATATTTAGGTCAATTGATGGTTTTCAATTGCTTCTAAGCTGTCTGATTTGGAATAGATAATGATGAATCATAAAGTGGTGGAACTTTGGCTGTGCTGTGCTAATTTCCTATCGTTGTCAAATATACTACATCTTGTCTGTGAGCCTTGATGTGTTTTTAACTGGCGAGATGACCTATGTAATGACTGCATCTGCTCAAAAACTTGAAATTCTATACATATGGTATAGGTTGGGTACATATTAGATCCTTGCATTCAGCTCTCGATCCAATTCAAATAAAAGCAGCATTTGCGTTGAGTATGGTTTCTTCTTTCATTTGTTCTGTGTGGGCTGTGTTCAAACAGATTATGGCCAGCACATTGGTTCTAGGTTGTAGGGAACCATATACTTCTCTATATATAGATCTTAGTCAAATTTTATTTCAAGGAATTAAAATGTGGGCATCTATAGTGAAGGATAGTCAGACTTCCTTTTTAGAGAGTTTACATAAAGAGGCTTTATAAGAAACAAAGTCCCATCAGATACATGACCATTCTACACTTTGTTTGTGGGCGGATAAGGATTTCTTTTTGGAGGCTTCTTATATCACCTGTGCTTGTACATTCAATTTTACTGTCTATGCAATAATATGCTTGTTTTGTGTCTATTAATGGGTTGTGGAGTTTTCATTGGTATCCATGCATTAGATACGAACCAAACTGACTAGTTTTTGGTTTTAATGATGGAATGTGTTTATTTTGGTTTCCTTTTTAGATGAATAATATTTTTCTGTGTGAGTAATACGTGAAAAGAATGACTCACTTTCTTAATCAGTGTTGGTTTGATAAATAGGAATGATATAGCTGTTACACCAAATTTTTGTTACTATAATTCTTTGAGACAAGGGTTGGAAGTGAAAAATTATTTAGTAGATTATATATTTTTTTCGTCAATTACTCAAATTGTTAATTTTAAGGTCCCTAAGAGAACTTTATAAAAGTTATATCTTCTAAAAGATAAATTTTATAAATGGGGACTAAATTTTAATTATATAAAATTGAGACACTATTTTGTAATTTTTAAAAAATTATTCGAAATGGTATCCGGTATTGATTAATACTGATTCTGTGCTGTACTAGTACCAAAATCAATACAAGCTTTAGTAGGTATTTGCAAATTTGAGTTACTAGATTTCTCAAAAAAAAAAAAATAGTTACTAGATAAGGCAACGACCGGCTATGTTTTACCAAAACACACAGGCAGGTATGTTTGCAAACTGTTTGATAAAACTCCTGAACAAGAAAAGTTGTTGCCTTTCTCATGAGTTTTACTTGTTAGGACAGTTGTTGAGCAGTGTTTTGGCCATTACAATGTTTCAAAAGCTCGAGACTTTTGATTTTAGGGGTGTACCTTCACTCCGTTTCAAGAATTCTGATATCTTCGGGACCCTACCAAAACCTTGCAGCTTCAATCCCATTCAAACTTTGAGTAAGTTTTCAAATTCAACAGCTTTGAGTTTTACTAGATATGTGATGGTTACTTGATGGAAAGTGTTTGCTTCAATTTATGTGAAGAAAGGAAGAATTTGTTTGATTTTTTCTGGGCTTATGCTTGAAGTTCAAAAGTTATTGTTATTGTGTATGTTGATCCAACATATGGTTGTTATAGTATGTAAATTCCATTGCAGATTTACGTATGTCTACGATAGTGGCAAAATCAAAGAACATTACTCGAAAGGAAAGTGCAAAAACTTTAAATAGAAGAAGGCTGAAGAAGGTACCCTTAATCACTAATTTCAGAAGAATCTGCCATTTGTTTGTAGGTGGAAATTTTGTGGGTCTTACTCCTGAAAGCAAACAACGTGGTTTTCTGTAATTAAGGATAACTGTGCTCAACTTGTGGCTCTCCTGTCCATGTATAAAGAAAGTAGTATCGTCTGGAGAGTTTGAATGGTAGAAATATACTGATTCTTTCTGATCAACCAATTATAGACATTCCACTTGATAAAGAGCTTGATGTTGGTTTTTGTTTTAGGTGGACTTGGAAAATACTAGATACGAACAGGAAATAAATTTATTAAAATCGTCATTGCTCCTACCAAGAAACTGAACTGACACTGGTCAGTTGGCTTTTGATCGCACTCATGATTGAATGACTGGATGATATCATTGCGCCATTCAAATTAATTTCATTCATTTAGTTGATTTCTCTTTTAAGGGGTCGGTACATAATTCTTGAAATTACTGTTTTGACTGTTTGTTTGCTTACTGCTTGATTTTCAAAAGTGATGTTCAAATGATTGCACTAGTTTAACGGCACTCCTACAAAGCCAAGGTTGTCAGTTTTCTGTTCAACTAAGCAGTTATACGCTATGGTGGTAGATGACCAAAATAAGAAGTGTTTATTCTATGGAAGCACTCTGCAAAAATCCATCCATGGTGATCAGCCTTGCAGCATTGCTGTAAGTTGTTTATCAAGTTTATTCTTTTGGTCACGGTGTCAATGTGGGTTGTTGAGCTATAACTTAAAGGATACTTTGTTCTGTTCATTTTGGGTGACCTGATTCGAAATCTGTATCTCAATTGGCATTTCTTGTGTTCACAGGAAGCCGCTGAGCGTGTTGGTGAAGAGCTTGTTAAGGCTTGTATTGAGCTTAACATCGATGAAGTATTTTATGACCGCAATGGTTTTGCTCGAGGGGAAAGAATGAAAGCTTTTGAAATTCCCATTGCTCACCATGGATTCTTGCCAGACAGATCTTTACGCAGGAAATCTACATGATTTTCTATCGCTAGTGTGAAAATCTTTGGAAAGCTTCTTCTTCGTGTAAATGCATTTTACTAGGACAGCGTAAGCTAGATTATGCTTTTGTAGGCCTAATTGAAAATTTTAATTAACAGTCTCTTTTTTAATTAAATCTTAAAGTTTTTGAAGAATCTTTTTTAATTATATTTTAAACTTTTTTATTTTATTCAATTTAAAGATGTTTTAATATTATTTGAATTTTTTAAATCTTAAATTTTTTATAAGTTTAATTTTCAGTCTTATTTTTAAAACAAACTTGTAAGATTTATTATGATAAAGTATAAATTTCACATAACTATGGGAGCACTCTAAATAGTAGGCACAATTGGTTGACAGCAATAGATTAACCATAAGATATGGCTTATTTATGGCAATCTTAATATCTCATACAAACTGTTGGTGTATGTCTTATAGTCAACTAATTAGTAGTAGTTTGCTAATATAATTGTTTAAATACATTCTCCATCTTTTTCATATTTAAATGTATATGATAGCATCCATAAGATAAATGTACATTGTAAATTAAATTATGATAAGAACATGATTATGAAATTCATATTATATTTAGGTATTATCTATAAATTGTTATATTAAAATTATACATTAATAAAGTGTAAAAAGACTAATATATTATATTTCTTTTTTACGAAGGAAGTAATTGATTTCCTGAACTAAAGTATATAAATACTTAAACAAATGTACAGGTGATTGTTAAAGAATAAGTTCACCAAACTGGCTTTATATCATAATTCTATTTAGGAAATAAATATTAAACAAATGTACAGGTTATTGTTAAAGAACAAGTTCACTAAATTGGTTTCATATGAGAATTCTAGTTAGAATATTATTTATATGTCTATGAAAATTCTTAATATGTAATTGTATGAGTATTCTTTATAACTTGAGATCCCTAAAGTATGTCATATAGGGATTATTATGTATTGAAACTACTTATGACTTATATTAGTCAAAGATAACTCAATCGGTAGTCATTAGATATAGCATGACTATACTACAATAGTTTAATGATAAATACATGATTCATCACCCTAAAGTGATTTAAGAGAATGCTCTACTATTTTCAAGTAATATTGACTTGAGAAATTATTGGCTAAGGTAAAATGGCATTTTAAAAATATTTTTTATATATCATTAATTGGATCAATCGCTAATGATAGAAAACTAACGTGATTGGACTCAAATAAAGTAAACATTAATTTCATGCTCTATATATAACTAGAACATTGTATGATAAAAATGATTCAATTATATTAAAAAATCATATATAAAAAGGTTACTCAAAACTATTGTGATATTCTTAAATATTTAGGTAGTTATAATGCGTTACTAAATACTAATTTTGATATATGAATATAAATAATTTAATTAGAAAAATAAACATAAATTAAAGGAGTTTAATTTATATAATCCTAAAAATGATTTAGGGTTATAATTTATATTCATTCCCAACAAATTTAGAAAACTAATGGGTTACATACAACAAACAAGTTGAAGAGAAAAAATGTTTTTGAATCAAGTTGCACTTGATTGTAAAGTTTAAAAATTTTTATAATTAAATGAGATATTTAATAAATAAAAATCAATATGAGATATTGGGCCTTATTTCGACATAATTGGTATTTAATTAGAGTTAAATAGTAATTATAACTTAAGTTTAATTGAAATTAAATTTTTTTAATTAAATTACCAAAATATTCAAAATCATATTATAAATAAGTTTAAGCTCCAAAAAAGCTAGCACTTCTTGCATAACTTTCTTTATAATATTTGTAAAGTTCTATCAATTTGTTATATGGATAATGTTAGAGATGAAACATGTATGCAACTATGATGATTGAGATGAACCAAATCAAAGGAAATGACAAGAAAAATATAAAGCTTTAGAATATAAATTATTATAATTCGTGCTTTATTATATTTTGTATGTTAATCATATGATAAAATTTAAAGTGACCTTGGCTTTTGAAAAATTAAATGAAAAAAGGATTTGTGTTTATTTTGCTATGTAGGAAATAAAATTTTGCCTCAATTTTTCAATAGTAGTATCAGAGTCAGCTTTAATTCTGTAATGAGATTAAAATTGTTTGATAATTACGGAATTGAAACGTAAAAGTTACACACCCTAAAAACCCTAACCTAATATAGAATTAGATTCAACTTAAATCTAAAAAATTCATATGAATGTCCATGAATCCTTATACTACCTAATCAAAGATGATTTGATTGTTAACATAGCCAACCTAATTTTGAAATATGAAAAGTCGAAACTTTAGAATTAGCTGAATTAACTGGAGTTTTTCATATTAATATCCTATTATCTCAAGAAAAACAAAAACAAATCTTAAAAACACAATTAAATTTAAAAGATGGATAAGATATTACACACCATTCATTTAAAAATCTAATTAATAGAAAAATATTATTTATTATAGTAAAATTATACATAAAACACCTATTAGAATATATCAATATAATGGACATATTCGCACCAACCTAATAGACTAAGAACAAATTTATAAACAATTACAAAAACATTCCTAACAAAAAAAAGGCAAAAAATTGGATATATACATCTTTCAATCGTTCAATTTTATTAAAATCTTTTTTTTAAGAAGGAATCGATTCTTTCGTTAGAATGGCTATAATTAACCAAAGGATGACTGCTTTAGAAGACCTAAGCCATAGGATCCAATAGGCCCCGAGGCTTAAGCCTTAAGCCTTTGTAATTAAATTAGATTTGATTGAAACTGACGATTTCTTATATGACATGCTATCAAACAAACAAGAAATCTTTTTGTTTCTATACAATTGCAACATATTTAAAATATAGCATATTAAATGTTTTCTGCGTTTTATTATGGGTTTTAGAAACCCATATGGATGCTTCTGCAGCTTAGAAATTGTTCTATTTTTTGATTGATGGCCAATATTTGGTGGATTTTGTGGTTGTGGGAGAATCATTGAAATGAACTGTCAGACAGTTTGGCGTGAGAAAATGGCGGCATGGGGACATCGCTGTAGACTGCTGGTGCCATGGAGAAAGAGGGGTAAGCCTGGTTGATGTTAGTAGCAATGTCACATCTGATTGGCAAGAAGAAGTAATCAACGAGGCTGCTACCAAGAGCAACGGCGGCAGCTAGGATAGGCTGATGGTGTGTCGTGAGAAGCATCTAGTGAGGGATTACCATTGTAGGCAGCGTTATGGTGGGAAACAAGTACGAAAGTTCCGAATTGTGGATAGTGGGATTTGGCAATTTTCTCTTTTAAAAAAAACCAGTAAATAGTATACCTATTCGTAAAGAGCGCAGTCCTCTAGGATTTGTTACCATTCCACAGCATCCTCCAGAACTAAGACTGCAACGGGTGACAGTTTCATGTAGTTTGCAGTACAACTTAGAGACTAAAATTTTTATGTAAAGACATCAGCCACTCTCTATGTTCGACCTAGGACGCAAAATTTTCTAATTTGGGCAATTTGGAGAAGCGAAGGAATATGGAAGACTCTCTAAAGGCTTGTCAATGTTGAAATGTAAATAATTTTAAAGAGGGAGAAAGAAGACAATTCGTTAACTTCCAAAATGTGGTTACATCAGCTATTCCACTGCTCGTCTTACCGTTGGATTATATTGGACCTCAACTGCTCAACATGTACACAATGTTGATAGTCTGAAGTTCATTGTCACCCCCCAAAGTTCATTATCAGCAAAAGGTGAAACTGAATGAAAAGAAACCACAGATATTGATTGAAAGGGCAGAATACATTAAAAAGTATAAAGAATTACATGTACAGTATACAGCTAAGCCACGTACAAGATAGCACGTATAAGCTATTAATAGATAACTGTACACCGAACTATGGGCTATGGCCATCTCTTTACCTAGTATCACAGCAGTTGATCACCTCCGTGAAGTTGCATTCAACCACGGTAACACCTACTCCTATCAAAAAATGCTTACCATCTCCGAGTGATGAAAATCTCACATTGTTTGGATTAAGGAGACAGGTTCTTCAAGAACCTCAAGAATCTATTCGATTAACTTAAGTCTATCAATCACCACAGCATTTAGCTCCAGCTCCTTCTTGAATTTTCTGCCAGAGACAAAGCATCTCCCTCGGGCTTTGATAGTGTGCAATCATGTATCCATCCTTGCATCCTTCATTATGGATTCTGTCGTCCTTCTCATAACTAACTTTTAAGCCCTCCTTCTGCATGTCTGCAATCCATATGCCCATTGCTACATCTTCCAGCTTAAACATCTGCCATATTCAGAGTTCATGGGCTTTCAAGTTGAGAAATGCAGAGTTGAGTGCATGCTTTCACAGATTCACATTGTGAATAAATATCCATGTTAATAATTGTTCTTCGTGGAAAATTACCTTCAAGATCCCTCCTTTGTGTTTCTTGTAAACTGTCTGAGCTATGTCGCGGGACACCACATAACCAGGACCATGTGCCCACGGGGGATATTTCGCTTCAGGCCATTCCTATTTTCAACACAGCCAAAGGAAAAGAGATAAAGAGACTCTCCAAACGAGAGGGAACAATCAAGGCTGATGTAGGAAAGAGGTCACTTTCTGCACATCTAAACTCGTAACTGAAATAAACCAAGCAGAAATTTGCAGCCCTTGCAATATTTTAGTTACATTTTCAATCAAGTTAATCGCAAGTTAGATGTGTTTACATGTGAGTCATATTTCTGAGCGCATATTGTTGCCGACTCTAGTGTCAATTATCTTTGCTTTCTTTGATGCCTTAGGAAAAGCACAGTGTTCTAGTATGATTGCCTCAAGTTGGAAACATCATTTTATTTCAAAGAAATTGGTAAATTATATGTGACAGTTGAACCAGATGGTGTAAACTGGAAAGCATTACCTCATTGCTAATATACCACTTGCTATCAGGATTTCGATGAGGTCGGGAATCAGAATTGATAAGTCCATAAAGCAAGCCATGATTGACTTTGATCCTCTTCAAAGAAGATACCACTTCATCAACACGAACAAATGCATCGTCATCAGTCTTCATGACATATTTTGCCGATGCAACTTCTGTCTGTTCAAGAAATGAGGTCAGTAGGTGAAGGTCCAACCATCTATATCTTGAAGAAGAAACAACATTTTACCCCAAATATGCAGATGGCTAAGGTTTTCCAAGTGATGAGATTGTAGTAATCAACAAAAGGCATTAGCTGTATGTCCCCATATGTCCTTGCTTCATTCCATAATTCCTCGTTAACTAATTGATTCTTGTGCTGCAATAGAACTAGACAGTGTAAATAACCTGAAATACGAGGACACAAATGAAGGTTCTTTATTCTTCAATGTGGGACCTTAGACTTTAGTTACATGTTATCAGTTATTAACAGTCAATAAATATAAATAAGAGGACACAAATGAAGGGTCTTTATGCTTCAATGTGGGACCTTAGACTTTAGTTACATGTAATCCGTTATTAACAGTCACTAACCATAATTTGCCAGATATATAGAATTCAGAATTGACGCAACCAAACATGGGCTGGAATTTTCAGTCTATCGCCATAAATATATGCATTCGATTTGAAAACCAATTCAATCATGATTTCACCCACATCACACTATCAAACAAGAGAAATCCACTTCGTTTAAATTTGTTTCTCTTTTCCATACTAAAATTCATAAAGAATTTGCATGTTAAGCTCACCAAACCAACAAAGAATCGAACAGCAACTGCCCCTGACCGCACTTCAGCATACTGCATCCATGTTCTTCGAACAGCCATTCTACGTTTGAAGTTGTTTGCTGTAGAGAAAACACCAATAAAGAGATCCGGTGAACTGTTTGGAGAGAGAGGCGACGATTTCAGTGCTTCTAAGTCAACTGCATGCTCTGAATCCTCTGATGTTGGAAGACCACTAGCAACAGTCGATATCAGCTTCAGGTCTCCAGATATCCTAACTTCACTAACCAGCCAAGGCTCCAAAGTCTGCACATATAAGAAAGCAATTAAATTCAAGGATACAAAAAAGTTGATGCACAATTTCCTGCAACGCAAGTGAAGAAAGTACTTCACGGTGTGCAAAAGATGTTATATGCTTTCCATCAACTGTCATCTGGATTCCCTCCGAACCAACTCTCAGTGTCGCAACAAATAAATGGCCTTGCATAAAAGGAAAGTATCTTCTGGTTTTATATCCTTCCTGAACCATCGTAGACCTCCTTGAACCTTCAGAATGCTTGCCAGCCATCTGAGTGTCATTTCTGCCCACATTCTTGTTACACTGTTCCAACTCGTCCACTGACATAAGATTGCCAATTTGCAGAACTAAGAACTCAATTAAAATTACAGGCCGAACACATAAATAAAATGAAAGGTCATTCAAAGCTTCTAATCATCATAAATAATGGCCTTCACAATATGCATTGCAAATGTCAAATAGCAAGGTATTATCATCGATTGCCTATGAAGAGTTTTGAAGGTCAAGTGTAGAAAGAAGGTTCCTCACAAACTTTGATAAATTAGATAACAGAGTTGGTCTAATTGGTCCTAAACTCTAACAAAAGAAAAGCCTATAAAAATGTGTAACATTACACAAATTTATCCATGAAAATTGATCATGATTTTCATTTGAGACGCACTGTGCCATCAACGTTAAATCCAAGAGTGTATCATAAGATCTATGCTGCACTACATCAAAAGGTCATCTGAATTTTGTACCTTTCTTATTTTTTGCAGGATCAGGAGGTGGACAGCGCTCTTCTTCACCCCAATCATGAGCTATAGTCCAGGTGTTCTGCACTATTACTGGATCTTCAGTAATCTTATCCCCATGAAGCCTAACATTGTAGTGCAAAATAATGGGTGGATCAGGCTCTCCTGGAAGTGCTTCTCCAGTTAAGTCAATCCGAAAATTACCAAGAAGGCCATCTGGAATGCCAATAATTGTGATGGAAGAACTCTGAGTTAAGCCACAAGGAAGCCGCAACTTAAAACCTGTATTTTCAATTTCAGTTGCATTCATTTTGTTAAGAAAGTGAGGGCATTGCTTCTCTTTTCCTCTTCTATTTGAGCTTTCATTTCCATGACCAACCTTTTCTGCTTCAACTGAAGCCATAAGGTTATTCCATGCATTTCCAGCTTCTTTCATGGCTTCTAATCCATTTGGTAAGACCTGGGCACGATCAACCAAGTGTTTCACAAGATACCATGTCTGCAAAGATATTTTCTCTGCATTGGAAATATTCCTCCGTGTAAACAGATCAAAGACAATGGTATCAGTGGAAATAACTTGAGAAGATTTCTCTGGATTTTGAAGAGCAGGCGGAAGTGTACTTTGTACCCATCCAAGAGGATTACTAACATTGGAAAAAGGATTTGTCAGGTAACTTTCTCCAATAGGATTTTTCATAAGAGAATACCTCAGGATCAGCAACATAAACAAGGACACAACGACTACACCACCATACCATTTCTTCATTATGCTGATTACATGAAGTGTCTTTGATGCAGTTTGCTTTCCTAAAAAACAGAGCAGAAGACAAGTCTCTCGAGAGTTGTTTCTCTAAACCATGCCCACAGAAGGCTCTGAAAAAGAGGAAATACTTGATTTATCCAGGGCACTCTGTCGTTGTATTTTGCTATATAAATCAGACTCAGATGTGGAAATCTGGAATTATCATTTGAATATATGCTGGTTTGAGATGCGATCCTTCCTCATTAGATATCCGATTAAGTCAACTATTAAGTTATGCAGACATTTTTACTGGGCTGACCATTGATGGCCACATGCTCAGTAACTCATTGCTCCTTCAAGGAAGAACTTCCTCTTGAATGTCTCATACAAGACTGTCAAGCCAAGTCAAGATATCAAGCCCGTGAATCTGCAAAAAGGTAAATTATAAATTTAATGAAATAATTTGAAGTGAAAATTCATCGTGCATGTATATGTAGTTAATCTTAGCTACACAAAGGATTCTGCTGATGATCAACTAAACCAATACTACTTTACGCTAGTTAGGCACAGCAACAGAAGCATTTCTTGAGTATGACCATCTTAAAACTTTAACTGGCCGTATCAAGTTCATCCAAAGGAAAACAGATTTATAAAGCACAATCGAGGATCAGAGTGTTCTTTCCATTTGAAAGTCCAAAACTGACATTATGACCAACAAAAGTATAATTGAACGAAACTCTAAAGATAATAATATAAGTCAATGTACAATCTAGTTCATCAGTAACTCAAATTAATGGGAGTAGTTAATCTTTCAGCTTTTGGTGGCTGTATCACATCCACTTGGGGCTATATGATCAATAAAAAGCTTATATGAAATCAAAATAATGACTTCATGAACTAGAAGACCTTGAAAGCAATCAAATGTATGCTGTATTAGGACAATGACCAAATTTTAGATCACCAAAGCTTCTGGTGCAGGTAATCATTCAACTTTACGTAAAAAAGAACTAAAAACAATATTTTAAAATTAAACCAAAGAAAGAAACAACATTTGATCCCTAAATTGACTTCTCAAACATAATTGTCAATTACCTACTTTCTCATCCAGTAAATTCATAACTTTATCTGCTTTCAAATTCTCACAGTTAGTTTACACAAACTTGTCCATATCGCGTTCTTATTTAATTTGGATTTTATACGCAAACATTGAAATTTGTTCCTGGCTATAACTTTTACCAAAATAACAGTCAACAGGCCGTCATTGACACGAAACTAATAAAGAAGAAGGGAAAGGGGCAAAAAAGATCAATCCACGTACATCTAGAGACCAAAAACGCGTGCACTGTTGATATTCTGATTGGTTGCCAAGAAAATGCGTGAAAAGAAAAGAAAATTGGCTCACCTTCACACACTGAAGTACATCACATGCAACTTCGTTAGTTTTACAACTTCCAGATAAAAACACGATAAATTAGAAAAAGAAGATCCTACAAAGCTCTCATTTTTTGTTTGCATTTCGAAGTTATCTCAGAAACTAAGACACAATTCTCAGAAACTCCAAGAAAAGGAAAAAACAGAAACCGGAAAACAGATCCGAGCAAGATCAGAAAAAGGGAAATCAAACAAAGGGAGGCACCTGAAGAATTCTCCAAACCACAAAACCGAAACCTGAAATTACAAAGCAGAGCAGCATAGGAGCAGTTAGCAGCAAAAAAAAAAAAAAAAGGAACTGCTCAGAATGTGAAGTAGAATGTGAAAGTAGTAGCGAAGAATGATGTTGGGATATAGGAAAGCACCTGTAAGGCTAGTGGGAATCTGCAGGCAAGAGAAAGAAGAAACGAGAGGGGAGGGAAATTGAAGGAAAAATTTTATGCGAGAAAGGAAACGTTTCGAAAGTATCTTCTAGGAAGTGTTGTTGGACGAAGTAAACGAGAGGCCTTGTGTGGCGTTTATGCTTTGGACTCTATCGCTCTTTGTCGTTTTAGTCGGTTGTTAAAAAAAACTATATTTTTCTTTTTCTCTTTTTTTTTTCCGGACAACTAGTGGCAAAATTGGAAACATCGATCTGATTGTCTAACTCTGACCTGAGACTCAGAGATTTAATAATTCCCAGAGTTTTAGGGTGAAGATTAACTGGGTAAGGTCGGCCTTCACAGTTGACTGGAAAAGCCAATGGGGAAAGGTCATGTGCTGGTTTGCTTGTGCGCGTGTCAGCTTTTGACTGGTCCTAATCAGTAATAACTAGAGAGTATTGATCAGTTTTTGATATTTTTTCTTTTGAGGTATTGCGGTAATTTTGCGTCGGCCTGTCGTTCGGTATTTGTCATGGCAACAGGCACATTTCATTGGACAGCGCAAATCGTACAATGAGAAGGAACAAATGGAACTAGGGCGTATCCCTTAACTAATCTTTTTTATGGAATTAGGTTATGAGCAAGACTGGTTAATCGTAGATAACTTAACTTTGAAGTAATTGGCACAGGCTGAGTTGGTAAGGGGTTTTTCTGACTTAAGTGAAGTCGCAGGTTTAAACCGTCCTCATGTATGTAATTACAACCGTTTAAAACTTGGGACAGAACTTTGCCTTCCGTAAGAAATTTACCCGGCTCGAACGAGAATTTGTCTAAGTATGGATGGCTTAAAAGTACCTTTCTATAATTGAGACCCTCCTAAAACACCAGGTGAAAAATTAAAAAAAAAAACTCCGTATCCTCTGCGTGCAAAGCCATGGTTTAAGGTGAAAAATAAATAAATAACATTTTGACCACTTGTTAAGAGTGAGATACAAAACTTTGAATGGATGAATTTCTATTTATATATATATTTCCATCTTTAGATCTTGCAACGGCAGCTGTAAGTGGTTGCATGTGTTAAGATAACATTACAGGTAGTCATTATAAGTTGGATTGATGAAATTAATGTTGTTGGATTAATTTAGTCTCTTCGAGTTTGACCCTTAAATTTAGGTTTACTGACATAACACGAATTCATCGCAAACTAATCACTCCATTGAATACCCAACTTGCAACTGAAATTGATTAACTTGAGTCAAGCACGCAAATTTGAATACACGGACAGCTGTTCAATATAATAGGAAGCAATTTCCATGTTTAAAACTTCAACCAGGGAATTAGATCAATTCCCAGTTTTATTAGGAGATTGATTCATTTCTTAGGAAAAAGCACGTTCCTGATAAACAGTGTCAGAAAGAAAGCACCTAAAGGTAAAGCTAAAATTTGGAATAAAATAGAATGGTCGACGCATGAAAATGACAGAACGGCTAATAATGAAGGTTTCTTCCTTCTAAAAGAAGCAAAGTTTCTTCTCCGAATCAAGGTTCCATATTTTAACTATTTACAGAGTTTCAGTATGTGGTATTGGTGATTTTTAATAGTTATTTGTTACACTATTGGTGCCCGAATTTGAGCACATATGTTGGTTGGTGTCAATATAATCTATTTTTTATTTTAATAATTGGCATATTAACACATGAAAAATACAATATCCGTAAATTGTTCAGCTTTTTAACTCGATCCTTTTAATTTTAAAAAAACAAGACTCCACTAAAATTTCAATGCTTAGGAAGAAATTCGGGTTCAAATCCAAAAATCACATAATCAAGGGTAATCCATTTTTTCTTATTATGTGAGCTAATTAAGCATAGAGCAATAGTGTAATTTATAGTAAGACCCACTTAAAACCGTTAGACAGGTTCGTTCAGAAGTCGATTGCATTTCGTGCTGGGCTAGGTTTCCAAGTCTTGGGAGTCAACGACTGTGCTTTGTGGCACACTCCCTATAATCCACCGCTCTGTATCGTTATCTATGTCATCGAGACATTTATTAGAAACTTGTAAATTATATCGAGTTAATGGATGATTTCAGATAAAACTTCTTTCATAAAATTTAGCCCTATTTCATGTCATTTTTGTTTATGGTTTTGTAATTTTATTTTCATTTTCTCTAGTACATTTATTGGTTGAATTTAATAATTTACAAATCAAAGAACCCTTTTGTTTGAGTGAGAAAATCCTAGAGTGAGAAAAGGTGACGGTTTTCTACAAGCTTCCAACCTGAGTTTCCTTCCACTAGTATTGCTCTTCTTCTTCACATGCAGGGATCCCCACGGAGTCCCTTGACCAGGAGGGCTACTATCCAAAGCGTTGACGTACCCGAAAACGAGAGGATGAGACAACACCACCACGCCCTAAGCCATCCTTTAGCGCAGCCTTAACAGGGGATGCCCCAGAAGCCGCTACAGGCGAGGACAACACATAGCCTTTAGAAGATCCCATTGACCTTGAAAAGGGGGATATACGCCAGTTGTCGAGTGAGGGGGGAGGCGGTATAGTGTTGTCTTAGAATTTCTAGCTGAAGCTAGACAATCGATGGGCACAGGTCGTGGTCGTCAAGCTCCTAGGAAGGAGGGTAGGTTTTCAGAGTTTAGTAACCCACCTAAAGACCCTGTGGAAACCGAGCAGACCCATTAAAATCGTGGACTTGGAGCACGAGTTTTTTCCGGTGTGGTTTTTGGGGGAGGCAGATTATCTCCACTCCCTCACCAACAGACCGTGGATCATCTACAGCCAGGCGCTCTCGATGCAACACTGGACACCGATGCTCCGACCTTCCCAAACCCAGCTCCACCGTGTCGTCATTTGGATCCGCTTTCCAGACCTCCCTATTTCGTAATATCACCCGAAAATTTTGAAAGCTTTGGGGGACCTCGTGAGCACGACAGTTCAACTAGACGAAGCCACCTTCTTGGCGCAGCGTGGAAAGTACACTAGGCTTGCTGTAGATATTGATCTTTCATCCCCCCTGCGGACCATTGTGCAACTCGACGGGGAGGAGATGAGGGTGGAGTACAAAGGCCTGCCGCACATCTGCTACTTTTGCAGCAAGGTGGGGCATGAAGAAGCTGGTTGTCTGCAGAAACCAAGCGCTCCCACAGCACAACCAGAGCAACCCGGAGGCAGACGAGGTACATCGGCGATGGAGGGAGCAGCGGCAGCAGCTCATGGCATACCAGCAACCGGACAAGCTATAGGGAAGGCAACGGTCGAATCCTCTAACGGATATGGACCGTGGATGAAGGTGCAAAGGAAAACAAGAGCCCCTCCCAACCATCAAGATCAAGGCCAACAACATACTAGAATGGCCAAAAATCAAGTGTCCCTTCAAAGAAGAGGATCGAGGTACATACTCTTGTCAGACACTGACATCCTGGACTCCACTAAAGCGATAGAGACAGTAGCTCCCCACACAAGCAACGGTCTGGGCTTAGGGACCCAACTGGAGATGACTAAAATGTTGGGCAAGGGCAAGCAACCCCAACGAGCCTAGCTGGATTTTTCAAATGGGCCCCAACCTTGTAAGGGCCCAAAGGCCCAACCCACCAGACCAAAGGGGAAAGTTCTAGACCCAGTGGGCCCAAGGAACAAGAACAGGCTATAATCCCCCACATCCAATTACAGCCCAACATCAGCGAAAAAATATAGCAGTTAAAATAGCTACCCACTCGGAAATGGTATGTGACAACTTGGGGACAGTGCACTGGCCAATGCAGACCACCTCCAGTTAATGGACGGCGTTGAGGTCTAAACGGAAATTAGGCCTCTACACGAGGATACTGACATGACCCACACTAACCCTCCAGATATCACAGCCAACGAGGGAAGCCCCGATTCTCTCCAGCAAATGCAAGACGACGAGGTGCACGCCCCTCAGCCTTAGGCTGAAGGAATACCGGACACATCCACTGGAGGTACAGCTCCCTTTTAGCTTGTATTTTCCTTTATGTCACTATTAATTTGGAATTGCCAAGGGACCAGAGGGCAGAAGCTTTGTGCCCTTCTTCATAATTACGTTCAGTAGTTTAAGCCTGGTATCTTTGTTTTGATAGAAACTCGAATTAATGGAATTAGGGCCTAAGAAGTCGTCAAAGCTTTGGGTTTTGATTACTCTTTTAGGGTAGAGGCGGAGGGTTTCTCGGGAGGGATATGGCTTCTCTGGAAGGAATATCTCTATAGTGCTAGCCTACCGCCAATTTATCTATACAAAGGTACAGTATGCCTCCTACTCTTTTGATTTTACAGTGGTTTATGCAAGCTCGCAAATCACTTCCCAAAGCTACCTCTGGTCGATTTTGAAATGGGTAGGAAGCTTTACCCGTAATCCCTAGCTCATTGGTGGGGATTTTAATGCAAAATTGGAGATAGTTGATAAACGAGGTGGAGCTAAGAATATGCGGGTAGTGAACAAAAGGTTTCAAGATTTGGTGCACAAATGTAGTCTTCATGATCTGAGCTATATAGGTTCTAAATTTACGTGGCATCGGGGAATGGTTAAAGTTAGGTTGGACAGGGTCTTTGGCTCAACGGATTGGCTACAAGCCTTTCCTCAAATGGAGAGCCATCACCTTCCTTTCCTGGGGTTGGATTACCGACCCATGCTGATCCACCTGCACAGACACCCTCCTAGAGCAATTGGTCCCCTAGCGTTTCGCTTCCAAAACACCTGGCTAACTCACCCAGCGTTTATTGAGTTAGTTGCACAGCTTTGGTTACCAACCGAGGAAACGATGAGTAAATCGCTAGCCCTATTTTCCCTTCATCTTATGCGCTGGAATAGATCAGCCTTTGGTAATATTTTCCATTGAAAAAACGACTTTTAGCCAGACTTCAGGGAATCTAGAGGGCCATGACTCAGGACAATTTGGACAACCTATTAGATTTGGAGGATCATTTGAATCAGGAATTGATACAGGTCCTACGCGAGGAGGAAATATATTGGCACCAGAAAGCCCGATGTGACTGGATCTTGAAGGGGAATAAGAAATACTACCATACTCTCACGCTCTTTAAACAGAAGAGACTACAGATAGAGCATCTCACGGACTCTCAAGGGGTTCTGATTTCTGACCCGGACCAACTGAGCAAGTTAGCTCGGGATTTTTTTGTCACTTTGTATACTCAGGAAGATGGGCCTATGCCTTATTATTCGATTTCAGGAGTGTTTCCTCAGTTCTCGACAGACAGACTACAGGCTTTGACCCAGCCAATCCACGACACTGAAATCTGGTCCGCAGTGTTTGACATGAACCCAAATAAAGCCCTTGGCATAAATGGCTTTAATGCACTCTTCTTTCAGAAGCAATGGGGACAAGTCGGGCCGAAAGTGATAGAGTATGTTCAGACAGTTTTTAGGCTCGAACGATGGGAAAAAGATTTAAATCAAACCATTCTCGTCCTGATCCCCAAAGTTCCCTCCCCACAGACAATCACGCAATTTCGTCCAATTAGCCTCTGCAACATGTTTTATAAAATAGTTTCTAAAGTTTTGGTCAATCGTTTGAAAAAGCCACATGGATTGGCTAGTTCAGGGGCCCCAAAGCAGCTTTATCCTGGGTAGACAAACAACGGATAATATTATTATCGCTCAGGAAGTTATACATTCGATGCAGAAGAAGAAGGGAAGATGAGGTTTTTAGCTATAAAGGTGGACCTTAAAAAAGCATGTGACCGGCTCCGATGGAATTTTATTCAGAATACTTTAACAGGCATTAGGCTCTCGAATAATCTAATTTCAGTCATCATGAAGTGTGTATCAACGGTTACTCTGCAAGTTGTGTGGCAAGGCACTTTGACTGATCCTTTTATCCCTTCTTGAGGTGTTAGGCAAGGCAACCCGCTCTCACCCTACCTCTTTGTTCTATGCATGGAAAGACTCATCCATCTTATCTCGAAAAAGGTGGAACAAGGAGTATAGAGACCCATCAAACTTAGGCCTACTGGGCCTCAGATATCTCACCTCTTCTTTGCAAACGACCGAGTCCTTTTTTCGGAGGCCACAGAATCCTAAACTTATGTTATCGCCAGTACGTTGGCAGAGTTTTGTCAGGCTTCTGGACAGAAAATAAATACTGGCAAAACTATAATTTTCTTCTCAAAGAACGTATCCCCCGCTCTCACAACTAGACTCAACCAAGCTCTGCATATCTCCCGTATGTACAACTTGGGGAAATATCTATGCATTCCTTTGCTTCACGAGCGGTCCTCTCGAAGCACGTATCAACACCTCCTCGATAAAGCTCGACAAAAACTTGTAGCTTGGAGGGCAAGGTTTTTGTCTTTAGTGAGAAGAGTTACCTTAACCCAGTCCGTGATAGCGGCCTTGCCCACGTATACGATGCAAACAGTTAGACTCCCGCGACAGCTTTGCGATGACTTGGAAAGACTCATGCACGATTTTGTTTGGGGCTCAACGAGTGAGCAAAGGAAAATGCACCTAGCCAATTGGGAAACAATGTGTCGGGCCAAAAAAGCAGGGGGCCTGGGCATTAAACGAATCTGCTCTTCCAATGATGCTTTATTGGCTAAATTGGGTTAGGCGTTGATTACATAGCCCCAAGCTCTTTGGGTTCAGGTTTTACGAGCTAAATATCATATTGACCTTTACCACATCCCCCTTACAATAGAGAGGGTCGGGGCTTCAAGCGCTTGGAGTGAAATTTCTGCCACCTGGCAAGTAGTTCGCCAAAGCCTAAAGTGGAAACTAAGTACTGGACGGAAAATCCTATTCTGGATGGATAACTAGGTCAAGGACTGGGGACCACTTATATATGTGGTGACCTCTCCAATCCCTAAAAGCATCCTCTATGCCTCTATTGTGGATTTTCATAATGTCGATAGTACCTGGAAGTGGAACCTATTTCAACATTATCTCCCCTCTTCAGTTTGTCTACACATTACAGAGACCCCAGTAAATGCAGACCGTATAGCGGAAGATACCTTTCAATGGGGACAAACCGCTCATGGACGTTTCACCGTAGTGTCCGCTTATGAATTACTCGAAGGGAGTACCACCGATGAGCACAGTCAACTTTGGGACTTAATCTAGAAATGGGTAGGGCCCCAGCGGATTAGGGCGTTCCTTTGGATGCTGGCGAAAGGAAGACTACTGACAAACCATCAAAGGGTGACTCGTCACATTGCTACGGATAGTAGGTGTCACAACTATAGACAAGTTGAAACCACCCTACACGCCATTAGGGATTGTCTGTAGGTTAAAGCTTTCTGGGCTAAATTTACCCTGGAACTAGTGGATACGTATTTCTTTTTGCAAGATAATATGCGGTAGGTGCATTCAAATCTTATGAAACACCACCAGGTGAGGCACTTTGAATGGGCCTCTCTCTTTGGAGTCGCCTCCTGGTTCCTTTGGTACTGGCGAAACAAAAGTGTGTTTGACACTGACTTTGTTTGGCCGGACATAGGTGATAGAGCCATTCTGGAATGCGTGGACGGAATCAAACGAGCAAGGGTAGCGAAAAGTTGTGTGTTTCCATCCCAAGGATTACCCACAGGTAGGTTAGTTGAGTGGACCAAACCGCCAGAGAACTAGGTTAAGTTAAACACTGATGGGGCAGTAAAATAAGGAGGAACTAGTTTTACTACTGGGGGGATAATTAGGGACTGACACTGTCAGTGATGTGGGGGATTTCTACATCACATGACATGCGGATAGTTGCACACTGCCGAACTCTGTGGCATCCACTTGGGTCTCACTCTGGCTCAAACCCTGGGCTATCGATGAGTCATCATCGAAGTGGATTCCCTTGAAGTTATAAATATTTTGTCTTCTTCCAATATAGTTTTATCTGATGAGCAACCTTTGGTGACAGGTATCCGTGAACTACTACGCCAAGCTTGGGAGGTGCAACTTCAGCACGCTCATCGCGAAGGGAATCAGAGTGCGGACCACTTAGCCTCAATCGCAACCCTAGTCAGTCTAGGATTGCATATTCTCCAGGAGCCCCCGCTAACAATTTTGGAGCACATTCACAGGGAAAAGTACGATGCGTTGTACCGCCAAACTTTACGTTAGTTAGTTTGTAATGGTTTTTGTTTTTCCTTTGACAAATTTTTTTTTTACAAATCATATGATAAAACTCTTGACCTCCAGAAAATGGAGACAATTAGGAGCTTTCCACCAGTAATTCAATCACCTCTAAAGACAAAAACTATTTCTTTTTCAATTGCACATATATCATAATTATTTATTACCTAATATTGTATTAATATGGTTATCAGAATCATTGTGAATTAGCACTATAACATAATAGCCTATTTGCTACGCTTTTTTTAGTGACGAATTGTAATTTGTTGCCAAATGTAGAATTTTAGCGGCAATATTTCATTTCGTCATGCAAAGTCTCAAATTTAGTGACGTTAAAGCAAATCGTTAGAAAAGCGGATTATTTGGCGATGATTTTTAGGAGTTGTCGTTAAAAATGGTCAATTTTGCAACGTTTACTCATATCATTGGCAAAAATCAACCCTTTGACGACAACAAGCTAAAACGTTGGTAAGTATTCAAACTTTTTGAGACGAAATGTATAATTCGTTGCCAAATGTGGACTTTTGGCGACTAAACCTTTAAATCATCGCAAAAAGTGTAGATTAAAGAATTATGTATTAATAATGTTAATTTGTTAATGTTTTAATGGTAAGCGTGCTTAATAATCCTAAAGTTAATTATAATTGACATTTATATATGATTTTTCATTTTTTAACTTAATTTTTCTTTTAAATTTGTTTATATATATACTTAATGCATGAAAACTCTATAAATTTTCTTTTTGGATATTAAAAGATAAACATACCTAAAATTTATTAAATTTTAACATATTAATAAGATTATTAAAATTTAATAAATTTAAGTTGGCTATTATTCTTAATCATTAACATTTATTAACAATAAAATAACAATACATAAAAATTGAAAATTGTAAGCAATTAATATAATGATGTATGCAACTAAGTAGTAAAAGATTGTAATTAGAAGTTTAACAATTCTTATAGACATAAAACAACATAAACAACAATAACAACATCAACACCCAGTATAAATCTCACTGATACGTGGGATACGGGGAAGTCCAATAGTACACAGCCTTACCCCTCACTAGTAGAGAGGTTGTTTCCAAAATTCTTACAAGCATAACAATAAATAAAGTTTCATTTTTATTCCATCGAAAAAGAAATGAAACGATTTTTTATTTATTCCAAGTGACATGAGAGTTGGTAAAGGTAAATGAGTTCGCTATGTCTGGATTCCCAAGAAGGGTCCTTACACGTTTGAAGGCATCAATTGAAAATGTCAAAGATCTTCCCTCAGATATTAGGTTATTGACACCTTCTTCCAATAACTTATTGGCTATAGCTAAACTTGTAGAGGATATAGTGAACAAATCCCCAAATGCAGTATGGATTACTAAATTATATGAACTGTCAGTGCAATACATTTCACCTAAGGCACAATTAGTATGAAACTTAAATAGCTAGTTAGGTGAAGCTATATTATGAAGCCAAATTCTAACACATGCATACTTGATTGAGCAGACATAATAATTGGAATCGACGATTGATCAAAAGCAATCGATTGCCCTAATCTTATACCATCCCCTAGAGATATTACCACTATTTCCATTTTCATCTATATTCTCTTTAAGATTGGAATAAGCTTTACACAAGACATAGTATATACAATCAAACGTTTATCTAATGGCTTACTATGATGCATATAAGATACAAATAATTAAGGAAGAGAGGTAATTCAGATGATATTAAAAACCTTGAAGAAGAAGATTGGCATGAAATGTAAGAGGTGATTAGTGTATGATAACGAAATATCTGCATCGATTTTTTTTGCACTAGGGAGAATTTTCCCACATTCTTCCCACTGAAGCTCATTTTCACTATTGAAAATCAGTCGCCACGTAGACATTCCTCAATGAATTGATGTTAACATTTTAATTATGAAAATTCAATATATCATAAAATTTCTATGTTAAATAAAATTTGTTTGGTAATTAAATCCCACAAATGAATTGTCGATGGAAAGAACTGATGCATGGGACACTTTCTGCATTCCATGTTAATGTGATCAATTATTCTAGTTTGTCAATGACAAGTCAAAGTACTATATTTTAGTAGTGGTATAGATTTGGTTTAAAAGGAATCATATGGTAAATGTTTTACACAAACATCTGTTGCAAATTATGCCTTGAATCTCTATCAGACCTTCCATCAACAGTTAAGAGGGTTTCTTTAAACAACAACTAGAGGTTGGGAAAAAAAGTCAACCCATTGTCATCCTATACAGAAACACAATTCATCACCTTCCAAAGACAAACAGAAAGGGAAGCCCATACGCCAATTGCAGAACACAAAGCCCACATTAACTTTAGGACGTAGGAGAAAAATATAGCACAATAAGGAGGGTTCGTGATAACAGAAAAGAAGAACAATACGTACCAACATAGCACATGCTTCTTCGACGGTTTCTTTCTTCTAAAGGAAGCAAAGTTTCTTAATGTTAACTCATACGTATCTCAAAATCAAAGTTCCTTATTTTAATTATTTACATATTTTCAATATGTGATATAAGTGATTCTTAATAGTTATTTATTACACTATTGGTGCCCGAATTTAAGCTGTCAATTTATACATATGTTGGTTGGTGTCAAGTTAATCTATTTTTTTATTTTAATAATTTGCATATTAAAAAGTGAAATTGCAATATCCATGAATTTTCCAGTTTTTTAACTTAATATGTTTAATTAAAAAAATTAGGATTTAAAGACTCCACTAAAATTTCAATGCTTGTGAAGAAATTGGGGGTTTTCTTTTTTGGGTTCAAATCCAAAAATCACATAATCAAAGGTAATGCATTTTTTCTTATTATGTGACCTAATTAAGCATAGAGGAATAGGGTAATTTATAACAAGACCCCCAAAAAATTGATAGATAGGTTCATTCAGTATGGGCTACAATAAAAGAACAACAACGTCATTGACTCAATGGGCCCCTTACAAGGTGGGTTCGATTTTCTTCTTAAAATACTTGTATGATTTAATTTTTTTACAAATCTTTTCACTGTATTAAATAAACATATTTTTATTTATTTTTTAACATAATTAACATGTTATATTCTAAATATTAATTTACCAGAAATACTTTTATGAAAAAATTATTTGTAATATTATATTAAAGAGAAAAGTTGAAGAATTAAGTCTTTACCCATAGTAATTCTTGTGAATCCTAATGATACTCATTACCCAGTTTACCCAGTTTTATGGGTAATGAGTATCAATAGGATTCACAAGAATTATTCAGAGAAGGGTAAGTTAGTTGTTTGATTAAGCACCAGATGGGATGGCAACAGTTGTGCTTTGTGTCACATGAGCTATGATACACCACTTTGTATCGTTATCTATGTCATTGAGGCATTTATTAGAAACTTGTAATCTATATAAATGTAATGGATGATTTCAAATAAAGCATCTTGTTAGCTCAAGGTTTATATTTAACAATTTAGATGATAACTATATAATATTTCAAATTTCAAATTGGATTTATTTTCTTATATAAATAACGATATGTTTTTAAAGGAAATAAAATCATAGGAAAATTACTTTCTTTCTTGCAGGAACCTTCTTAGTAAACTTTCCTTATTAACATCCGGGAGGATCTTACCTTTTCGAACAGTTAGCTTTAAATTTTTTTGTTCCAGCAGAGATGATATTAAAAATCCAAAGTCAACTTAGAATTAAGATGAAGCATTGACTAGTTGAAGAAATTGACTATTTAAAGAAGAGCAACAACACTTGTGAAGTAGCGAACATACACAGATTTTCGAAACATTTGAATAGCATCTATATTCTTGAGGGTCATATCATTCCTATTGCGTCTTAGAAAGTGAAATTACTCTATAAAGAGAGAAATTGTTATTTGAGAGCTTATTTTGATTTTACATTTTATTCTTCTTTAAGCTTTTAGAAGCATGTTATACACTTCGAGTGTGGAAGGTTGGATAATCTTGAAAACAATGTACTTGTTGTTGGACCCCGATCCTTAAGTGGCAATTTAGAGATATGAAATGAAAATTGAATGAGTGGTTTTGTATATGTATTGTGTTATAGATGAAATTGTGCTTTAAGAAAATTTATGAGAAAAGATTTGAGGACTTTGATAT
>JAOTBA010000003.1:12557723-12572287 GCA_025629845.1 Erythroxylum squamatum | reverse complement strand
GTATATATGTGTATATATATGTGTATATATATACACATATATACACACATATATATATATATATGTGTATATATATATATATATATAATTATTTAATAATCTTGGAGGTGGGAGCCCAGTGCACCACTGGCCCCCACGTACCTCCGTCCCTTTAGTTAACTAATATCTAACTTACTTAGAGACTATACATATTTTTTTCTATAGAACTATATGCTAAAATCAATTTCCCAAGAAATTTGGAGCTAACGTGGAATTTGGACCATTATTTTTGTTTTTAGTTTGTATATATATATATATATATTAAGACGAGATTATTTAGAAGTTAGTGGTGCACTGGGCCCTTCAAAATTTTAAAAATTAAATATTTGAGCCCCCTATCTTAAATTCCTGGCTCGTCACTGGTTAAGTAGTTCATTCATGTCGGTGGCAAAGATCATCTAAATATATAGAATTTCTTATAATATTGAAAGTTGTTAGAAGATAGAGTGAACTTTCTTCTACGTCTTGTACACTAACAAGCACAGGTTAAACAGCTACCAGCTTTGATTATATAGACAAACAAAAACTTAGATAAAAGCACAGCTAGATTGAAAAATAAAAGAAGTAACAGTATGACGTAAACTCAATTTCTGAGAGGAAAAAAATTTGATATTAACTGTCCCTTTTCTGCACTTATCTTTCTACCAAGTTTTTCCTTTTTCCAACGATCTTGGTGCAAGAAAGTTTTGGTCTTTATATTTATGTTCTGAACAGATCTCCGGGAGGTTCTTATCTCATGTGATGTCCTAACAATCTTAAAGTAAATGATGTTTTGTTGTAAGCTGATATGAGCGACGTATTATATTTCTTGTTTTGCAAGTGACGTACGCTTACCTGATTTTCAAGCAAATCATGAAAAAACCGGAACTTAGAAACCATGTGCCCTTTTTCTTGTGACTTGCAGTGCAAGAGTCTCTATCACTATAAACTATTGAAGTGAACACGCTAGCTAATTAACTTTTCTAATAAATATATGCAATTTTTGAACTAAAAATATATTTAAAACACTATTTTAGCCTCTCACAAATTCTAAAACTTTCAAAATGAAACTTCAAATTTTATGTCGGGGTGCTTAGTTTATAGGTTTGACAGTTTGAGAATGAATCAATAGGTATGGAATAAATACAGATGACTGGTTTTATATTATGATTATAGGACATATCTCACTTTTAAGGAATAATTCATATCTTATAAGAGGAATGAGTTTCATTCCTAGGGTTGACTAAGTAGCGTGACATTCTATCAAAGGAATGAGTTTCATTCCTGGGTCGGTAAGTGGCGTGACACCTCTTGTCACACCGGTGACAAACATCTTCTTTTCCTTAATTAAAATATAATTAATTAATTAAAATATAGTTAATTAAATTAATCAACATATAATAAATAAAAAATAATTAATTAATTACATATAATTAGCTAATTAAATATAATTAATTAATTAATCAACGTATAATTAATTAATTCAATATAATTAATTAATTAATCAATCAAAATATAATTAATTAATTAATACAATATAATTAATTAATTAATTAATCAAAATATAATTAATTAATTACTTCAATATAATTAATTAAAATATACTTAATTATAATATAATTAATTACAATATACTTAATTACAATATAATTAATTAATTAAAATATGATAAATTAATTAATTACAATATAGTTAATTAATTGTATTATTCTCTTTTTTAGCAATTAATTATAATTAAAAAATATATATTACAATTTGATGTAAATAGAATCTTAACACATTTTTATTTCTAAAAAAATTAACAAATTTTTATTTCTCAATATTTTTAACAAACCAACTATTATCAATAGTAATGGTAACTATTCATTTCTTTTAACCGACCATCATAATTATAATGATTATATATATTCTCATTCTTTATTATATTCATTATCATTCTTATTTTCATTCTTCCATATAAACCAACTGCCTTTTTAACGTCTGATTTTTAGAGCAGAACACAAAATTTCAAATTCCTAGATTATTAAACCTTACAATAATTTAATCTCAATTTCTAATTACAAAAAGCGAGATAATGGTGAGGAGCAGTATCTGTTGCAGCCTTGAATTTGTTGGACAGTTGAGAAAAAACTCTTTAAAACTTAATTTTCCGAGTGGGGGAACGGCCAATCAATTTCTAACATTCCACTGTGATGGAACAAGAGAACAGAGAGCAAAAGTATGGTTTCTGTATTTTCTTTATCAATTGATTGCTTTAGTCTTGTTTATTGTTTTAGTTTGTTATTTTAGACTAGTAATTCTAGGTTAGTCAATTATCTGTATTAAATTAATCATATATTTTATTATATTAGATAATAAACATATGTTTACTAGTACTTGTAGTTTTCGTAGAATGATACTTATATTCACTAGCATATTATAATAAGAATCATAGGCTCACTTATCGAGTTTAGTATTGTTTGAAAAGAATACATATAATCAAGTTTTTGGTGTTAGGTATTTTGTTTAATGATTAAGAGTAATCTTAGAGAACTACTTGATTCAAATCCAAAAATCTTAGAGAACAACAATGGTAGGATAGGGAGGAGAGTATAATATAGGGGATTATGTTAGACCATCGCTTATAGGAATAGAATCTAACATTACTAAGCTAAAAGTGGAGGGCAATAATTTTGAAATTAAGTCCAGTATGATTCAGATGGTTTAACAACGTGCATAGTTTGATGGCTTATAAAATGAGGATCCAATTGCAAATTTTCACAAACCTTTTTGAAGATCTATGATACTTTAAAATCAATAGAGCATAAGAGGATACTATTCAATTGAGGTTGTTCCCTTTGACATTGATTATAGAACTAAATTATGGTTAAAATTTTTGCCTCTTAGATCTATTACCACTTAGAATGGTTTTGCTAAAAAGTTTTTGGCTAAGTATTTTCCTTTAGTGTGAATAACAAAACTTAGGAATGACATACTTTAACTTTCAGAGTGAAAAATTATATGATACTTAGGAGAAAGTGTCGATAGTACTCTAGATTTGGGATTATAAATGTAAATTTTTCATAGTGATTGAGTCATCCATTCAATCAGTTGATTGATGTATATTCGAGCGAAACAACTTGTAATCATATGAAAACTTTTAATTGGGATTATTTTGATAAAATATGACTAGCATCTCTTATTTCACTAATCATGATTGACATTAGCCCTAAATGCCTTTGCATTGAATAATTCAACCTATTCTTTTTCTTGTTTTTTTTGGTAGTTATCAAACTTAATAGCGAGGACTTTAAGTTGGTTATTGAGGTGTTATTAAAGCATGTTGCCAATATGGATCATATATCCTTGGTATTATTATACCTCCTAAACTCTAGCATAATATGATCATCCCTCCTACTTAGTAATATATGCAAGCCTACGATTTCTTCTTTCTTCATAATTTATGTGCCTTAAAGTTGTTTTCTACGTTAGCTTATGGAGCACTCCATAGGAACTTCTGTGATTTCATCAGTGATTCAAGAGTCTAAAAACCCATACTACAAATGTCATAATTATTGCCATTTAGTTTTTTATATTGATTTGTTGACAATATTTGTGGAAGAAATCAGCTTTTCCTTGAAACATATAGTTTCCATAATGACACATATATTATCATATTATTGCCATATCCAATCAAGTTGCAACAAATTTCTAAACAAAAACTTTAATCATTTCCTTATTTACGTATGAAATCAAAATGTCACTAGTTTATGATCATCATCCATATAATAATTGATCAACAACTAACCATTTGAAGTAGATTTTTTTTTTTTACAAATATCACAAATTTTATATAACTCACACATACATAACAATAAAGAACTAAAATAAAAATGCATTTTCTTAAACAAATACTATCTATAAATAAACAATATAATAAAATGATTAATATTTTTTGCTAAAAATATAGCTAATGCTAATTAGCTCTTACTAAAGAAAAATAATCTACTATACATCAATGTACACATCCCAAGTACTATAAGATGCTAACATCGTAATAATATCCAATAGTAAACCACTATGAAGCATGTTCTTAAATATTTTCCTCCTCGTATACTCTACTAAGAAAAGTCTCACTATTATAAAAGTTGGTTCTTAATAATGAGTATTTCATATTCTCATCAATGATTATCTCTTTAAAGGCAATAATATCATGTGAAATGTCCAAATGAAATATTCTTGACGAGTGAAACATCCATAAAGGGAATGCATGAGTTCGTGAATCATATCCTAAACAATCAGTACATGAGTCCTCAAGTCTTATCCAAGTAGGATATAATAATCATATAATTGCCTAACTTGATTAATGATGTTCTGTCTTTATTCAAACATGTGTTTTACTCTTAGCCTTCTTATCCTCATCTTATGTTTTTTAAAATCAATTCAAGAGATAAATTCCCTGATTCACAATTCCATGCATCCATGAGCTATTCACGCGAAATTGGACGGTTGTGCATCGTCATATCTACCGTGAGAGTAACAAATGTGCGGACTGGCTAGCGGCCTATGCGGAACATTTTGCTGTAGGCACCTTTTATTTTAATTTTCCACCCATTGGGTGTCATGTACTTCTATTAGAGGATACGTCGGGAATCAATTTCCCTAGACTTGTAGTGTAATCGGTTTGTTCCCTTAAAAAAAATTATCATCACAAATATTCAAATAAACATATTATTTATAGAAGACAATAACCATATTATGCATCACTTGAATGTATAACTATCAAACAGACTAATTGTTAATCTCTAGGACTAGTTCAATACACATATTATTGAATAAGAAAGTCATCAACTAACGAATTATTTGATGCATAATACAATTAAGTAAACCAACTTATTTGATAAGGAGAGTATAAATAAATATATTATTTAAATAAAAAAGTACAAAATCCATGAGGAGTATATATTAAAAAAATTATAAATAAGTTTAAAATATAACTTGTACCTGCAAGAAGTTGTAGGCAAATATCTAAAGCTTCGACTTTCACTTTGAGAACTCAGTGAGTTCAAATCCTTTATACCCCTCTTCACTCTTTTAAGATGAATATGAATTGAATTTGACCATAACTAATCTTGGTTGGGCCAAATGGACTTGGCCCATATTGGTTGGACTAACTACTCATTTGGCTTGGGCTTATTCGACCTATATCAGTTAAAAACCTAATATAAAGTGATCAATATAATCTTTTATCAAGTCACATTAATTAAGCCAATTACACAGGTTCTAGCTCATAAACATTTGTTCAATCCACTAATATGGTTAACCGAATTGAAATAATTCAAGCCTAATTTTATATTATTTAACTTATAATAAAATTTAATAACTAAATTAAGTAATTAGAAAACAATATACAATTACCATAAAATCCTATAAAACACACTTATTTATGGAATTGTCATTTATCATTTAAAATTACAAATGTCATGCTCGTCACAATCCACATAATATTGCCAATGATAGCTAATAATTGTATCTACACATCTAAAATCTTAACGGAAGCCAATGGGAGTACATCAATTCTAGTGTTATACTACATATCTAAAATGTAGGGAACTCAATCTCCGGCCCACATTTTCCTTTTGGAAATATTGGACATTCAATGATATCTGATCCAGAGGTATCTACACACAAGTAAATTTGGTATATCTGGCTGTTGCCTGACTCATCCGAATTGCACTCTATAAATGGTGTGTAGCCCAGTGATTCTTTTATTGCGTTTTTAATGTCGCTCAATCTGTATGAACTCCCATCCGGATGGATCCCTGTTACATTTTTCACCCATCAGCACTCTAGAGATAGAATCCGAAAAAAGGGTGTTGCTTTTACGTGATAAGAGTGATTTACCTGCACTCTGTAGAGCTTGGAGAAGGTTTACTTGCTTTTTCAATTCTATTCCCGTTGCGAAGTAGGCGTGCTGGTTAAGGACAGACTCAGAGCATGTCCCGTGTTTCTCCCATTCATGCGACCAGAAGGTTACACCATCGCTGCTGGGACAGGCTAGCGTTGGCCAGTTCTTTTGTAAGCTGCTAATGAGATCAGAAATCTGAAAAAAAAATCCATTTTGTCGTACCAAAATTATGAAAGGAAAATATTGTATATTTCAGTTAAAGGAGCCTTTTTGCGGGCACAAACGAATAGGAATTTTTTTTCCAAGTAATCAAATAGTTTTAGATGATGAAAAAGTGTGGGGCCGCGTAACATAAAGACTACTGTATATGCTGTAACGTTGCACCTATTCTTTGGAGTGTGTTCATACAATCGTAGTAGCGTACAAGGAAAGACGGAAGATGTGGAACTGTTTTGCCCGAAATTATGGTAAAAATCTCTACACAATGAACTTTTATCTCATGAACCATCATAGCCATTAAAATCCTTCTCTCTCTCTCTCTCTCTCTCTCTTTCATTCAGCACATTAGAAAGAATAAGAAAACTTTGAGGTTTATTTTAAAAGCCAAAACACTAACAGTTATGTGTGAAGACGAGAATTGTTTCAAGTACCTTATTCCTGTTGAAGGGACTATCGGGATCACAATTTGAGGGATATGAGCCATCCTTGTAATTAGGCCAAAGTCCATGAATACCAAAATCAGCTGCAGGTTTTCCAGTGCTTGGATAGCAGCAACTCTTCTGCGTATCACAATATGATCCTGGCCACTAAATGTCACAACAAAAAACAAAATTGAGAGAAACCCACAATACCGAACAGACACCAAGTCTGAAACAAACCGCTTTAATCGGATAACTTGCCTGTTGAACAAAGTAGAAGAAGTCAAAATCTTGCGAGACACATAGTCCTGACAGGGACAGTGTTACCAATAGCTTGATCCAATGGCAAGTATAGGACTTCATCTCTTCCTTCTCTCTGTTCCTCGCACTATGAGGGATTAGGACTTTGTATTATTCGATCTTCTACTATGAATGATAGCCTCTAGATTGTGAATGATGGGCTGCAAGTTGTGTATATTTATAGGCCTAAAAAGGAAGTCGACGTGGACAGGATATGGTAGCCATTCCCTGCATCTAATTATGAACGACAAACTTGTTTACGTGTGAACTGTTTCCTCATGATTGTCATTGGTCGGCTCCGGATTATTTGTGAACGATTTCATATGCAGTTACTAATTTGAAAAGAAACGATTCGACAACATAGCTAATCAAAATTTGTCAGTCTAAATTCCATGTCACTTTCAAATCCAGAAATTATAGACTATAGAGAGCAAAGACACAAAAAGGAAAAAGTTTGAAATATGGTATGACAGTGTTCAAGTCAAAGAAATTACATTTGGCACGACATGAGCGAAACTTGCCTGTTCTGCGTATCGATTAATGCCATTTGGATTTTATAGTTCAGTTCATTTCACATTGACCAGAAGCAACCCAAAAGTCGTCCCATACACACCGTGAAAGCTGGTCTTCAATAAAAAACATATAACTTCTTGCTTGTGTTCCCGGAATATTCATTGTTGACACCATTTTCAGTCCAAAAGGTACTCAGCAAGGTTCATGTTCTTTTTATTCTTTTTTTTGGGTGAACCAAAATTGTTTCATCATGATTTTATTTTATTTGAACAATTCTTAGATAAGAAGAAGCCCTTTACTTGATTGCTTTCACTTTCAGTTAGAAAGAAAATGAACAACAGTAATAAAAATGAAACAGGAGACGGTGAATGATCTCTGTGTCAAATTGAGCCATCCCTTAACTTGTAGGAGTAGGAGAGTGAGAAAGAGTTAGGCTACTGGCGGAGCTGATCTTTGAAACAAACCAAGTGTTGGGTTTTCAAACGTTCACACAACTTTAAAGTCACACGTTGGACAGGTTTAGTTTTTCACGTATGTTTCCAGCAAATCCTGAACTCCATGAATGTTACCAGAAACAAATTCACAGTGTCTATTATTGAAATGGACGACCAATAAATAATAGTTACGTATTCAAACCAATTTCCCCTGATCAAGTGTATTTGTCTCTTGCCGTAAGACTCCCGACGACCACAAAACAGTCACCTGTTATACTGTAATTCCAATCAGTTGTTCCTTGTGTCGTTTTATCCGTATCATATCTGAATAGATGATTAATATTTTAAACATTAACTGTACGATTCTAGTCCAAAAGGAGAGCAATCTTTTGTCTCAAAGCTAAGATAGCACTAAAATATAAGTTATACTTATTGAGTATTTCACAAACTGCCTTTTATATCAAAGGCAAAAAAACTTACTATTTCATGCTGAATTTATATCTAAATAATAAGTACCTATGATTAGTGGTGTGGTGTACACGAATGGGTCATATACAAAGTTACCAACGGGAAATAAATTTGCTTGCCCTTCCCGGTAGCTTCTATACCTCAGAAAAGTGGCACATAACAGATGAAATATCATGTCAACTCCGGTGACACCATTGCAAGTTTCTCTTTGCTCGAACAAGTTTCGCTACCAATAATCTCCACAAGAGCATTTACCATCTTTGAAATGATGAAATCGTTGGACATCTCGAAGAATTATTTCCCTATCAAAGATCAACGATATAAATTTGGCAGCAGAATGACAATCTCCACATACACGAAGGTTCTTCACCACACGGATTGTTGTCCCAGGTGGAGTGTTAATTAACCCAAAAGCAATGGCCAATTTCTCACTATGATATCTAAGAATCATTTCTTTCTCTTCTTCCTCCAGACCAGCATGAAAGACCAGAGAAGTGTCAGGTATATAACCAACTAATTTTAACTCCTTGACCAGCTCATCAAGTGCTCGGTGTAGATCTGTTGAAACATAATGTACTCCATCCCCAGAGAAGAATTCATGCACTACATTGTCTATTTCTATAGAGCTACACCCAGGAATCTTTACGACTCCTCTTTGAACCATCGATTTTCTTAAGGAATCCACGTCTTCCCAACTTCCTGATCTTGCATATAAGTTTGACAAAATGACATAGTCTCCACCATGAGAATCATCTAGTTCAAAAATTCGTTCTATAACCTTTTTCCCTAATTCCACATTTCCATGGCTACTACAAGCAGATAACAGAGTTCTCCAGAGTATAGGTGTGGGCTTGATTGGCAGTTCATCTATGAATTTATAAGCTTCTTCTAAACATCCAGCTCGACCTAGTAAATCAACCATACACCCATAGTGTTTGACTACAGGAGTAATCCCGTACTTGTCTTTCATACTATTAAAATATTGTTTACCTTCCTCTACTAATCCAGTATGACTACATGCGTACAATATACCTATAAATGTAATCCCATCTGGTTTCACTCTTGCTACTTTCATTTCTTCAAACATAGATATAGCTTTACGACCTTGTCCATGTGTTGCATAAGCCACGATTATTGCAGACCATGCTTGTGTATCTCTTACATCCATGTTTTCAAAGACAGAGATGGCATCATCCAAACTTCCACATTTCGCATACATATCAATCAATGCAGTGTTCACTTTTACATATCTATCAAAACCATTCTTCTTCACATATTCATGAATCCACTTCCCCAAATCCATAGCTCCCAACATAGCACAAGAAGATAAAGCACTGAGCATGGTAACATCCGTAGGCTCAAGTTTCCTCGCCTGCAGTTCACGAAATAATGACAAAGCCTCATTAGGTCTAGTATTTCGAGCATAACCTGTTATTATCGCATTATATGAAACAACATCAGGTTCCAGTATGGCATCAAAAACTCTTCGAGCCCCATCCACATCACCACACTCGGTGTACATATTTATCAGCGTAGGAGATACATACAAGTTATCATCAAGCCCAACTTTAATAGCGAGACAATGCAATTGCTTCCCTTGGGGCAATGCCTTAGCGCTAGCGCAAGCTTTAAGCTGAGAAGGGAAAGTGTATTTATCAGGAAAGAGACCATTTTGAAGAGCCCTACCAAAGAGAGAAACAGCTTTGAGTGGGGTGTTTGAGCGTGAATACCCACGGGCCATACTGTTCAAAAGCACGATGTCAGGTTGGGAAAATTTATCAAACAGCTGGTAAGCGTACTCCATGGACGACTCAGTGGGATGCTCTGTGCATAAATTAATGAACTTAGTAACTAAATGGAGATCAATTTGGAGATGGGTTTTGATGTTAAAGGCTTGAATTTGTTTGAGCTCTTTCAGAGAGGTGCATTTGTGCAGCAAAGAAACGGGATTGGGCGAAAAAGCAGTGTCGGTACCGTCGCAGACGGAGGGAGAGAATTGAATTGCCGGTAGAGATGAGCATGAAGCCATTGGAATGGGCGTTGAGAGCTTGTGACTCGGCTGATGGAGGGAAATGTGAAGCGGAGGCATTTGTGCGTAAAGATAGGAAGTTTTATCTGAATGGTGCCTGTTTAGGCCCGTTAAAGTACATTAGAAAAGAAAATTATTGGACCCAAATTTAGAGTTCAGACCATATAAAATTCAAGTGCTTTCTATCCCCAATAAGAAAAAGTAACCGTAATTAAGGGGTGTGACTGAGTGGTAGAGATTCATCTATCCTTAATCAAAGGTTAGGGGTTCGATCCTTGACTTTAGGTATGGAGCAGCCTTAAATCTTTGGGCTAGCTGTCCCATCCTGTGAGGTGCCTACAAACCAGCGAGAGGATTAGTCACTAGGTCCGTCGGTGGATACCCCAATCTAAGACCCAAAAAAAAAGAAAAAGTAATCTTCATTTAATTAGGACTTACACATGTATGATTTGATTCCTTAGGAATTAATCTGAAGAGACTTATTATATTGGAAATTATTAATAATCAAAAGCTATCGTAATTGTTCCGCATCATTTGCATCGCTACCCATAGACAAACGGTAACATGTAACTGCCAATTCAAGGCAAAATTGGATGTCCTAAAAACTAAAGCGAGTGGCACAATCCTACATTGCTATTTCCTAATTTTGTGTTGTTACCTGGGTCCTAGCTAGGGACTATGAAGTCCCGCTTGGATATAGATACCTCGGAGGCTAAGTGTGATGCTGTCATCTTTCTGGCCAGTTTTTATGTCTGTTTCATTACTTATATATTGTTTCTGCATATTCTTTAACTCTGTGTCTACTAATATAGTGTGAATCTAGATTATAACGTTCATAAATGTGTTTAGATGAATGGAACACTGTCGTTTTTGTGGGGTAGAACTTGCCAATTATATTTATGTACCCAAGTCTGAATTTGGCGGACTGAGGCTAACAAGGGTTGAAAGTTGAAACGAACGTAAGTTGCTTGTATCTTGTTGGCAACTTGCATTTGAACTGTTAAGTATCACAGTCAAAACTATTTTATGAGATACTTTCTTCCGCGTGCCTGTATATGTTTGTCTACGCGTGTATTTCACTCATCTTAATTAGAAGGGATAATCGACAATCAATAGAAGTGCCATCAAGTATTCTTAACGGCAATAGATTTGATGGTTCTTTTTATACCTACAGAGGGTTTTGTTGGATGAAATTGGGTAATCCAATTATGTTAATTGATGAGTCTATAAGAAGCCTGCGTGCACGGTGGTTCCACAAGATTAACATTTTAGCCAAAACATGGAGAACCCTGCTATTTGGTAATGTTCTTTCGTTTCTTTAAGTAATTTATTGCCTTAATAACCATGTGTTATTCAAAAGTTGCTAAAAAAACCCTGACATATAAAAATTAGCAAAAAAAACCTTAAGTTGAAATTTTATTAACTCACAGCCCCTGAAGCAAATCTGGTCAACAAATAGACTTGAAAAGTCTAATTTACCCTTACACTTAATCGATGTTGTGGTTGAAGCATGCAATGGAGGCGTGGACAACAGCAAGTGCGATTCTTTGAGTGAGGTCTAGCCCTATGGGTCAGAAATCCAAAAGAGCTTCAGCCTCCAAACGCACCTCCAAGGCCTCCACCTCCAGCCCTCCCATCCCTGCCACCTCCACCGCACCAACCGCCGCACCGGTGGCCGGCGCTCGCTCCCTTGATACGACTGCCACTCTACCTTCTCCACCAGACTCGCAATCACCTGATCTACCCAACCCCGCCATCTGTTTCGTCCAACACCCAACCCATCTTCCTAGATCTCGGACCGAATTTTCGGCCCTCCCACCCCAAGCTCCCATCACCGTCGGCCTCTCCCAGCCTGTTGATGGTGTGTCTTCGTCACCGCAGGGTTCTAGTGTACCGGGGACGTGTCTCCCATACGTAGTCGGTCCGGATGGCGTCCCTGGAGGTGCCGGCGGTGGCGACGATGGCGAGGTTCTGGCTCTGCCTCCCCCGTCGTCGCCCATGGAGTTCCTGCTTGACTCCGACGGCTTTCCTCCTTTATCGCCGTCCCTTGCGCTCCCGGCTGCCTCTCTACCGACGCCTGCTCCACCGCCCCCGTTGCCTGCTGTTTCTTTTTCAGTTTTTTAAATGGAAATTGATGTTCAAGCATGGATACGAGAGCGCAGGTTCAAGCAAAGAAACAAGTGATGTTGGAGTTGACATCAGACGAATCAAAGACGAGTCGTCCATGTCGCAAAATTTCTCCGAGCTCTCGGAGTACTCCTCTATGGACAGTGGACACACTATTTCCTGATGATATATTCGGTTTCCGGAGCTCCATGCCCAATATGTTTGACGAATCGGGTTTGTCTGGTGGATATTTGGCGGAGATATGAAATGAATCGGACCTTACTGTTCTTTTGATGCTTCTTTTTCTTATATTGATGCTTCTTTTTCTTATTCTTCTTCCTCCTCTGCCTCTTACTCCTGTTTTCTCATCTAAAAATGGCTCTGGTAACAAAAATTCTCTACTATTATCTATCTTTGGCATTGCTCTGTTCTGGAAATCATGATGATGAAAAGATACTGGTCCCCTAGCTGAGGATTTGGAAAATATCTTGTATTTCGTAGAGTTCGTAAACTAGTTCCTACCTGCGGATTCGAAGATACTTGATGGTTAAATGGGATTGATCCAGATCTGGTTTTGGTCTTTTAGTGGTTGTTGATCGGAAAGTTTGAATCCTTTTGCCTTAGATTTCAGATCTGGTTTTCTTTTTTCTTCCGGGTTGTCCTGAATTCCATTGTTTGTTCAAATCCTTAATTTTTCGTTCTTACAATCTAATTGTGATGTCTGCGAAAATGGGTTTTGCTTTTCAATTAGTTCTCATTGTCTTTGTTCTCTGATATTATCTCCAAATCCCTCTCTGCGAATTTCTGTCTTTGTGCTGTACTAATCTCTGTAAATTTCTATTTCTGTTCAATAAATAATAATAATGATAATAAATATAATAAATAATAGAAATTCATTTAATAAATAAATTTAATAATCATATCCAATATAATAATAATAATAATAAATTAATGATAATAATAATTATTATACATATAATAAATAAAATAATTATAATAATAATTATAAGAATAATATAATAAAAATGAAATAATAACATACATATAATAACACTAATAATATAATAAAAATTATTCTCATTACAATATTATAACAATAATAATATTATTATTGTTATTATTATTATTTATTATTACAGAATATAATTATTATTACAGAATATATTATTATTATTTATTATTACAGTAAGTATAGAATTATCTGTGAAATAAAACACAGATATGTAAACACAAGAAAGAAAAATTAAGGGTATTATGGTCATTTCACAGGCAAATAGGCTATAAAATTCGCAGTCAGCGCGCGTGGAGTAACAACACACGGTTAAGGGTTTTTTTTGCAGCAAAATTGAAAATATAAGGTTAATAGAGTAACATTTTATATCTCAAGATTTAATTAGCTACTTTCGTATAACACAGGGGTCGCTACAGTAATTTTGTCGAATTTACAGCAAGACGAAAATTAAATTAAGAATCAATTAACAATAGGTAGAGGTATTGGAGGAGGCTAGTGTAAGTTATATACTAGCTTTATGGAAATTTACAAAGGCCATAGCTTCGACTATGGACGTCAATTTCCAGTGCGAATCAGTACAAAGTTGATATATTCTAGTATTCTACTTCAATTAGTGTAGGTCACGGAGGGTTACTATATTGCTATGATTGCTTATAAATTGTAAACTTTCTCAAAAAGTGTGCCCAACCATATAGAGCACCGCGAGGAATGGTAACTAGGCAGTTAACTTCTGTATTGTGTGGGTATTAATGATGAATGTATAGACATAGAACTGTATTCCAATAAAAACTTTTTCACCTCTCCCTTTAAAGAAAAGACCTTAATCACATCCCTTAAACTTTTTTTTTTTTTTGGTTGAAACGGATAAAGACAAAGAGGTCTAATGCCTAAAAAAAAACGACAGAGAGAACATCATTTAAGGGGTGCTTGTTTCATAGGTATAAGAACTAAGGAATGGGAATGGAATGAAAATTAGAGCTTGGTAAGAAAGTATGATTGGAGAAGTTTTAGTTTGATTACCCATTTTGGAGTATTACTCCATTCCCCTCATAATTGAGAGGGATGGGATTCATTACTTTGTATATTACTCCATTGTGTATTACTCCATCTTAATTAATTAATTAATAACTTTAATTAATTAAGATAAAAGCTAATTAAT
>JAOTBA010000003.1:12534084-12546414 GCA_025629845.1 Erythroxylum squamatum | reverse complement strand
TGAACGAAGCCATCAACGAAACCATGTATGAACAAAGCCATACTATTACTTCTGCCCTTTAAATTTGTTGTGCGAAGCCATGCATGTAGTTTCAATTATGCTAGCATGTTATTGTGGCATAATTCAAACTAAATTTTTAATTCGTTAGAGAGACTCGAGAGGTATAAATTCATCCAAAAGATTATGCAACAACCACTCTTTTGAACTCATGTGCTTAGCAAGCTTGGAAAAGCTCTAAGCTCAACTCTCCATTCCTCCAGAGTATCTAGTTCACAGTTTTCTAAGAATTGGAGCTTAAGAAATCCACCTGGCAGACCATTTCCATTTCACAAAAGGAATTTGACAAAGTAATGGTTCATAAATATGGTGAGTTGTGAAGATGGTAATGGTTCATAAATTGAATATTAGTGACTGATGTTTTATGCTTTTTGGTGACAGTAAAGAAGTTGCCAAAGAATTGATTCTCTACAGTATAAGTATGGGTTTTTTGGATTTGCTGCAGTTTTGACTAAGTCTCAAGCTAAGTATATTACAGGTGTCATTAATGTCGGTGAATTGTGAACTTCGTTTGTTTAGCACTATATATTACTTGTAGAAAGTTGCATTCATTTCTTTGTTTATCGATGTGTTCCTGTAGACTGTAGTTATAACTCAAATATACTCTTTGTATTTACTGCTTGTTACTTTCAAAAGCTTATTGCATTTAACTCCATTTATTATTTAGAACTACCCCATCATCTCTTTTTCACCTTTAAAATGGAAAAGCTCAACACAATGTTACGCAGAGAGTAGAATGTTACAACACACTGATATGAAAAACTCTCCCAAAACTTCACTGATACGCAGAGTGAAGAATGTTACAACAGTGCGTTGATCAGATTCCAACCAGTAACATCTTCTATAGTAAGTTTATCCTCTCCCTTTCCCCCTTCTCACCCGCATATTTTTGTTGTGTTTAAAGGAATAAAAATGATTACAATACATCGCCTTCTCTGTCACCTATTAGTCACCATCATTAGTTGTTTCTTTTCTCTATCACCTATTGTTCTCCTTCATCTTTGCATGCTAGCAGTTTTCATTAGGCAGCATGGCTTATCTTATTTGATATATTGTAGAAATAGAATGAATAAAGAGGAACCGATTGGTGTAAGTTTGGAGGATTGTGATTCTGATAGTGCCTATACGAGATTGAAAGAAGAAATAAAAAACAAAGAAGGAAAAAGCGCTTATGTACTGAGTTTTAATAGTTTTATAATGTGTTATGCATTGTATCATAACCATTGTGCACTGTGCACCGTGTACCGTGCATTATGCACTATGCATAGTAACCATGCATTGACATTTGGATTGGTGTTTACCTAGTGATTATAATAATAAATACTTAATTTCTGGTGCAGAATTTTGTTTTGCTTCTCATTACTATGTTAAGGGGTTCAAAACTCAATTAAAGAAGTAGTAGTATAATGATAAAAACAATAATCTTTAAACTTTGACAATTTAGTTTTTCCTGTAAGCCTATTCAGTGAACTTGTATAGGAGGGACACGTTGGATGTTGTGTTTTTTATATGAATCTTTAAATTTTAAATTTCATTAATAAATAGAAAAGAGAAAGCTTTTTTAATCATCTAAGTTCCATATAAAACCTAATTTTTTAAATTAAGCTAAAAAGGATTTGAATGAAAGTTAAAAAAGAAAAAAAAAGTCTTAAAGTTCTAAAGGAGATTTCCACCGCTTGGAGTCTTGGTTAGAATAAAAAGATATTGATCATATTTATAAAATCTTAAAGAATAGAACTAAAGTTGTACTCCACTATCAACAGACGGATAAAAATGTTCCTTTTTCAATAAGATTATTAACAAATAGATAGAAATATTTGATTATTTATTAAAATATTATATGACGATAAAAGAAGTAATCTTATTAGAAACATATACTTGACTATAGACAACATTGCAAATTGACTAACTAGTATATAATCTTTTTTCATATTTTATGGTCAGATGACACCATCCTAAAAAGGAAACAAAGGAAAAAGTTAAAGAGGGAATGATATAGACAGGGTTCATAGGCCAAAAAAACACTTATTATCTTTTGTGACATTTCTAACCAATATATTCAAAGGAGTAAGGGAAAGCGTGGTGGAATTATTTGTCAAAGGTTACTATAAATGAGGGTGGAGGAAGAATTTCATAAAGCGATCGACTTATCATGGGATAAAAATAAACTTAAAATAAGTTTGATTGGATGAGAGCTAGATGGGGTCTTTGGAAACAGTTGAAAGGGAAAGAAACGAGATTAAAATGGAACTATGACAAAGGAACAATCGGTGCCAGTGAGGAGTGGTAGACTTTGAAGATTAAGGTTAGCTTGTTTCCCCTATTTTAAGTTATTTTCCTTTACTTTAATGCTAAATATTTAGTTAAATAATTTATATTTAATTTATTTATTTTTATAGGAGAATATCAATTTTAAAATATTTAAAGAGGAAGGGTTTGAACCTGAGTTTGAATGTAAGTTAGATATACATTTTAGATGTTTGGCTCGAGAAAAGATTACATTTTGTGCGATGTTGACCCTCCATAAGGACAACGAGAAGTTGAGGAAGTGTATGTACCTTCTTCACCTTATAATAATGAGAATATGGATGAGACTAGTGGTTTAAACAATTACCGTGTGATTGGTGATTGGGAAGAGATATGGAGAGAACCTACCCCGACCACTGCATCTACCCCTATTGCTACCTATCAAGCTACACATGATGAAGGGAGTGACAAAAGAAGATGAAAAGGCTTTTGGAGAGACAGAGTGCAACAATGGAGATGAATGCTTTCATTACGAAAATGTTGAACACGATGACTATTAGTGTATCATATAGTACTGGTGCTAGTGCGTCACATCATGATGTTACAAATGCTTTGAGAAAACTATGTATTTTGTTTGGTTTAGAGACTGGTACTTCTAAATTTTACTTTGCTTGCATGTTGATGAAGATCTGCAAAGAAGGTCCTTTTTTTTTCAATTTACCAGATGATACAAAGAGAATTGAATACATAAAGTTTACGTATGAGCATGGGAAGCATAAAAAATTTTAAACATAGTTTATATGCATTATTATGTTTATTTTATTGTTCTTATAATTTGTGCACTTATGTTGATATGGTGTGTTTTGAGACATTGTGAACTTGGTTAACTTACTTTTTTTATATTATGTTATCTTACTGGTAATCTATAATTTTATTACGTGTTATATTATTTATTTCTTTATATTTAGACATATAAGTGTCTTGTTTATTTAGAATATACTTTTATTTATTTAAAATATAATTTTACCTGTTGATTTGTAGATATGGATGATAATGTTATGCAAATTATGCAACTTCTGCAAATTAAGCAATTTTTTAAACCATATATACAAGGAACCATGCGTGACTTCCTATCAAATAGGAGAACTATAGATGAATGAATTATTGAATGGTAATGAAAAATGATGTTTTAATACATTTAGGATGAATCAAAATATATTTCGTCAATTATGCATAGTTTTGGAAAACAATTACGGTTTGAGACCTTCGGATATGATGTCAATTTTAGAGAAAGTAGGTTTATTCATGCATGTCCTAAGTAAAGGTGCTCCTAATAGGGATACCCCAGATCACTTCCAACATTCTGGTAAAACTATAAGCAGAGTTTTTAAAGAATTTTTTAGTGTCATAGACAGAATTTTAAGGGATATACTCATACCAAAAGATCCTGAATTCAAGGAGATTCCATTACAAATTGCCAATGATGCTAGATATATGCCACATTTTAAGGTAATTGAATATGTTCCTCCTCCCCCTTCATTACATTTTTCATTGAAAAAGGTTGTTTTATAATCTTATGATTATTTTTTTATATTAGGATTGCATTGAAGGTAGTGATGGTATATATATAGTGGTAGTTGTTGCAGAGGAGGATCAAATGTGATATAGAGGATGGAAAGGAATAATGATTACAAATGTATTGGCAGTATGTGACTTTGATTTACTATTTACGTATGTTTTAGTGGATTAGGAGGGATCAACACATGATTTTTGTATTTTCCTTGATACAATTGGTAATCCGAGAATCAAAATTTCAAAACCACCGATAGGTAATTTTAAGATTTGTAGGATTTGTTATTCATGATTTAGATTTTTTATGATATCATTCATACTAATTATATTGCCTCTATGAACCGTCAAGTAAATATTACTTGGTTGACAAAGGCTATCTGAAAAGAGAAGCATATTTAATCCCTTACCCAAAGACAAGGTATCATCAATTGGAATTTCGTGGTGCAAATCCAAGGGGATCTCGATAAGTTTTTAATCTAGCTCATTCATCATTGACAAGTTGTACTAAGAGGGCTTTCAATGCTCATCATTGACAAGTTGTACTGAGAGGGCTTTTAATGTTCTTCAGGCTTAATGGAAGATATCGGAGAAAATGCCTAAGTATTTATTGATAGATCAAAATAGAATAATTTGTGCAGCTTTTACGTTGCATAATAACTATATTAGAAGAAGTATAATTGGCGACCCAGCTTTTAACATCATCGATCAAGATCATGAATTTATAACTCTATATGTATTTTAAGATGTTGAAGTTAACTCTACATAAGAAGACGCTGAAGAACAGAGAACTCTAGAGATGACAACTATTCGTGATAACATTGCTTCTAGTTTAATGGCAGTTAGACGTCATTCTTATATTATTATAAACCTTTGTTTTAAATGATGGTGTTGACTACTTTTGCTCTATTTGAATTGTGTTGTTAAACTTCATTTATATTGTTATATTTTATTCTTGGATGTATCATTATCTACGAAATTTTTGGTTGATTTATGTTCATGATTTTGTTATTATTGTTGTTGTTTTTGTTATATCTGCTATATTTTTTATTAGAGTTATAAATTTAATTTTTGTAAACTTAAATATCTAAAATCTAAATTCTTATTAGAATATTCAAATAAGATATAATACTCATGCCCTTATAAATTTTTTTAAAGTCACATCCTCGTATATCATTTTACAGATAAATAACTAATACTAAACAACTTATTTTACCAAATATCTTTAATAAATGGTTGATATTATCTGCTGGTTAAATCAGCTGATATAATCCACTGTCAACTAATCATTTATAGAATTAGCTAACAGCTAATACAATCTACTGATTGCCAAATAAGGCCTATGTTTAGGGAATTTAAGAGAACTAAATGCGTGATTCCTAGCACGTCACTTCCTCCATTGGGTTTATATTCTCGACCAATTTGTATATCTACCATAAAGATCTAGCTATTGTCCTAAAGAAGCTCAATTTGATTGCAACTTCATGGTGGGTAGTTGATAAATTTGAGCTTAATATTGTGTGCTCCTATGGATGTATACAACAAGACCTCCCAGAGTTCTCTTTTGTAATTTCTGGTCTATTTTTTAATTGGCAATTTGTTAATATTAGTTTAAATGACATGTGACTAGCTTGAAACAATTCAAAAGGAAACTATTTAGGGAACCCTTTTTCACCCAAAAAAAATGAAGTGGAAAAATAGTTGTCAAGTTGAATCAGACTCGACTATAATTATAGATTTATATCAATGACATAAGTTTGGTTACAACTTGGATGTTTTGTTAGGTTGAGACAATTTTGGCAATCTGAAGTGCATATGGTTGCATCGGAAAGTTTAAAATCAAACTAAAATATTGAATAATTCAAAATTTTTAGTCGAAGGATTTAATTTTTTAATATTGCTTTTGGTTAGTGCTTTTTATAGGCTGAGAGGAAGTAATCGTGCAAGTCAGAAGCTACCTAATAAAGAAGGAAAATATATAGGGGTGTCTTTGTTATAATTTACCAAGAATCCTGTTACAACTTTATAGAGCAGTGGAGTTATTATACTGCACCAAAAGAACTAAGCCTTTGACTCGACCTCCATGAACCTCACATTACTCGCCGTTGTTTGATCAGAGATGGTTTACGATTTGTTTGACAGAAGTGTACGTGCCCACTATAGCAACGAAAGCCCCCACTACTATTGTCATCAGAACAATGACCAACTCCAATCCAAAACTTGGAGAAGCTTTGTTGATCCTAAGGTAGCAAAGGCATGGAAATATCACTGATACAGTGACACTTAAAAATGCACCAATGAATGCCATAACGTACGCAAAAAAGGGAACAGTCAAGGCCACAACTACTGTGCTGATCAGAATGGTGGTTCTGATGAGAATGCTGAATAGTTTGTTGTTGCGGAACAGAACTTTATCCTCAATTGATTCAGCGATTGGCGTAATTATAACTGCATACTTGGTCAGGGGGTTCAATAGAGTAGTATATATGGCTATTTTTGTAACAATTTTGTTGATGGGAAGATTTAAGGTCACCTGAGATTTGACACGTTCACCATACATAAGGTACCCTAAAGTCGCCGTGGAGCCATAAGAAAAGGTGCTAACTATATAGCAGACAAGTAAAACCTGCAACAAAAGATAGATAAGTAGTCTTTTTTAAACTCTGTATGAACTTGACCTAACTCATCACTGTATCCTTGTACCTTGGAGAAATGGATTTTATCTTTCATGGAATTGGACAAGGTGGGGAAAATTGCATGGCCGCAATAACAAAAGACGTACATGCTTATGGCAGTAGGCAATCCTCCCCAATTCAAAAGCAATCCTTTCTCTACAAATCCCACGCCATCAACTGCACCAGCCCATACAACACAAAATACCAGCATGATTGAAGCCAGGACCCCACCAGCAGAAACATATGCCAGAACATCTAAACTCCTTAACCAAGTGGTTGGCAGAATTACAAGTGCTGTCAGCAGAACAAATCCTTTCTTGCCTCCTAACTTTACGACCCCAAATTTAAAAACCATATTTGGAAACAGTTTGTCTAGATTGTCACCTTCTAGTATAAGATACTCTACGGCTACTAAATATAGCTCAAGATACATGAAAATGGATACTAGAACCCTTCCTTTGTTTCCAAAAGCTCTCTCTCCCACATCAGGATAGGATTTAATAGCTGGGTCAGTATCCATGCAGCGTCTTTGAAGCAATCCTGTGTAGCAACATACAACTGCTGCTACGATAAGTAGAATTAAGCTTAGCCAACCTCCTTCAGAAAGGGCATATGATATTGAAAGTATGCCAATACCTGCACATGAAATTGTTAGGAATATAACATATCAAAAGTACAATTGACGGTTATAAACAGTATGCTCATGTTAGTATATAGAAGTTTGAGGAATTGGTGCTTGTTAAAGCATAAATGTTTGAAACATAGTTCCTGAAAGGCCAATGGTAAGGAAGAGGGAGATCAGAAATTACATTAATTGGCCAGCTAGAGGAAATTTGTCATCTCCTTTTTTGGTTTACTAAAACTAGGATAGAAATAAAGAAGCAACCTGATAGAGCATTCAGGCCATTGAAACAAGTTCTGACGAAGGTGGTGCCTTTCACAGGTTCCTGGGCCTTTGAGACCTGGTTTTGGCTCTCCATTTCTCCTACTCTTGAGCATTCCATCTTTTGTTGCCCACTACACAATATAGCTGGTACATATAGGAGAGGGTAGGGCAACGTTTGCCTTACAATGATGAAGTGTACATTTCATTAAAAAAGTACAGGATTCTATATTTTGGTGGTGTGTAGTCTCAATGATTATTGGAAGTGACTAGTGATGTAAGGATCCTCAAAACCACAAAATTTTTTTATTTCCATTGCTATATAAATTATCCACTATAATTGTCTCCCTTGTTGATTTTGTTTGAAAGTGCAAATGATGACTAGATAACCATTCTAATCAGAGGGTGTTGTTTGCTTCATTTTCGGACAAGTCCAGAAAGAAAACGCCTCTCGTGTCCCCTTCCACTTATTTCATAATTGTATGTGAGGTGTGAAAATTGTTTGGTAACTTTGGCCAAGGTCCATTAAGTTCTACACTAAAATCTGATAAAGCTTTGTGGGACTTCGTTAAAGTAGACAGGTTTTGCAGCTATATCAATGGACTATCATTAAACCTTTGATTCAAATGGTACTTCCAACGTCTCTTGTTGTAGCCTCTCTTTTGGGTTTTAGACCCTACAGCATATCCATACAACTACTGATGTCATGGAGGAGTCTTTCATGCACGAACCAACTATGACATGTTTGACCAACCCTGAACTATAAGGAACTTTGCATGATATTCGAATATATAATTCATGTCTGTATTAATGCAGAGCTTTAGTAGCACGAAGAACTTTGAATTGAGTGCACTGAAAACAGAAAAATAAAGATACAAGCATTTCCAAATTTGCCGATATTGCAGAAATTATGCTAAACACGAATAGAACGTTAAGTACAAAACCCCGAACTATACTTTGGTCGTCATTTAAAAGTTCCATACTTTTTGATCTTAATTTAAATGTTCCATATATATCTATATACACATAATCTTAGTTACTACAAGTGCTGTAGTTCGACTGCTTTTTGGGCAGGAAGTTGCAATGCTTCGTTCTATCACAGTAAGGAAGAAATGGTCATATAAAATTAGTGTTATATGAAGTAGCTATCATTTTAGTGATTATTAAAATTAGTGCTACTTATGTCACTTTTATATACCTTAAGTTGTTTGTTGATACGCAAATTACAACATTAGACTTAAAGATCATGAATGACACTAAAATAATGGTCATATACTTAGTTCAATTGATTAGTATTAGTGGTCATGCATATAAGACATTGTACGTTGTGTGTTGTTTTGTTAACAAGCTCAGAAACTCAGGGATTTCTACATTTTAACAAATTCTAATGAATCAATCTTTCTTTCCACATTGTCCGAATTGAATTCACGTTCATGGATAGAAACTATGCTCCTTTTTCTTTTTACATTTTTTGACCAGCGAATTTCAAGCATTCAATTTCTTTATCAATTAATGCTGAGTGCTTTCAAAGACCTAGCTGAGTTTGATGCTATAAATCAGCACAAGCTAGCTAGATTGTGATAGGAACTTGTCTACGAGACTTCGATGGCTCATATCAGACTTAAAGCTATTGGAATGAACTGTGTCTATAACTCCAAGACATCATAATCTTGAACAGTAGCATCTCTTTGTTAGAGGAAATAGCAGAAAAATAAAATTCGAATGGATTATCTAAAACACAAGGCGTCGTGAAAATCACTGCCTTAAGTCGAAAATTTCCCTTCTACGGTGCAGCAAGATAATGGGATCCAACCCCAGGATTAACACTTTCTCCACTAGCTTCGGTGCACTCCAAAGGGCGGAGTAGAAACTACTTCCAAAAATTAATAAAAGTAGACAAAAGCAAAATAGAAAAGGCAAGAAGATATGTGTATAAAAGGTGTTTTTATATAGAAGATGCATGTCTTATATAGGAAAATGAGCAGAATCGTGACTGTGGGAGAGAGCAAAAAGAACAAAGTGCGTGTCGTAAACAAGATGGGCAAGCTATTTAGATAGAAAAAACAAATGACCGTTTGGGTGTATTAAAGAATAATAATAAAGATGGGAAATGTTTTCGATGTTTGGATATAATAAAGACTAATAATATCCATGATGGTTGTTCCAGAGTAACAGCTAGGATGATATGCGTTATTATGTAATAAAAGTGAGGTATAACTGACAAGTTTTTAGAACAATCAATATCAGCAATTCCCCACTTGGTCCAAAACTTGAGAAATAAACTGTAACAGTTTAGGAGAAAAATAGGCGAACAACTAGGTGAACTAAATCTTGAACTTGGTGTCCAAGAAATTTCTGAGAGAGAACCTACTAGAAAAATAAACAGTCTCAAAATGATCTGGTCTCATAATCACTCTAGAGAGATAGCCCAAATACTCTCATTGGAGGGTGGCTAGCACCCCCCCCCCCCACAATCACGTAGGTGAGTCCATTGTGTATTGCTCACACCACCCAAATTTAGGTTATGGAACTCATTAAGGATTAAACAATCGAGCCTCAACAAACACAACAAAGTCATGATAAGGGATGCTATTCAATAACTAAATATCTTATTATTATTTCACAAACAATGTACAAGTAAGTAGTTACCACATAACTTCGTTTGACACATTGAACTTGATTTCTCAAGTCGGGTGTCCATTATGAGGTTACTATACAATTGGGCTCAACGCCATCCCTTTAGCATGCTCTAAAACTAGTTTTCTACTTAAAGCTTTTGTAAACGGATCCGCTAAGTTTCTTTCTAACTTGACATATTCTAGAGAAATTACACCATGTCTAATTAAAGTACATATAATTTTATGTCTCAATCTGTTATGTCTACTCTGCCATTATATGTCTTGTTCTTGGCAACATGAATGGCAGCTTGTGAATCACAATGAAGGAACACAGAAGGAATTGGTTTTTCCCAAAGTGAGATATCTGCTAAGAGATTCCTTAGCCACTCAGCTTCCCGTCCTGTCAATTCCAAAGCCATAAACTCAGCCTCCATTGTTGATCTTGCAATACTTCTTTGCTTGGACGATTTCCAAGACGCTGCAGCTCCTACTAAGGTAAAAATATAACCACTGGTAGTTTACATCATTACTCTTCGTAAACTAGTTAGCATCAGAATACCCCTCCAATACAAGAGAACGACCACCAAAAGATAATCCATAATGCATAATATTTTTCAAATACCTCAACAAACGATTAAATGCATTCCAATGCTCTTGACTAGGATTATGAGTATACCTACTATGTCTACTCACGCAGTATGCAATATCAGGACGAGAATAGTTCATTAAGAACATCACACTACCAAGAATTTTAGCATACTCAGCTTGGTTTACACTGTCACCAAGATTTTTCTTTAAGGCAACACTAGGATCATAGAGAGTTTTGATTGGATCAAGTTCATAGTAACTAAACTTCTTCAAAATTTTCTCAACATAATGAGTTTGATTCAACATAAAACCAGAGTCAGTCCTATCAACTTTGATTCCCAAAATAAAGTCCACAAGTCCATGATCTTTCATATCAAAAGAAGACTTTAGCAAACTCTTGGTAGTATCAATGAAAGATAAACTAGTACCAAAAATAAGAATATCATCTACATAAAGAGTTATGATTACATAACCATTGGTATCAGATTTCACATAAATGCAATAAATAGCATCACAAGAGTTGAAACCATGTTTGTAAATCTCACTTTCAAATTTTTCATGCCACTGTTTGGAAGCTTGTTTAAGTCCATACAAAGACTTAACCAACTTACACACCTTTTGCTCTTGACTAGGCACTATAAACCCCTAGGGTTGGGCTATATAAATTTCCTCATCTAGATCACCATTCAAGAAAGTTGTCTTAACATCCATTTGGTGCATATGAATCTTAAATACTGAGGTAATAGCAAACAACATCCTTTTAGATGCAATTTTAGTAACAGGAAAGTATGTGTTAAAAAAGTCCAATCTTTCTTTTTCTTTAAAGCCTTTAATCACAGCTCTTGCCTTGAACCTCTCAATGGTTCCTTTAGCTCTCAATTTTTTTTGAAAATCCACTTACACTTTAAAGGCTTACACCTTCGAAGTAGATCAACTAAAACCCAAGTTTTATTAAACATGATTGACTCTAACTCACTATCTATGGTTCCTTCCAAAATGTAGCATCCACAGATCTCATTGCTTCCTCATAAGTTTTGGGATATTCCTCAATAATATAAGTCACCATAAAACTGTCATCCATCTTCTTAGGTTTTTTCCACCACAAAGGAAGTAATAAAGTCAGAACCAAAACTAATGGGTACTTTAGCTCTTTTGCTTCTTCGTAGTTCAATATTTTCCTCTTCCTCTACTTCATCAAAAGTAGAAGAACTAAGGATAGACTCTCAAGGAACTTAGACACTCACTTTTATAGGAAATATACATCTCTTGACTCTATAATTGGTCCATAAGTGTTAGATCCTTCTTCTTTAACCATAAATCTATAGGTAGCACTATTAGAGCACTATTAGAGGCATATCCCACAAAAATTGAATCAATGATCTTAGGCCTAATTTTCTTCCTCTTATGTTCAGGTAGAGCAACTTTAGCAAGACACCCTCTCACTTTCAAAAACGCAAGTTAGGTAGATAACCTTTCCAAATTTCATAAGGGTTTTGATCTAGTTTCTTATGAGGGACTCTGTTTAGAATATAACAAGTTGAAAGAATAGCTTCCCCCCCCAACATAAAATTAGGTAAACCAGAGAAAATCAACATTGCATTCATCATATCCTTAGGTGTCGGTTTTTCCTCTCGTCTATTTGATAGAGTGAATATTTGCTAAATATATTAATGATTTTGTTGACATTTTGGGT
>JAOTBA010000003.1:12519267-12529421 GCA_025629845.1 Erythroxylum squamatum | reverse complement strand
TCTCACTGATTAGGAATTTTAGGACCTCTTTCATTCTGTTGGCCAAAATTTTGTCAATGATCTTATATAGGAAGTTGGTGCATGAAATAAGTCTGTAGTCATTCCAAGAATTTGGGCTAAAATTCTTAGGGATCAAACACAGATGTGTCTTGTTTATTTCCTTCAATAGGGCCCCTTTTAGGAAAAGCATCCTTGACTATCCCCCCCAAACTAGTCCAAGTTGTCTGATTAAAAAAACCATTCAGCCCATCTGGTCCTGGGGCTTTAGATCCATTCATGCTACAAACAACCTTCTCAATTTCCTGATCTGAGACCGGTCTTGATAACCAAGAATTTTCATTTTCTGGAATCTTAACATTTATGAATTGTGCAAGATCATGGTTATGTAATAACAAAGAGTCTTCTGAACCCAATAGCTTTTGATAGAATGCCTTGGCCTGTTTAGCTAAATCATCTTGTCCATAAACTACCACTCCTTCTTCAGTTTTGATAGAGGAGATTCTATTAATGTTCTTTCGGGCTAACAACGAATTGAAGAAAAACTTAGTGCATCTATCTCCTTCATCCAATTGACTCTAGCCCTCTGCTTGTATAAAGAGCATTGATTATCCACCACCTTTAAATATTGTTTTAGAGCTTCCTTTTCTGCTGTGACTAGATTTTCATCTAAGGGGTTTACAGCCAGTGATTTTTGAATATCGAAGAGATTCTCTCTTATGTTGTCAACTTCCTTTGAGAGATTCTTGCCTCTCCTATTGTTAAGGATCTTCAACTCCTGTTTGATAGCCTTAAGTTTCTGTATACAAATATACTACTTAGTCCCATAACAACCATGCTCTAGCCCCTTCAAAATTGCTTCTTGAAAGCCTTCCACACTAGCTAGGAAATTGTTAAATCTGAATGGTGATGCATTCTGGAGTTGGTGACTAGGAAATCAATCCTTATTAGAGTATGATCAAAAATTCCAAGATCTAGGAAATTCACAGTACTTCTTGGGAAGGTAGTGAGCCATTCTACATTTATCAAAGCTCTATCTAGTTTTTTCCTGATGTGCCAAGTAGATCTTTGCTTATTGGACCAAGTAAACAAACGCCCTTCCATCTTAACATCTAATAGCTCCACCTCCTGCATACATTCATACAAATCAGGAGAAAAGTTGTGTAAGTTGCAGTTACCTTCAGCCTTTGACCTGAAAACAGTAGTATTAAAGTCCCCACACACCACCCAAGGGAGGTTTACTGAAACCTTAATTCTCCGTATATCATTCCATAGTTTTGCTCTTTGAAACCCTGTGTTGAAACCATAGACAAAAGTAGATAAAATATGAGAATTATCCAGTTTAAAAGAGATCAGGGTATGTATATGCTGTTGTCCAGAGTCCAGAACTTCCATTTTCAAAACTTCTACATCAAAAGCTATGATAATCCTACCATAGACATGACAGTGATGATTAGTAATAAACTGCCAATTGGATCCTAGACAAACCAATTTATTCAAATTTGCTTCCCTAATTTTTGTTTCCAACATACAAAAAACCTTAGGCTTTTCCTTTAAGACCAAATCCCTTAAAGCATTGAGCTTGGAGGGATTATTTATTCCTTGAACATTCCATACTATCAATGTCATAATCAAGTAGTTTTTCTTTTGGAGCTTTTCCTATTGCTCCTCACACTTTTTCTAGACATGACCTGTTCATAATTTTCCTCTAGATTACTGCCATTCTGCATATCTGCCCTTGGAATACTTTGTGCTTTTTGTTGACTAGTGGCAGCCCCTTCACTTGGATTAGGATCATTTGCTTCCAACTCTTTACCCCTATTGCTTGTTGAGCTACTGCAGTCTTCAGCTGTTTTATGAGTTGGTTCCTCCTTTTGCTGAACAGAAACAATGTTATTCTCCCCCTAAGTTGGTTCTTTTGTTGTTGTAATTTCATTTGAGGTCGGGTTCATCCCATGGCTTTCCTCTACAAGTGCAAGCTCCTCGATCTGTTTGTGATCCTCATGCTCAATCTCATTCTTACCCAATCCCATCACTTCCCAATAATCTCCTTGTAAGAATTTTCTACCCGTAGGTTTCCAAGCCTTGCCCTAAACTTGTAGTGATGGTTTCCATTGACAGGTTACCAAAACCTTATCCTCTCTAAGAGAGTTTTCATTAGCTAGCCTTAGGATAGGGATACAATCTTTCATTTCCTTGGTAATGTCCATGCTAATACATAATCTAACGAAACATACTCTTTTCCTTAAAGGTGTATTCTCATCCATGCAAATAGGCTTCCCTAGATAGCTGGCCAACATACTTAACCCCTTAGTAGTCCAATATTCCAAAGGAATATTGTGGATGTTAACCCATAGTGGAATACTCTTCTTCCTAGTTTTCTCTAGCTCCATTCCTGGCTACCAATTTTTTAGGAATAAAGGGAGCTGTGTTATATTCCAAGGACCTTCTTTTAGTACCTTTAGGGCTTCCGATTTGGAAGAAAAGGTAAAGATAATATTATCCTCCTCAGATAACATTACCTCCATGAACCCCCTACCTTTCCAATTTCTAGTAGCCCATGCTTGTATGATAGGAAAAGCAGGCCTTTTTTCCATAAAGAATCCAACTAGGGTAGCTTCCCAAGTCTTTGCACCTTGCTGTAAAATGTCTAGGCTAGGAGCTATCATCAGCTTCCCTTCAAATTCAACCGGAGGGCTGAACACCAGTGGGGAATCAGAGTCATCACCCACAACTTGTTTCCAGGTTCTCCTAGTGCCTCCTGCCCTGTTTCCAGCAGCAGTAGCTGCAGACCCCTTGGGATTAGCTTCTTTAGAAGGATTAAGAAAGGTTTTGGCAAGGGGAATAGGGGTGGGGGGTGAAGGATTGGAGGAAGATGGAAAGGCTAAATTAGGGTTAGGGTTAAAGTTAGGGCTAGGAAATGTGGATAAAAGAGGTAGAAAGTCTGAGTTCATGTTTTTGTTTGCTTGCTTGCAGGTCAAATCTGAGGTAGCCAAGAAGCCGGGAAGGAAGTTGGGAAGAAAAGAAAACAGGTAACGGTGCGTTGTTGAATGAGAATCTGGATTTGTGGTAAAGGGGTGGTTTTTGAAATGTAAAGATATTATGAAATCAAACATTTTGTACTATAACGGGCCCAAGTGATTACTAAAACTCTGATGTGTTCAATAAGTTTTACATCTTTTGTGATTGAAATTGTTTTCAATAAATCGGGCCGTTTTGATTATCGATTTTTTCGCATATGCGTTTATTGTTAAAGAAAATTTATAATGAGATTGTTTCAGTTTATGGCTCTGAATATTAGGCTTCAGAAGTGGGGTCCAGCAGTAGAGACATATTGCTTATAGAGAACAACAATTCTAATTTTTCAATTATTGAAAATATAATTGTCTAAGAACAACTCTTATTGGATAAGAAAAGGTAACAACTTAATTCTAGGACTTAGATCTATAGAGATAGATTAGACATTGTTCACCTATTCTATTTGAGATATCAGATACTTATGAAGTATTAAAGATATCCATTATTCTATGTATGAGTTGATATTTGAGTTTAAAGTGATAAGGATGTTTACATTAGAAGTAAATCCTATTTAAGGTCGCTAATTAATCCATAATACATTTTTCATTTAATGGAAATGATTATTTGGATCCATAAATTCTTTAATGAACTTGATATAGTTCCTTCCATTATTTAAGAGAGTAATGTACTGTGGAGCATTAGAGTCATTGAGCATACAAAAGGAGCTAATGTCTCATCAAAGATCCAACGATGTGTTTAGGCAATTTTTCTTAATTATGTTGATAATTAAGATGGAAGTTGTAAGATTTAAGCAAGTGCTGACTATAGAGAATTTAGTAGAATTCTTCCATTAAGCCATTGTCCCAACAGTAGAATAATCATCATATGGTGATATAGAATGAGATACTTAAACGATTGGCTTAGTACAAGTGGGAGATTATTAGTTTATTCCCTATAACCAATTACTTTAGTTTTGGTTTCTTAATAATTATTTAAAGGCATTCGTTAGCTTGTACATGTTTAGATGTATATGATAAAGTCCATGGAATAACTGCATATTGCAAATAAAATTATAATGAGATTACAATAATGAGATTTATATTGCATTTATGTACTATCCCTAAATTGTTCATAGTTATTGTTTTTATTAAGATTGGACATTAATAGAATGCAAAAAGACTAGCATATGTTATGTTTTTCCTTATGAAGGAAGTAATTGATCTCATAGGCTAAAGTATAAAGATACTTAAACAAATGTGTGGGCGCTTGTTAGAGAACAAGTTTACTGAACAAACATTTGGAGCATTACTTGTATGTCTATGGAATTCTTATTTTGATGATTGTATAAGTGATCCTTTGCTTGAGGTCACCAAAGTTATCTTGTGTAGGGATTGTTATGTTTTGATACTACTTATGACCTATTTAATTATGGTTCGGTCAATTAGTAGTCATTAGATGTAGCACGAATTATATGGAGGTAGTTATGTGATCAAGATAGGATTCATCACCCTAAAGTAATTAAGGAGAATGTTCAGTTGTTCCCTACTAGTAGTGATTTGGGAAATCATTGGCCAAGGTGGAATGACGTTTTATAAATAATTTACAAATATCATTAATTGAATCAATAGATAATTGTGGAGAACTAATATGATTGGACTTTAAATAAAGTAGATATTAATTTTATGCTTTATGTCTAATCAGAATAATGTATGATGAAAGGATTGACTTATACTAAAAAATCATGTACGGAAAGATTAGTCAAAACTACTTTGACATTCCTAAATATTCGGGTGGTCATGATGCGTTGCTAAACGGTAATGTTGATCTATGATTATAAATTATTTAATTGGAGAATTAAAAATAACTTAAAAGGAGTTTTAATTTATCTATTTCTAATAATAGATTAGAATTATAATTTATAATCGTTGCCAACATATTTAGGAACCTAATGAGTCTCACATAAAGAATAGGTTGAAGAGAGCAAAGTTATTTTAATCAAGTTGGACTTGATTGTAAAGTTTGAGAAAATTTATAATTAAATATGAGATATTTAATAATTGGTATTTAATTAGAATTATTTGTAATTCTAATTAAAATTTAATCGAAATTAAGATTTAATTTTAATTAAATTACTAAAACGTTCAAAACCTATTATAAATAGGCTTAAGCTTTAATGGAGCTAGCACTTCTTGCTTAACCCTCTCTGTAAAAGTTACATAGTTCTCTTGTAGCACCCCACTCCCATAGGGCATATTCCCGAACAAACCGATGGTATTCAAGAATACACTCTACAAGGGTGGTATACTAGGACAGACAATCAATCATAACCATTAAAAACTTTTCATGCATCACACGCATATTTTGGAAAACCAATATTCAATTTTAGCCCATTTTATTCATAAACATTTTCATATTCACTTAAATCATATTTCACATTCAGAAATCATTCAAACTATTTATTTCAACCATTTAAATCAAACATATCATATGCATATGTAATGCTCATAAGACTCACTTTTATTTGTTATTATTGTGACCGAGTGCCTATAATCATCCCGTATCTATTGTGGATATCGAGCTCATTAATAACTGTCCCTTATCCGTTGGAGATACAGGGCTCATTTTACATAGTAAGCTAAAGGCTCTTACCACATTCTAAGCTTTAAGCTCTTTTTCACTTTCTAAGCTTTAAACTCTTTTTCGGTAGCTACTCCTGTCACAACAGCCTTTATGTTGTCATGTATTCATGTAATGCAATGCATCACATTCACATATATTCTATTAGTCACTTGATTTCAGTTTCACATTCACATTCACATTTATCATCAGACCTTAGTCCAACATTCAACAATAATGTTGATATCACTTATTCATTCAAATTCACATTCAAGGAGCACTTCCAGTGATTTTTACATGTATGAAAAGCCTCAAACATTTATTGTACAAAATCAACACATCCACATCAATCATATTAGTAGTAATTCAATACAGAAATTTAAAACAGAACAAACAATGAAAATGAGACCATCTAGGTCGACTCACAGTACGCTCTAGATTAGCATTAACTTCTATGATCAGGAAACATCTAGATGCGGATGTTCTACCCTATATATCAACATCATGTAAAACACATATTGCACACACATTATTAATTGCACAATCTTATGAATACTCAATCACATATATATGTTTATGTGTTGTGTATAATGCATGCTCAATGACAATCCTGGGTATATTACCTAAATTCACATCTTATGTTCATTCTCATTTCATAAATCATATACGTTTAATTAAACTTAGGTTTACACTTCATTTGTACATGACCATTCTAAGTTCACCATTCAATCCTTATCCTTTGTATGTGTCTAGCTTATTCCTAGGCTTACACCTCAAGAACACTTAGTTATTCTAATATCATAGATCAATTTCTCGTCATTTCTTTTCTAACGTTATATGCTCTCATAATACCCAATTCTCATTCCCATTTACTTACTACATATTACTCAACTCCTTTGAATCATAACTACAATCATATGAACATCTTCATTCCCATTATACTCATGCCTTTGGTACTTCGATATCAACAATTCATTCACTAAGTTATAACCTTAATTATCATTTCATACATATCACACATTTAGTCACTTAATCCAAGAATCATTCTAGGTTTAATTCAAGCTCCAGTCAAGCCTAAATTAAGTCCAAATGGCCAGTGAATGTTTGTTGTTGGACATTCTCGGGTTTTCCAGCTTTCCAGTTCGCCCATGTCCTTTTGAAGGGACATCGTGTCCGTTGGACGAACATTCACGGGACACCTAAAGAAATATGAAATTTTGACCCTTTAGCCAGTAAAATCGAAGTCCTCTTGGAAAGAATACTTAGACAACCTCAATCTGACATCCACAGCTAAAGTTATGCCTCTTGCCCCAAAATCTATCCAATTGCATCCATATTTTCCAAATTTCTAACTTTTTACTTGCTACATTCAACACCTTATGCTTGGTCTATCATTTCTAGCTTAATTACTCATCATTTCCCCATCATTCTTAACTCCATGTATACTTAATATCACCCATAAACAAATTATAGTCCATGATTGATCATGAACATTAAAAACAAAACATATACATATATACATTCATCATCAACTTTCTACACATGTTCAACTTCATTTCTACTTTCATTTCACTTCTAACTATCACCTTAATTCTTCCCATTTCAAGACACCACATTACTCCCTTTCTTTAGCTCTAGACTCATTTTAGTTCATCTCTAAAACACCCAAATAGATCCACATTAATACACCAAGAAAACAGAACATAAAATCCATTATCTATAAAAAAAATTTGCACTTTTTCCTACACCATCTTTAATGATCATTCTAACTCCAATCATCTCAACAACAACTTATGAAATATTGATCATCATATATATAAAAGCAAGACATGAATCTACCCACATTTCTCATTCATGTTTCAGTATGTACCAATCCTCATTTTATGATCATTTAACTCTTAATATCATCAAAACATGTTTCATTCAACAAATAAAGAAGAGTAATGCTTTATACTTACTTGATTACTTCAAGATCTTCAAATAACACTTAACCCTTGGTTCTCCCATGCATCCCACGATCATCATCTTGTCAAAGTAGAATAGGTGGGTTCTTTATCAAGAAGAAAAGATAGCAAAAACTTTGAAGTAGCTAGTCATGGAAGAAAGCAAGGTTCAACTTTGATGCTTGGAGAAGAGAGTGTCATGAGAAGGAGAGGAAGATGAAGAAAATGAAGAAGATGAAGATGAGAGAAGCTAACGAAGAGAGGAGTAAATAGCAAGTGAAAGACCAAAATGAGAGTGGATCTTTCACTTCAAAAATATCATAGGTTCACTTTCTAATAGTCCTCTTTTGGTCTTCTAACTAGCTAGTCCCTTTGTTGTAACATCCCATTACCCACGTTGAGGCTAGAACAATATATATATATGAGAGATTATTGAGAGATTAGAAAATGTATTTCATGCTCATGCATTATATGATATGCACATACACGTAAATATTGAACTTATGCACATTAAAATAATTGTACATGCATTCATTGACATATTTCGGGTATAATTGTTTATAAATGTGATTGTATTGAGAATTGTGGTTTTTATATTTTGAAAACTGATTTGGAGAGTGTATTTAGTGATTTAGAATTTTTGGTGAATTTTAGAAAAATTTCTAAAAATTTGGGTAATTTTTAGACTAGGAAAAATGCCAAGAGGCAAGACAAATGATAAATGGCAGTAGAATTAACTGTCAAATGGAAATGAAAATTTTGATAAATGACTTTGGGATTTATTGACAAGTTCAATTAAAATTGGGAGGAAATTGGAGTAGAAATTGTATTTGATTGGACTAGTTAAATGAAAGAACCTAGTTTAAAGTTATAAGAATTGGACATGTGGCAAGTGACAAGTGTCACTTGCCAAGCCATGTCTTAAAGTCCAAGGTTCTTTTTACTTGAAAAACCATCCTTATTTTGTCTCTCACTATTGTCTTATGTTTTCTTCTTCTTCTTCTTCTTCTTCTTCTTCTTCTTCTTCTTCTTCTTCTCCATTTTCGTTTCTTCACTCACTGTCACCTCATCAACGTTACACCAATCTTCCATCTATCAATTTCTACTTCCATTTTGTTGTTTCTTTCATTTGTCACTAAAAACCCATCCCTACCACTTTTAGAAGATGAAGATTGTAAGATGCTTGGGAGCTAGAGCTAAGTGTTATTTTTGAAGATTTGGAGCTAAATCAAGTAAGTAGCTTGTTAATCTTCATGCGTAATGTTAAATGAAGCATTTATGATGATAGTTAGAGGTTAAATGAAATAAAATGGTGTTTTGTGTTTGATGAACGTGAGTGATGAAAAGTTTAGTAAATGTCTTGTGTTTGGATATGTATGATGAGTAATAATTCATATATTGTTATAGATATATTTATGAGGTAGAATGATCTTCATAATGGTGTTAGGATGAGTGCAGAAAATTGTTGATGAATGGTATATGCATATGTTCTGTTTTTGAGTTAATGATCAAATATAGATCATGATTTATTTGTGAATGATATTGAGTTGAAATGGAGTTGGGAATGAAGAGCAAACGAAGTAGAAAAAGTGATCTTTATACAAGTTATGTTAGGTGTAAAATCTGGAAAATTGGAAGATGAGTGCTAGAAAATGTAGTAACAACTTGTTCACTGATTATGCTTCTGTGAAAGTTCGTCGCGACCAACTCCTTGTTTCGCCGTGGCCAACTTGCAGGATTTTAAGAGGATTCCTCTCAGGACACTTTCACCGCGGCCAACTCCTGGCTTCGCTGCGACCAACTTTCTTGCATAGGTTTGAAAATTTCTTTACCTGTGCGTACATACTTTCACACACCCATACACTTGCATCCATCACATCTCATCTTCTTACTTGACTTTGTGAGCTTGCAAGTCAATTTTGTTCACTTTTATTCTCTTTTGAATCTTTCTGTTTTAATGTTTGAGTTTTAATCTAGGATTTTGGCTTTGTTTATGGATGATTTTAGTTAAATGGAAGTCCAAAATGGGGTAGATATAAATTAGAAATGTTAGATTGAGAAAAAGAAAAGAAGATGATGAACAATTCTGGAAAATTGATGAATGGAGTATTTTCATTAAACATGCTTCGGTATTTTGGTGATATATTGATCTGTAGTTATCCAAATGGAATGATTCTTAATTTAGATTAAACTAAAGACATAGGGCTATAATTGTTTTGTAGAAATTGAATTTTAATTCTCTCTAGAATTTCAGAATCTGAATTGAAGTTGAGCACAAAATACTATTTTAGTCTAAGAATAAGTCGAATTATTTGGAGTATAACTATTGGAGTACTAAACCAAATTGAATGATCTTGGTTTCATTAGAAACAAAGACAATGGGAACATTTTTCTAAAAGAAAGTGTTGCCAAATTACTTCACTTTCATTGTCAAATTGATCATGTATAGTAGACCCGAAGGTATGTTTCAAGAAAAATCTGAATTGACGAAATGAGTTATTAATTTCAATTTTAATGGTTTTATTGAGGTATAAACCATAAGTATAAATGATACTTATGTGAGTTTGGAAATATGAATGT
>JAOTBA010000003.1:12501487-12512754 GCA_025629845.1 Erythroxylum squamatum | reverse complement strand
CTCATGCTTCTATTATCCTCACCATTATTCCTTATGTTGTTCTCACCATGTCCGTTGTTCCCATTAGGCCCAACAGGCCTATCATTACCATTATCGCCATCCATGGTATCTTGCTCCACTTCAAAATCACTAGCCGACAAGTGTTCACTAGAAGTAGCTCTTTCACTAGGTTCTTGTTCACTAGACGATGAATTTGACTCTTGTGAAATATGCTCTTCCTCAATAAGAAATTGACTTGCCGTTTCTATTCTCCGCTCTCTTCTAATTTTTTTCACTAATCTCTCAAGTTCAAGATTTAAAGGATTTAAAGGTAAAGCCCTATCACTCCTAGGCATAAATAGAAACCAAAAAAAAAGAATAAGGCACAAAACTCACACAACAAAATTTTTTAAAAATAAATAAAAAATAAAAAATAAATGGAAAAATCTAATAAGCAAGTGTATGCGAAAAAGAAAAGAAAAAAATATGAGAACCTGTAATATGCACAAGTAATCAAAGAATGTAAAAAATTATACCAATATGCACAAAAAAAACAACCAAAATCTTTTATCTACCGAAGAAAAAAATAAAAATAAAAATAAAAATAAAAATAACAATAAAAAATAAAAATAAAAACAGTCAAAAGTTACTTGACGCTTAGGAACCAATTTCTTGGTTCCCCGGCAACGACGCTACTTGAAATAACCTTTTTCGTCCGATTGTCGCCTTGGGGTTACTTCAAAAATTTAACCAAGGATTATGTATAGCGTAACCTCGAGTCGTTCTCTTGAGGAACCAAAAGATGAAATTAAACTCCTAAGTAACTAAATGCAATGCAACATAAACTATAAAATGGGGTTTGATTTGAAAAATTACCGCTAAAATTTGCAACGAATTAAAATAACACTAAGGACTTGTTTTTGGTATTTTTAAAAATTAAAATGAGTGATATGAAATGATAACGAGTGAATTAAATAAGAAAACAAACACACTTAATTAACGATGATAAACGCAATCCTCCAGTTCAATAACGCAGGCAATCATCACTCAAAAAGATATGGGAGTTTAAAACAATTAATCCAAGAATTAAAATCAAGCTTTTAATCTAACAACCGAGCCACCTCGAATTGTTACAAAAAATATTTTCCAAAAATTCCAATTTACTAACTGCCACCAGACTAGTAAAATAGAACTAAGGGGACTAACGCCAATACTCGACTTTTACGCAATTTTTAAGAAATAGAATTAATGCTAGCAACAGATAAAATGTTCCAAATAATTCAAGCCACCTTGAATAATTACCAATTTCGCTAAAATCTCAATACAAAGTTTTGACCCAAAATAAAGTAATGAAATTAAATCCGAAATCAACATAATATCAATCGCCAAACAATAATTCAGTCACAAAACACAACTCCAAATAATTAAATAGTAAAATCTATGAATTACTAAATAATTAAATGGACAGAAAATAATTGCAGTTTAAACTCTCCTATAAAAACATCAAACTCCTTCCTTTGCCATTGAACCGAAAGATTAGGATAAATTAGCCGAGAAATTTCGTTCGAGGTGCTGCCTTCAACGCCACCTGGTTCCTTTTTTTTATTATTTTTATTTTTTTGTTGTCCACTTCCAAGCCACGCAGCCTTCTTCTCCTCTGGCCAAGCAGACCACGCACTCAACTCAGCTGCTGCTCACTCAACACTCACGTCTGCCTCTCCCCAATTTCGCCACCTGCTTCTTCAATGCCAGCTGTCTTCAAAGCTAGCTCCCACGATTAACACTCACAAGCCAGCAATTCACGCACAACTTAGCTCTTTTTCTTGTTTTTTTCCTTTAACGCACAGCTCTCAACACAGCACACAACAGCCTCTCACCTCACGTTTCACACAAGCCACTTTCCGGGGAGTCTAATTCTTTTGTCCAATTTTATAATATCTTATTGTGTCCAGTAAATCTTAATCATTAATTTTTTCGGGTCTCATGTTATTTATGTGGAGCCCATACAAGACCTGCATAAATAAATAGCTAAGATTCAATAAACACAATAAAATACCATAAAAATTAGACAGAGAATCTTATTCCCTCTCCAAGTACCTTGCGCCACTCAACTTCATGCCAAAACTCACACTAATATTCAAGTCACAAGCCAAGACCACAGCAGCCAACGCATCCTTCTTCCACAGCACTCACGTCCAACTCTCACCCAGCTGCCTATTTTTTTCATTTTAAAAACCCCTTCACGTTAACTCACAACCCAGCCTCCTTCAACAGCACACGTCTACTTCTCCACCAGCCAGCTCCTTCTTTTTTTTTCCAAAGCACTCAACGTTTTTATCCTAACTACTCACAACCAACAACGCACAAGGCAGCTCCAACAACACTCTTCACACACTGTTCAACTCCAGCAGCCACCATTAGTTACTCCCCAAGCACAACAACACAGCCCCTTCTTTTTATTTTTCTTTTAGCTAGCAACTCGCGCAACAACCACGACACACCTCCTTTACTTAACAATTGTCCAGCCCTTGCAACGCTAGCTCTCCTTCAACACCCACACAACCTCTAGCCTTTACACTCACACACTAGGACAGCACACTCACGCTACTCTCTGGTTTTTTTTTTTTCATGTACTGCACTTCACAAACACTCACACACAGGTCACTCACTCACAACACTCACACACTTAACATTCAACAGCCACTCCCCCAACCACACATAAACATAACAACTCCTCTGTTATTTTATTTTTCTCCCAAGCACCAACCAACCACGACACAAGGCAGCACACTTCACATACGTAAATATCACTTGCTCACCAAAGACAGCTGCTACTCTCACTCAACGCTATCCTCTCTTCGAAACCACACACTCACAAGCCTGGCACTCAACTAACGCCCAACACAACAGAACACTCACTAAGACAACACAACACCTCCCCAACAACGCCCTCAACTCTCCTGTTTTTATTTTCTTTTCAGCAACCAACGCAACACACAGAGCCAAGACTACCCCTTCCCATGTATATCGTGATCTTTTTATTTTCCTTTTCTCTCCACCTACCACTCACACACTCTTTTACACTCACAGCTCACCCTACCACGTTCATTCCTCCATGCCACCTGCTGCCCTACATGTTTTCTTTTCTTTTGATTCTGATGCTCTTTCATGCACCATGCCCACACAACTCATGTCTACTCAAGCATAAGCATGTTATCTTCTTTTTTTATTTCCAGCCCACTCACGTACAACACACAAACCACTCTCATGTTATTTTCTTTCCTAGCTACTTTCCAGCAACGCCAGCTCCTCCTCTTTTGGCTTGTCATTTATTTTATTTTCTAGCTACTCACACATGGTCCCCAAGACAACACAACAAGACCCCACATTTAATCATTTTATTCTCCATACCTCCACTCAAGCTACTCACATGCAACAGCCTTTAACGCCACCTGCTCTTGTTTTTTTCTTTTTGTATGTTTCATGCCAATAATCACCAACAGCACTCTCCAGCCCAAACTCTCTTCTAATTAAACTCACGCAGCCCTCAACAGCAGCCTCACAACAACACCATTCACGTCGTCCACTTCCAACACCACCAGCACTCTTTCTAATTTTTTTTCTTTAATTTCTCAAATACCTACAATAAAAATTACAAATAATGTAACATCAATTGTCCAAAAATTACTATCACAGTTAAATCAAAATATTACTATTTTTTTCTTATAAACACAAATTAATTGTTAAGCACCATAATTCAAATAATATTCAAATAAAGCCATAAATACCAATTTTAGTGACAAAACCTCATCCAATTGATATGAAAATATATATGAATAAATGAGTTTGTCAGAGGCCTTGGTGATGATGAGAGGAAGATCAATAGAATGTGACTCAAGTGGGAGTCATAGTCATGGTAGATCAAAATCCAGAAGTAAGAAGAATTTCAAGTGCCACAATTGTAGCAAGAAAGGGCACATGAAAAAAGATTGTTGAAATCTGAATAAGAAAGATTCTATTCCTCAAGGAAATGTGGCAAATACTTCAGATGATGGAGGTGCAATGGTCTGTGAAGCAGCAACAACTATTAGAGGTAAGAGAAGATTTGTTGATGTATGGCTTCTCGATTCAACAGCTATATTTCATATGACCTCTCGAAGAGAATGGCTCTATCAATATGAATTTGTCTCTGAGGAATCTATGTACAACTGTAATGATCAAGCTCTAAAGATCGTAGGTATCAGCACTATCAAGCTAAAAATGTATGATGTGACAACTTAGATTATTAAAAAAGGGCGACATGTGGAGGGGATGAAGAAGAATTTGTTGTCTATAAGACAACTGGATGATCTCGGTTTCAAATTTGATATTCAAAACAAGATCATGAAAGTGATTAAAAGAGTACTAGTATTTATGAAAGCAGAGAAGATTGTTGCAAATCAGTACATACTAAAGGGGGTAACTTTGCAAGAAGGAGAGGCATCCGTTGCATTGACTAATCCAGACCATAAAACTGCAATGACGTGGCATAAGATGCTTGGACATACGTCAGAATAAGGAATGAAGATACTTGCAGAGAAGAATCTACTTCTAGGACTCACAAAGGTAACACTACCCTTTTGTGAGCATTACATTGTGAGTAAGCAACATCGATTGAAGTTTAACACATCAAAGCTCAGAAGCAAAGAAATTCTAAACTTGATTCACTCTGATGTATGGCAAGCACCATTTACATCCTTAGGAGGAGCAAATTTTTTTATATCCTTCATTGATGATTATTCGAGGAGATGTTGGGTGTTTCCTATCAAAGAGAAGGCAAATGTGTTTCCAACTTTCAAATCTTACAAAGCGCAGGTGGAACTTGAATCTGGTAAGAAGATCAAGTGTTTGCGCTCAAATAATGGAGGCAAATATACTGGGAAAGAATTTGATGAATTCTATAAGCAAGAAGGCATCAAAAGGTAGTTCACTACGGCATACACTCCTCAAGAAAATGGAGTAGTAGAGTGGATGAACAGAACTCTGTTGGAAAGAACCAAAGCGATGTTGAGAACTGCAAGCTTATATAAGAATTTCTGGGCAGAAGCAGTCAATACCGCCTGTTATATGGTGAATCGAGCTCCATCAACTGCAATTGAGTTGAAGACACTGATGGAGATGTAGATTGATAAACCAGTGGATTATTTCAACCTCCATATAGTTGGAAGTCCGAACTATGTGATGTTCAATGCCCAAGAAACTACTAAGCTGGATCCAAAATCTAGAAGATGCATTTTCTTAGGGTATGCTGAAGGTGTGAAAGGGTATTGTCTGTGGAATCCCACTGCCCACAAGATTGTTATCAGCAGGGATGTTATCTTCATAGAAGATAAGGATCAAGAGCAAGCAGGAAATGTTGGCACTATATAAGAGAATTCAGAAACTACAACAGTATAAGTAGATAGGGAAGTTGATCACAATGATTCTTCTGAAGCTGCACCAGAGCACGAGGAGCAAGAATTCCAGATACTCGGAGACCAACTCGCATAAGAAGAGCACCGAGCTGGCACTCGGATTATATTATAGAGAGCAGTATTGCATATTGTCTTTTAACTGAGGACGGAGAACCATCAACTCTTCAAGAAGCAATGACTAGTTCAGATGCATAATGGATAATAGCCATGCATGAAGAAGTTGAAGCTCTACATAAAAATAAGACATGGGAACTGGTATCACTACTACAAGGAAGAAGACCTATTGGCAATAAATGGGTTTACAAGATCAAGCAAAGTGGTGATGATCAAGTGGAGCGATATCGTGCTAGACTGGTGGTAAAAGGATATGCTCAGAAAGAAAGTATTGATTTTAACGAAATATTTTCTCCTGTAGTTCGACTCACTACAGTTCAAGTAGTTCTGGCAATGTGTGCTATATTTGACTTGCATTTTGAGCAGTTAGATGTGAAAATTGCATTTCTTCATGGAGATCTTAAAGAAGAAATTTATATGCTCCACCTAGAAGGTTTTTGAAGAAAAAGAGAAAGAGAACTTGGTTTGCACGTTGAACAAATCTCTATATGGTTTAAAGCAGATGTCGAGGTGTTGGTATAAGAGATTTGATTCCTTAATCATGAGCCTTGGATACAACAAACTGAATGCAGACCTTTGTGCATATTTCAAGAGGTTTGAAAATGATGATTTTATAGTCTTACTGTTGTAAGTAAACGACATATTGGTAACAGGTCCCAATAATGATCGTATCAAAGAATTGAAGGCACAGTTGGCTAGAGAATTTGAAATGAAGAACTTGAGACCAGCAAACAAGATTCTAGGGATGCAAATTCACCGAGACAGAAATAATAGGAAGATTTGGCTTTCTCAGAAGAATTATTTGAAGAAGATCTTGCAACGATTCAATATGCAAGATTGTAAGTCAATTTATACCTCTCTTCCTGTTAATTTCAAGTTATCCTCAAGTATGAGTCCTAGCATTGAAGAAAAGAGGATGGAAATGTCTCGAGTACCGTATGCATCAGCAATGGAGAGCTTAATGTTCGCTATGATTTGTACAAGACCTGACATTGTACATGCAGTGGGAGTAGTTAGTTGATACATGGCGAATCCTGGTCGAGAGCATTGGAATACTGTCAAGAGGATTCTTAGATATATCAAAGGAACCTCAGATGTTGCATTATGTTATGGAGGATCGGATTTTACTGTCAAAGGATATGTTGATGCTGATTATGCAGGTGATCTTGATAAAAGTATATCCATTACAAGACATGTGTTACACTAGCTAAAGGAGCTGTGAGCTGGGTTTCAAAACTGCAATCAGTTGTGACTACGTCAACAACAAAAGCAGAATATGTAGCAGCTACACAAGCTAGTAAAAAAGCAGTGTAGTTGAAGATGTTATTGGAAGAACTTGGGAATAAACAAGAGAATATTACTCTGTATTGTGACAGTCAGAGTGCTTTGCATTTTGCAAAGAATCCAACATTTCATTTAAAGACAAAACACATCCGAGGTCAATATCACTTCGTTCGTGAGAAAGTGGAAGAAGGAATGGTAGACATGCAGAAAATTCAGACAATGGATAACCTGACAGATTTTATGATAAAAGCAATCAATGGTGACAAGTTTATATGGTGTTGATCCTTGTGTGGCCTGACAGAGACGTAAGCAACATGAAGCAGCAAGGTAGAAAGAATGGTGTGAAGATATGATTGATTATCAATCAAATCTTCAAGTGGGAGAATTGTCAATAATTGTGGCTGCAATTGTTGACAGTCAATAATTGTTAAGCCAACAATTGTTGACTGACAACGATTGCAGCCACATTGTTAACAATTCTCCCACTTAAAGATATGATTGATTAACAATTGTTGGCTAATAGGCACTGAACAACCAAAGGCACGCCTGCCTATAAAAAGGAAAGAATAGCATGAAGAGAAGAGAGCAAGCACAACAAAAAGTAGTACAAGAGAGAAAGTGAGGTGAGAGAGAAAAGAGAGAGAGAAAGTGAGAGACAAAAATATTATGTATATTTTTATAGGTCTAGTTTTTCATTGTAACTCTCTAGTTTTTCTCAATAATAAAATTTTTCTATCCTTGCCCGTGGTTTTTACCCTAATTTGGGAGTTTTTCACGTAAAATTTATGTGTGCATTACTATTCTTTCAGTCCTATTTAGCTGCGAATCTGCTCTAATCCTGTCGATTTTTACAACACAACCCCCTCGTGTTATGATTTAACTACATGTGCAAATCTCCTAACTTATATACCTTACACCTTTAGAATAAAAGGAGATGTTTATGAGGATAACAATAGGCTATTAATGAGTCCAAATCTTCTGCCTAACGTTACTCTTTCTAACTCTGTCTAATTAGAAAAAAGTCGTTGTCGGAAGTTATGTAAGTTAAGTTATGACTTAACTTACACTTACACGGCCATGTAAGTTAAGCCATGGCCGTGACTTACATGCACATGCACTTGTCTCATGCCTGTGACATAAGTGTCACATGCGTGAGCCTTTTTTATTTTTATTTTTTATCATTTAATTTTAATTATACTTATTAGGTTAATAAAAAAATTAAATTTAAATTTTAATTATGTTACTATTAATTTTATAAATATTAAAATTAAAATGATTAAAAACAAAAAACAAAATAATTACATTTATTTTGGTTTGTATTTATGTCAGAGACGTGACACTTATGTCACATATAAATTATAGAAAAAATATTAAATTAAAATCTAAAAATTGATTTATACATAAACAGTTAATACTAAACAACTAACTTTACCAAATATCTTTAATAAACAACTTATATTCGCTAGTCAAATCAGCTGATATAATCAGCTAACTGCTAATATAATCAGCTGATTTTCAAACATGACTTTTTATCAAACACAAATACACAGATTCTGTCACAAAAAATATTGCATCCTGTAAATGAAGAGACACATCTTTTGAGCTACGATTAACTAAAGAAATGATTAGGAGCTCACATGATAAACAGTTTAATGATGAATATAGCGTAACTAATTAGATTTATAAATTAATTAAACAAATTTAGTAAATTAATCAATTAAAATAAGTTCTTGAAATCAAAATAAATTATTCCACATATGTAATATATTGGATAATTTATTTGCATTTTACAAGTATTCTCTATAGAAAAAACTTTATCATAAATATACATTGCATTAATATGCATGCGGGCTAATATAATAATAATAATAACAAAATTAATCAATTTTTAAATTAAATTTAATATTTTTCTATAATTTATAAATTAATTAAACAATTTTAATAAATTAATCAAATTTTAAATTTTATCTTATACATTTTATTTAAAAATAAAAACAAAAACAAAAACAAAAACAAAACAAAATGTGTCACATGAGTGACTTAAGTGTCACGCCTGTGACACAATTTTTAAAATTAAATTTTATTTAAACATTTTAAAATTTATATAATAAAAAACAAAAAATTGATTTTTTGATAATATAATAACAATAAAATTAACAAAATTTTTAATTTTAATTTAATATTTTTCTATAATTTATAAATTAATTAAAAATTTTAATAAATTAATAAATTATAATTTTTTATCTTATAAATCTTATTAACAAATAAAAATAAAAATAAAATAAAAAAATGTGTCACATGACTTAAGTATTACGCCTGTAACACAAATTTTAAAATTAAATTTTATTTAAAAAATTTAAAATTAAAATAACAAAAAACATAAATTGATTTTTTGCTAATATAATAATAATAAAATTAATCGAGATTTTAATTTAATTTAATATTTTTCTATAATTTATAAATTAATAAAACAATTTTAATAAATTAATCCATTTTTAAAATTTAAATTTTTATCTTAAAAATTTTATTTAAAAAATTAAAATTAAAATTAAAATGAAAAATGAAAAAATTTGTCTGACTCAATTTTTTAATTTTAATTTTTAATTTTATTCAAAATTTAAAATAATGAAATAATAGAAAATAGAAAAAATTTGTCAAAGACATGACTTAACTGTCACGCCTCTTATACAAAATTTGTTTATGTTTATGTTTTTATTTTAATCATTTTAATTTTAATTTTTAATAAAATTAATAATAACATAATTTAAATTTTAATTTAATTTTTTATTAAAATATTAATAATATAATTAAAACTAAAATGATAAAAAATAAAAAGACTCATGGGCGTGAGTTTAGTGTCAATCGTGAGTCTTATATTTAAGTGACTATAGCTTAATCAGAAATTTATTAACTAAACAGAGTTAGACAGAATAAGATTATACCGAAATTCCTCTCTCCCCATTAGTAATTGACAGTACTCGATCCTTTAAATACGTAACTTGAGCTTAGTTTGAAATTTTGTTAGACTTAGCTGAAACCAAAATAACGTTGTTTTATCGATGAGACCACGTCATCCTCTTGACCAAAATTTAACCTAAAGTACAATTAACTCAAACTTTACTCGCTAACTTCAAATGAGGCCTAATTGACTAGTCTTAGATGTTCTCCCAAGTTAAAGTATAGCTTTTTTCATCTTACTTTAAATTTCTCTCAACATGAATCTAACTTTAACATTGGAATCTTAGTAATTATTGACGCATCTCCAACATTTTACATTCATATCATCCATATAATCTGTAGCTTTCAATCTCCACTTTTCAACTATTTTTCACATTCTTTCAAAGCACATTACAATGTAAATTAAGGCATGTTCCTAAAGTAAAGAGTGTAGACTTAAAATTACTTTTTTTTTCTTTTAATGGAAGAACTATTTTTTATTTATCAAATTTTATTCTGTAGAACTAAATTGAGCCTACATAATTTAATTAAATTATGATCAATACCTTCTTTTGTATTCATCTTCTTTTCCTAATTATGATAAGATAATTTGTCCTCTTTAAATAAAACAAAAAATGAGACTTTTAGTATGTGCAGTGTAACACAACCGCTTTTCCTTTCGGAAGGAAGGATTAGGTAGCGCAGCACGACTTTTCAAATCTAAAAGTTTTATAAATTTTGAAGAAAAAGTACTAAACTAATATTTAATTTGAATTTATTAAAGTATGTAATTTATAAATTATTATATTCATTTTCCCACTTTTTATAGGTAATTTCATTAATTATTAAATTTTCTTATCCGCTATCTTAAGAGATAATTAAATTCAAAAGTTGGTGGTAAACTTCTGTAGTTTGTGGGTTGATCTTTGGCATTTCCATGGTGGAAAAGGTCTTCACCCTTTTTTTTAAAAAGAAAATTGAATGACATGATTTGGACTTGCACAATTCATTGATTTGCCGGAGCCGACCCTCATGACCGCTAAAAAAGTGAAAATGACTGGAATACCCAGTCAAAGCTCTTAAAGAGTTAGTTTATTATTTATATGTAAGCAAAGGCATGGGGTAATTGGAAACAAAAATGAGTTTAACAAGAAATTAATAGGGGCACTTAACAGTAACACTATGCTGTATGCATAATTTCCATAATTTAACAATAAAGTAATAATTAATTCATATAGTCAAGGGAATGCCTTAGGCATTTTGGATGACAGCCAAGCCAGCCCAAAATCATTCCCTATAGGACAGGTCCCACTGACCCGCGGCATATCGATCCAAACCGCGTTAAACTTAAACTCCCCTGGTAAATTAAATCCCAGAAATCCCAATTCTTCCTCTTAATTCTATTCTATACATACAAATTTAAAAAGAACAAACAAGATAGAGCGGAGTTTCCTACTCGTTTTCCTGTTTCCTCGCTGCGATCGGTAACCAACAGCCAAA
>JAOTBA010000003.1:12490578-12501387 GCA_025629845.1 Erythroxylum squamatum | reverse complement strand
AAAGAACAAACAAGATAGAGCGGAGTTTCCTACTCGTTTTCCTGTTTCCTCGCTGCGATCGGTAACCAACAGCCAAAGCCACAACCTTTTCAAGTCCCAAGGTTGGATGACTCCTTCTTTTCTTTGTCTTGGTTCATCTTTCCTTTTACGTTTATGGGTAGTTTCAATCAATAGCTCAAGTTTCTAGCATAATTTGTTACTTTTTGGTCATTACAGCGATTTATTCATCTGTTTCTTCGTCTGAAAGCCAAATCTCTTGGTGTTCTTGGGTTCCTAGGGACGTTAAGAGTTGGGGAAGAGAATGAGTGATCGCTTGGTTTTGCACGTTGACCGGCTGGTGACGTCGGAATCGTCTTCGTTGGGTTCGGTGCGGACGGAGACAGAAGGGGCTGCCGGAGCGTCTTGCTCTAGGGAAAATGAGGAAAGGAAAGATTTTTCGGAGGCGGAAGAGGCGCCTTTGATTTCGGGGACGGAGTGTCGCATTTGTCAGGAGGAGGACTCGGTTAGCAACCTGGAGATTCCATGTGGTTGCAGTGGTAGTCTCAAGGTTTTGACTTTTATAGTTTATATTTTCAAATTTTAGATTTTAGTTAAGCTAAATGCTTCTTTAGGTGTGTTTTTGGATCTTGGTCAATCTGTTAAGGTCAGTTACCAGGTGGCTCCATTCTAGCAGTGGAGGGATGTGGCTGTTCCCTATATTAGTTAAAGCAAACAAGGTCATGAGGTCTGTTTTAATTGACGCAGTAGATTAAAACTAGGATTAGTTAATGCTTTTTGATGATGGGTTGCAGAAGAATTCGTTGCTACCTTGAATGCTGCAAGTATTTTTGAATTTTATTTTGAAATTATTCTTACATTTTATCTTATGGAAAGGTTATTGATGAGATATTTACAATTCACATACATGGGAACTAGTTTGTAAGTTATTTTTCTTGAAGAAGACATAAGTCCTCTGTTATCATGTCCGTTCATTGCCCAGTGGTCCTTCCCTTTTTGCTATCTTCATCTGCGTGAATTTTGGTTGTTGTTGTTTAATGGTTGTGATATACTTTTTGCAGTATGCTCATAGAAAATGTGTCCAGCATTGGTGCAATCAAAAGGGAGATACCACATGTGAGATCTGCCATCAGGTATATTCAACTACCAAAGTTGGCCTATAGTTTTCAGGCATGGTGCTGAATGCTTGTTATTTGATAGGAGGCCATTTGTCTTTCTTATCTGCATGAATTACACATAAACCTGTGGCATGCTGAGAAACTTTTCACTTTGAAGTGAAACTCCTGGAAAAGTGATGTATGGATGTTTCTGAAACCTGATTTTACATAAGTTATAAGCTGATATTGCATAACCTATCATCTCTCTTTAATTTTCTGGAAAACATCTTTGAATAACTAAATGGTACAATGGGAAAATTCACCAAATTATGAATCTCAAGATGCATTTTTGGATTATTTCCCAGAATAGTAAAGTTCATGCATCTAATTACTAGCTGATCATTTTGTGGATTTATCTTATTCACGTATCTTGATATTTGTGCCTTCATGTATTTTGAGTGGTTGGATTGTATTACTGCTTGCTTCTTTGTTGACCTTTTGCATTAAATTCTTGTTTATGACTATCCAAATCGTGTTGCCTCAGATTAGTAGTGAGTGTTTTGTTTATAATTTGATAAACGAGGTAGATGGTTGTGGTCATGATTTTGCAAAAGCATGTCTGTAAACTCAGAGAAATTTGGTTTCACTTTATTTTCATATGCTTCTTTAAGTTCCTCTCTTGAAATTCATGGTTTAATCCATCTTTCTTTCATTTGATTTACAGCCTTATCGACCTGGTTATACTGCCCCACCACGTCCACCACAGTTCGAAGACACTGTTATTGACCTTGGGTAGGGTGCAGTTCTTCATCTGTTCATAATTTGTCTATGATGCTGATTTGCTGTTTTTTAAGGACAAGTGTGTGATCGTAGGCTACTTTAAATGTTTTATACAAAAACAGAAATGTCCATTTGGCCACTGAGATATATCTTGCTTATTGGATTTTATGTGATTTACTTAAATTGGTGATATGATGTTCTCTTCATGATTCTTCTGCAGTGGAGGCTGGACAATCAATGGAACCCCTGTGGATCTGCATGATCCTCGCATTTTGGCCATTGCGGAGTCAGAACGACATTTTTTGGAAAATGAGTATGATGAGTATGCTTCTTCAAATGCCAGTGGAGCTGCATTTTGTCGTTCAGCGGCTCTTATTGTAAGCTCTTAAATTTTAACTCCTCTCATAAGTAAGTGCAAGAACCTAAACTATTGAACATTATACTGCATGCAATTCATATGCAACTTTTGATTGGAGGGGCTTTTGCGTATGATTTCTTGTTTGATGGAGCAATCGACGTCATCCATTTACGTTACTAAATAGTAAATACTGAAGATATAATCAGTGGAAAGTAGATATGGAAAATAAGAAACTGAATGACCTTCAGTTATTGGTTAGCATTTGAATGCTATTACCTTTACATATCTCAGTTATTTTCATCAGAATATTATGTAAGTTTTGTAATAGCTGAAAATTGTTACTGGTTAAAAAAAAAAGTATATTCGTAGTTCCTCTTTTCTTCTTTGTGGTAGTGCAACTGAGGTTTGATTTTAATGTGAAAATGCACATTGTTGCAGTTACTAGCCCTTCTGCTCTTACGGCATGCATTGACTGTAACAGATGCTGATTCAGATGATGATGTGTCTACATTCTTCTCTGTAAGTGATTTATGGTCATTTTATCGCGTTTCCACAAGTTTGGAGTATTACATCATGGCTTTTCTTATTAAGAACATAATGCGCTATGTTTACATTCACATTTCATCTCTGGCAGCTTTTCTTATTAAGAGCAGCTGGCTTTCTTTTGCCCTGCTACATTATGGCTTGGGCCATCAGCATCTTGCAGCGTCGAAGGCAAAGACAGGTAAATGTCATTTTCACTCATTATATTCTTATTCTTGCATATTTATTGATCTGCCTATGCAATCTTCTCATCAAATTTGTGTATTCCTTCTAAAATATGTACCATAATTTGATGCAACAGGAGGCTGCAGCATTGGCAGCTGCACAAGTTGCTTTTGTGGTACAGGCTGGACAGCACAGGGGTTTGCAGTTCACAATAGCACCAGGACCTACTGCAACACCACATCAAGAACCTGTTTAATCGATGCAAACATGGAATCCTCCACCATAAGCCATATGGCAAAGTGATCAGGGAAAATGATATCAAAGAATTATCGATAAGTGAAGTTAAATCAGCAAAGCCCAAATGCAGCTGGATGCTTTCAATTGGGATGTATCTTGTCTTCCAGTTCCACATCTGTGTATATTATTTTTAACATCCTCACTAGGAGCTACAAGGAGATTGACGTGTATCTGATGTGGAATCATCTGTCATCCTTCACCTGTATTTGACACTTGCGTATTTACTACAATATCGATCTCCCAACCATCTCATTTGACAGTTGTTTTATCTTGGCAAGAATTAATTAATACGAGGTCATCGTGTTTGTGCAAAGTTCCATGACAGGTGAGCTAGTGAAAGTACCCTATAACTTTCTTTCCCCGCGAGTTGCCATTATCATCTGCAGATATTGATCCTAGTTAATGATCTTTCATTTTGTTTAGAGCACCATAGCTTTATTAACAATAAATTCCCTTCATAATTTGGTTCTGAACCTGCCAGCCTGTGTAAATAAGTTGGACCAGGTTTGGTCGTTACACGGTCAGACCTGTTGTCATCTCTATCTTCTAGGCACACCATAGATTTATAGAAAATAAGCCTGTTGTCATCTCTATCTTCTAGCCAGACCAAAGATTTGTAAACACTAAACGAATGATATCCTATATATCAATGTATTTGAGGTAGAACCATAAGGGAAAGAGATACAAGTACAGGAGATGGGAGTAAATTGAAGGATATTTTTTTAATAAAAACTTCATTCTGGGTTCAAAAAATATATTTAAAAGAAATATTAAAAAACGGTGATGAGCACATAATTTAATTTTAGTAATGTGGATTGAACACTTTCAATCATAACAGTTGTCCCATAAGAAAGTATAAGCACTAAGTTAAAACATAATTAATTTTAGTAATGTGAATTGAACACTTTCAATCATAACAGTTGTCCCACAAGGAAGTATTTAAAAATACTAAGTTAAACTTTAGATAGACAAATCCTTGATTGTCCCAGGATGACATTGCGCACCGTGTGACATGATTTAGGCAAATGACTGCCCTTCCCATCATATAGGAATAGGAATAGGAATAGACACCCGCGCGGGTAGCGCAGTTGGTCATTGGGAAGGAAACTGAGTCCAAGGTCTCAGGTTCGAATCTCGGCAGCGGCAATGTGGGAGTTCATCCAATGTGGTGACTCCTTGTGCGCACCGAGCACTGGGCCGCCTTCCTGAGAAATTGGCTGGGATCAAACCGTGTTTCAATCCTTCAGCAGTGGTCGGGTCTGCGACTGGGGGCCCTTGAGGTTGAGGCTCAACCTTTCGAGTCCAAGGAATTGGAATAGACGATTTAGTACAAGAGAATGATTGGTGTCAGGAAATGCAATCTTTGGTTACAGTGTTTGAAGTTTTAGGAGAGAAATGATCAGCACAAATATCCTTCCTAAGCTGTACGCGAGTCCGATGCATTCGTCCCCGTGTAGGTGCCACTCAAAATGAAGGCGCAGAGCGTTACGAATTACAAATTGCTACTAAAGCATCAAAGCATATTCTTGCATGTTCTTAAAAGTAGAACAGAGAAGCATCTCTTGGATCGCCCTTTTACATGTTTTTCAACATTCTGTTTGCAGCTCATTTTTTGCTCCCGCCTTTATAAAACATATACTAATTCCTAACCCAACAAGTTCATTAAGAAACAGATACAAATTATTCACGTGTTTTTCCCGACCATTGTCTCCTGATTACAATGGGACACTGCGGCTTTTTGTTTTCAAAATATCTTGGGAATGCTGTTGAAGACAAGGAACAATACTGGCATCTTAATGCCTCGTAGCTAGTCAATTCCTCAAAACAAATATGTGTGAAGTCTCTGTGAATCATCATTTTCATTATTTTCACCAATGAGCCTTGCGGTTCATTAGCCAGAAGCTTTTTACTGTCATTAAAATATGCCGCAAGATTAATATTTTTATCTCTTGAAAATCTCTTGTACATATCGTCATCATACAGCTGTTTTTGTACATATCGTCATCATACAGCTGTTTTCAAACGGACTGATTATGATTAGTTTCACTTTGAATGGAAGAGGAGACTGGCCGAAGAAGGAGAATATGATCTGTAGCTGTTACAACTTACAAGCTCAGCCTGCTACTTTATCTTTATCATGCTTTGATTCTTCTTTAGCTCTTTTCTTCTTTGGCTTGTTTTATATTGGTAGCTTAGTCCTTTTCCATGGTGGCTAGGGAGTAATTGCTCTCAAAACATTAATTTCACTTGTGAATGCAAGTGCATAGGAAAAGTTGCAAACTTTAGGAGACCAGCCTCGAGAGTCCAGAATCGACAAGGTTTTTAGCTCTACTCGACAATTTTAGTTATAAACAAATACGAATCAACATTTGCTTCCCTTTGGTTAGTGAAATTCCGAAGCATTTTAATAGAAATAACGTTTCTTTTTTTTTTTGGTAATTCTCCTTGTATCCGGCGTCACAAGAACAACCGACTAAATCCAGAGTCAAGCCTATTTAGGACCCTTTCGGGCGGCTCAGTTCTCTCTCACGAGAATTTAAGACGACTCCGTATCCAAGACTCAAACTTGGACTTTGGCTAAGGATGGACAGCCCCTTATCACTCCCCCCCACAGCCGTCATAGGTAATGCAAACAACTTTTAATGTAAGATGAAGCGTCTCCAAACAAAGACATTAATATTAGCAAGTACAAATCCGTACCAGCACAATTTGAGGAGAAATATCCTTTCGTCCAATTTCCTTTCCTAATTTGGGGGAAAAGAAATCTTCTATTTCAATTACTTTATTCTAATTATATTTACGCTCTTAATACGATGTTTATCATAAAATGATGTTTTACTTACATCAAAAATAGGTTTGAAATAGAGTAATTAGAAAAAAGAATCTAAATCCAATTTAAGTGTAGTACTTAATAAATTGATTATTTTCAATTTTTCCCTTTTTTGTGGAAATTTACCAAGGATCAATACAGCCCTCTTTGTTGACATGTCTATTGAGATGGATCATTAACTATTGAGTTTGAGACTCATGAAACTCAAGTACAGTAGTTCTCAGTGAGTTTTAACTCAATTACAGCACTTGCTTTTTTTTCCCTTCCCTTTCAACAGCTTCTGTTTTGAGCTTTCCATATGACAAAATGTGATATGAATTGGTAACAAGAGAGGGGCGTGTATTGTTTTTTGGGTGGAGGTACATGCATAAAAGACAGAAGTTATGTGTGGAATGAGGACATAATCATGATGGCAAGTAACCTGTGTGAGAAGCTTTTAATTGTTATCCTGTGAGAGAAGCTATTTCCATTCAAGAGATTGGTTCTAGTGGACAAGGAGAAGATAAACAAAGCATAACTGGGTCATAATATTTTTAAAACTAGTCCTCCAATCAGTTCCCTACCCTAAAAAGCGACTAGGAAAAGAAATGAAGTGCTCAATGGCCGTTTCAAGCGTTTGACTGGTCAATGACCCCAACTACTCCTACTGGAAAGTGACAAACAATATGGATTTTATTTCAGTTTTGAGATAAAATGACCCATAGCGATCCTGTCAGGGATGATATGTCAAGTTTCAAAAACTCTAAAAGAACCTATAGACTACAGTGTCACCCTTAATTTGGCACACTGTAATCAGTTTTGTATTTTTCTGCACATTCTTTATGCATGCGTTTGAATGTGATGGTGTGATATTATCAACTAAAGATGGAGGAATGATTGAATCAGGAACATATCATGGCAATAGTAAATTGCTTGAATAGTAAGTGAACTTTGTTCGAAATGAAAAGAAAGAAAAAAAGAATAGGAGCAACAGCAACAGGAAGTTATCTTTTCCTTATTATGTGTTAGCTTGCATGCACAGACTAGACATTAGAAAGATAAACCCACTTGCCTTGTGAAAGGATTTAAATTTAAAAGCTAGTTAGGGAGAATAAGGATAGAAAGAAACAACGCATTTACCGTTTTCCACTTTGAATGGGGGATAGAAAGCAGAGAATAAGCACATTCACAACACATTCAAGTTGAGGCTAAACCACCGTTAAATGAATCAGCAGTTTTTGATAAAAGTTGAAAGAACATATGCTTTAGAATGTTCCAAATTACCTGTGAATAATATTATAACAGCATATGCGGCAGCAGCAGAGTAAAGGGAAAAGAAATAAAGGGAAAGACAGTCCTCAAAAATAAACGGAAAAATTTTACACCAGGAGAAGATTATTGAAACAGGATTAAGAAGTTGGCAAGCAGAATAAGAGCAAAGAAAAGCATAAAGAAACACAAGAAGACAAGTACGGTTCTTTTTGTTGCATAGAGAATAGAGCTAAAGTGGAGAGGAGATCTTAGAATGGTATAAAGCGATCGTTTGTTTGTTTTTTTGTTGGATAAAATTCTTTACCCTCTAATTTGATTCTTTAATGTTAGATGACATTGGCCATGCTAGCTATCTTCTAGTCCTCCTAAAACTTAAAGAAACAAAACCCACCTTTCCTTAATCCCAAAGGAATTATGCACATACATAGAGTATCTTTCTACCTAGAAAACATATTTTTAACTACCAACAGCAAACCTGTTGTCCACCTAAGCTTAAATTTAGGCAGACAGTCTCACCTAATAATTATAGGCTTGATAACGTCCTATGTTGATAGAATTAGAAACTACAATAATCTCCTGACCATGTCCAACTAGAACTAGGCATCGGTTTGGTGATTTGGCACCGCAGCTAAGCGTGGAAGAGACCGGTTGCCTGTTAATGTTTTGAATAGACAAAAGCAGTAACAAATGAGAGAGATGTTGGGGAACAAATGAAAAAAGATGCTTGGCTTCTCAAGGGTATCGTTCCAACCCCTTTATTCATTCTTGTCAGACTCTTCAATAACAGCCTGTTTTAGATTGCAGGCTTATGATCTGGGGTGAATCTGAAATTCCTCTAGGACTTCTGGGACCCCCTGATCTGCTTTGCTTCTTTAAAAGACTACACCAAATCTAACAGGAAATAAATACAAGACTCGTGTCTACAGGGATGGGACCTGAAAATAGAAGGATCATATTAGACCTGTTTATCCACTCTGAACAGAAAGAGAACGTATCCTGTTCTTCTTGTTTGCTTCCGAGCAGAAACAATGGTTTTGAAAAGTTCTCGTAGGTTACTCTTCCTTCTCATCTGTATTGGGTCTTTAGCACTTCAACCTGATAGAGCTTATTGCCTAACAAACGTAGACCTTGTTCTGAGACACTCTGTTAAAGCTCAACAGACGACGGCGCATAAGCCGCGTATTCTTCAAGATAAAGCCATGCAGAGAATGAAGGCAGAGAAGCAAGCAACAAATTCAAACAAGTCATTCGATCCTAATCAATCAAGCAAAAGAAGAGTAAGAAGAGGAGCGGATCCTATCCATAACCGGTCAGACCACACCTGAATTCTTTCTCATCAACAAAACCGTACAGCAAGAACAAGTAAGTTGAGATTAAAGAAAGAAAGAGAAAGCTTCAAGCAATGCACAAAAAATGGAACTGTAGTTGCATCTCAAAGAGAAATCTAGAAATGATGGATTGGTTGGTTTTTCTTTCGTTTTCTTCTTTTATGTTTTTCAAGGTTTTCTTGTCGTCTGTACAATAACATGTAAAAACTAAAAACTATTCTAGACTGTCATTGAAAATTTAGCCAGACTGACAGAGTCATCTCTGATTAAGTATTTAAATTAACCTTCAAGGAGGAGAATGGTATAGAAGATGATGTCAGCTTCCTGAAACAGAACAGAAGAATTTTTTCAACTTGACAGTTTCAATCTGGTTGGCCTTGTTAACATGATTTCCGGTAGATCGCAGCATATTCGTTTGTAATTCTTTCTCCATTCTCAAACACAATTCTCTTCAACAAGTTCCGTACTTGGAAGAACAACCTTCTAATCTTCTTGTTTCCGTTGCCTAATCTTTCCTGGAAAAGGTGTAATTTGGAGACAGATGTTTGCAACCTACCAGAGTTTGATAATTATGCTGTGCATAATTGCAATAATTATAAACATTAAAGTGCCACGACAATATAACTAGTAATCTCGTGTATAAAACCCCGATAACATCTTACCTGCGAAGTTGGAATACGAAGATCTGTTAAGCTTGCCCTACAATTCCAAAGAGTTGGAAATAGTTATTTGATGGATTTCCTTGTTGCTTAACTTCACAAGTTTAAATTATAGTAGTGGAGAGGCCTTTGACTGGTATAATTATACCATTTTATATACAAAAATGACGAGCAATGTTGTCTGGAAGGAAAAAGAACATATATTTGATAGTTACACCAAAGAGTTGTTACGTGCATGTTGGACTGAAACATTCATCTTTACATCCCAGATCCTCTATCCAGTTTTACTCTGTCTTATTCTGTCTCATGAAATCTCAGCCATTTATTTTGCGGGACCCACGCAGGTTCCATGCGGGCCCCACATAAATAAATGGCTGAGATTTATTGGACACAATAAGACACCATAATATTGGACAGAGGATTTGGACTCCTATCAATACCATCTAACGAAGCAATTGAGATTACAGAAAGATAAATAGGCAATCATGTTAGAAACGTGGGACTGAGAATTAGCAGAAGCAAAGCATTCTAAGAAGGAAAAAAAACTTTTCGAACAGAAATTTAAGCTAAACGAAGAGGCACAGGCTTAAACCTCCAACACAAATAATAGTTCAAAGAATGAAACTCCCTATGATCAGCAAAATAATCTGGAGATAGGAAATAAAGAGAGAACAGAAAACTTACTTGTTCCATGAAACCGAAAACTGCTTATTTGCTCACAGTACCTTTGAAGGTTAAAAACAAAACAGCTGGTAACTCCCATTGCAGCTCCTAGCTATCCCCTAGGCACTCCAACAGCCATAGTTGAGAAAACGTCTTTGAGAAATTTGGATATGGTGCATCAGTCATCTGGGTTCTACCTCGTCACTAACAGCAACTGTGGTGATGCATACTGATGTCTATATTAAGGTGGGAGAATCCCATAGATGATGCTCGCACAAAGATGATTGTCACATCTGTCTCTGTAGAAGAAAAAGGAAACATAATATGTGATAGGAGTTATAATATTGATGACATTCTAATAAACAGTTGGTAAGATGAGGAGTATATAGCCCATTTACGAGATGTAAGGCCCTAAATTACACCATAATAGGAATGTTTCATGTCCATGGAAGTATATGTGATAGGAGTTAATGATTATGATTTGATTGTGTTGCTTATGGATTATGATTTGATTGTGTTGCTTATATCTTGAATTTTGGATTGATGGATTATAATTAATAATTTGAATTTATTTGTTACAATTGGGGAAAATTTGATGAGTTAAAATGCAAATTTGGACTAAAAAAATGCCAAGTGGTAAGATAAGTTGACACATGAAAAATTAGGATGACTAAGCCTATGAATTAGTGACATTTGGTATGGAAAATTAAGTAACAAATGGCATAGCTAATTAATTGACAAGTGGAAACAATGTTTGAGTGATAAATGGCCTAGCCTAATGGTGACATTTGGCAGCTTATAGAGTGGACAAATGGGATACATGCTTGTGACAAATGTCAAT
>JAOTBA010000003.1:12444263-12454638 GCA_025629845.1 Erythroxylum squamatum | reverse complement strand
TTCCCTACTGGCTCGTCATAATACCAATATAATTTCAATCCTTAGGGATAATAAAGGCCACACTTACTCTTCTCAACTCGAATTATAGGAATTAGCTCGAACACATTCAGCATAATCGATGGGTGAAGATTCGTCTTCCTTGCTAAGTCTTAATATGATCACTTTAATGGAGGCTTCGGTTGAACCTAGCATTATGGAGCAGCTGATGCAGCCTGTTACTCGTGAAGATGTCAAACAAGTCCTTTTCAATATGAAACCCCTCCAAAGCCACTGGTCCTGACGGTTTTACTGCTTTATTCTTCCAAAGGACTTATGATATCATAGGTGAGCTGGTTTCTTCTGTGGTATTGGAATTCTTTGAATCTGGGAAGATGCTTAAGGAGTTAAACTATACATATATTTGCTTAGCTCTTAAAAAGCAACACCCTCAAAATATGTCTGATTTCAGACAGATTTACTATTGTAATACCATATATAAAATCATTTCTAAGATCTTAGAAGAGAGGCTAAAAGTGGCCATCACCGGCATCATCAATCCAGCACAAGGAGCTTTTATCCTGGGGAGGAACATTGGGGATAAACATCCTCCTCTTACAAGAGTTATTAAAAAAGTACAACTCGAGCAAACATCTTCGAAGTTGTTTAATTAAGGTTGACTTCTTCAAGACTTTTGATACAATTAGTTGGCAATTCATTCACTTATGCCTTGAAGCTATTAAACTACCACCTCGGTTCATTGATTGGATTATAGCTTGTATCCAAACTCCTTCTTTGAGTATTCTTGTCAATGGAACCCCAACCAAACCGATCCATATAGTTAAGAGTATTCGACAAGGGGACCCTCTATTGCCTTATCTTTTCTCTTTAGTTATGGAGGGTTCTCCAGGTTGATCACTAAGTTAACTGAATGCAACAATAGGTTTTGATATCACTTCAAATGTGACACCCTCAAGCTTACTCATCATATCTATGCTGATGATCTCTTGCTTCTCAGTAGCACTAATACTCACTCTCTTTCTATGATTAAGCATGCCTTGATGTTATTTGCAGATTGGTCTGGGCTCCATTTTAACTCGGAAAAAAGCAATGTGCATATCTCAGCTGATGTACGTAATTCGAACCTTATTTGTCAGACTGTGGGGTTGAATTATCATCCTATCATATACTATTATTTGGGGGTCCCCATCTCCTCTTCTAAACCATCTCTGTTAGAGTGTCTACCTTTGCTAGAAAAAATTACAAAAATGGTGCAAGCTTGGCAAAACAGGTTCCTATCTTATATTGCTAGACTTACTCTGATTATTTCTGTCTTGAGTAGCTTGTATTTATATTGGGTAACCCATATAGCTTTACCCAAAGGAGTCCTAAAAGACATAGACAAAATCCTAAAAGCCTTTCTTTGATATGGGAGTTCCAAAAAAGCTACAAATGCTAAAGTTAAAGGGAGTGAGGTGGTAACCCCTAAGGTGTTTGGAGGTTTAGGTATTAAGTCTATTGACTCCACTCAAAAAGTCTTAATATGAAAGAGACTCTGGAGGTTGTATACTGATCATAACGCGTTACGGGTTAAATGGCTTCATGAGTACCACTTTCACAATGGTAACTTCTGGCAAGTTGGCATTAGGAAGGAATTTTCTTAGATTCTGATCCAAGTGATGCGTATGCATAACATAATTTATCCTTGCATTAAGCACCAAGTCGGTAATGGAAGTTGGACCTAATTTTGGTTTGACAACTAGGTAGGCTATAGTCCACTTATTTTGCATCCTCGTATTCGGTATTTGAGTAATAGAATTCCTCTGAATCTAAGGGTCTCTTCCTTCTTTGTAATGGCCAATGGCAGGGTACTTTAAAGGTTTCAATACTCTAACTCCCATTTTACCTTCTATTCCCGAGTGCTACGGGATGATGCCATCTTATAGAAGTTAGAAACTAGTAGGCGGTTCACCAACAAGTCTTGTCATCTACTACATACTCAGGGATTAAATAAGGTACCTTGGTCTTTTCTTTTATGGCATAATTCTATCTCTCCTAAGGCGTCCTTCATATCGTGGCTTACTATCCTCAATAGAATCAAGACTAAACGTCGTTTGCACGGAAATGTCAATACTACTTGCTCTTTGTGTAAATTGGAAGCTGAAGACCGTGATCCCCTCTTTTTCTTGTGCTCATACTCAAAAGTGGTCTAGAGTAGGATCCTATATTTGTTATTGAGAAGGGGCTCTCCTTACTCTTGGGACCATGTTTTTACTTAGGCTATTAGAAACTCCCGGAAGGGTTATCGTAATGATATCATCAATCAAGGCTCCTTTCTTTCTACCATCTACAACCTTTGGAAAGAGCATAATTCGCAATTATTTGCTCATAAGGAAACTGAAGCCTATCGAGTTGCGAAGAACATAATTAATTAGATTCAATCTTCTTTAATAGCGAAAATTTTGCACACTACTTTATCTGATGACATAAAGTATAGTTGGCACCCTTAGCTTGGTTATGTAAATAAGTTGTGTTAGATATGTTTTCTTTTGCTGTGTATAGTCTTGAACTCATTATAATGTTGGTTTAGATATATATTTTCCTTATATTTTTCAAAAAAAATTAATCAACCTTGATGTTCTCCTTTTTTGAGAAATCTTGCAATTCGCTTCACGTTTTTTAAATTAAGATTTTAGGTTTTAATTTTTAAAATAAAAATAAAAATATTAATTTTTAAAGTTTAATAATTACTTATTATATAAATTTAAAAATAATTTGTTTTTATAAATAATTTTATTTTAATCCCTTATATAATATTTATTGATAAATTATTAGTAAAATATATTTATATTTTATTAAAATAAATAATTTTTACTAATTACTAAAGTAAATTTTATTTAAAATTTTTATATTTTGAAGATATTTTAAATTTTAAATTAACTTTTTAAATGATTATTAAAATTAAATTAAATTTATTCTTAAAACTAATATTTAAGTTAATGATTAAAATTAAACTATTCATAATTCTTATTAATGAATAATATTTCATAATTAAATATAATATTAAATATTTATAATTTTATTTAATATTAAATAATTTATTTTGTTAATTATAAATAATGTTATAAAAATAGACATAGAAAATAAAAACTAGTTCTCAAGTAAAGAGATTATTTAATTTTAAAAACTGAAAACGTAAATACTTATCAAAGTTGGTATATAAGAGAAAACAGTTTTTCTTCCGAATTTCAATTATAAAATTATCGCTTTTTAGAAACTTGGTTATGAAGGTTGGTATATAATTAGTGCCACTTTTAACCTAAAACAAAATAATTATTCCTTTCCTGGAGCAACAGTTTCTCAATTGTATTATTCTGGCCAGACTGAAAGGTCTAGAGTCCAAGCCCAAGAGCTTCATATGTGATACATCAACCAAAAGTCCCCAAAGTATTATGATATTGAGATTTAGGCCCATTTTCCCTTCTAAACATAATAAATTTTGGGTCTTAATATTTTCATAATAATTTACATATTTCTAATTTTATAAATTAATTCCTAATGTTAACATCTTATTTTACAAAATAACATTTATTCCTTAAATTTGTTTGATGTTATAAATAAAAATTTACTGTATTAATATACAACAACAACAACACCAAGTAAAAATCTTGTTGAAGCGCGGAATCTCAGAAATTCTAGTAGTACGCAACCTTACTCTTAACTAATAAAGAGGTTGTTTGATTTTTTACATGAAATTAGTGAATTTTGGAGGTGATTGACTCTTTTGATCTTAATTTTGTAAGAAAATGTTATTAAATTGCAAAATCACAATGAATTAATCATTAATCAAAGTGGGAGTTATGGTTAAAATATATGGAACTTCTTATGGTTTCATATATTTTAATACAATATTATTTAAGAGTTATGAATGAATGAAACACTATGGGTATGTTTGGTTGGGATTTACTAATGGAATGAAATGAAATTTAATATTATTCCATTGTTTGGAAGGAAGATTTATAATTAGAATGTGATAGAAGACGAAGGTTTCATATTATATCTAATTTCTTCCTAAACAGTAAAAATAAAAAACCTCTGATTTGAGGAGTTTATGATGGAACGTAAAATGATAAACAACTTTACACTATATTACATTATAAATCCTTCATCCAAACAACATTTCACTATATTACATTATGAACCATTCCCTCAGACCAAACAACAATTTTATAATATTACATTCATTTACTTTCCATGTTATTATAAACTATTTCATTCCATTAAAAATTTTACGTCCAACCAAACATAACATGTCTAATAGTTAAATAAAAAAGTCAAACTAGATAAAGACTATTTGTAGTTAATCTTTTATTTAGGTTTGCCATGTCAGCATTCCATTATACCATATCTCACTACACCACTTTCCACAATGCATTACACTCTGAAAAGTATAATAGTATGGACACACATTCATATCATATTTCTATTTTAATAACTCACAACACATGTCCCACATAAATAAATTTATTTTTTAGAAAATATTTTCTTTATATTTTGAAATATTTTATAAACAGTTAAGAACAAATAGTTTTAAATTTTTAAGCATAAAATAATGTTATTTTCTTAAAATTAATTAGTTAAATACAAAAACCCTAAATGTAAAATATTATAATCATTATTACTTAAATTTAAAATAATTTATTTCATTATTTTTACTCCAACACATAATAATACATATCGAAGTAATAATATAATAAATATTAATTTTCATTGTCATTGCCTCCAAATCGTTCCTAAATATGCTCTACCAAATCTGCTAGAAGTTGATGATGAACTTCATGGTCATGCAGTTTTGCGTTCCTTTGTAGGTAATGTTGAAAATCTTGGTGGGGACCTTGAGTTACTTACAGGGATCGTATGACATTCATCATCATCCTGTCAGTTTTCTATTGCATTTTATGCATCTTAAACAATCATATTATGTAATATGGTACATGTGTACGTTATATCTTTGAGTTTTAATTTTGTGCCAAAACCAAGCTGGGCCACATATAATAGCCCAACGAGATTGAAGTACTCCAAATGCTCGCTCGACGTCTTTTCTTGTAGCCTCCTGCATTTACTTAAATTTTATTCTTTTGGGATCCTTTGGAGTATACCATCTGCAAAATAATATCCTTTTCGATATTGTGTGCCTTTTATGGTAAATTGAACATCAAGAGCGTACCCTTGCAATACATCATTAAATAGTGGAGATTGGTTGAGCACGTCGATGTTGTTATTAGATCCTTTCAGTTCAAAAAATGCATGCCATATCCATAAATCCGATGATGCAACTGCTTATAGCATTATTATAGGAACTCCTTGATTACCTTGAGTAAACTGACCTTTCTAACCAACTGGGATTGCCAATGCATGCAATCAATGCTACCTAGAAAGCCATGGCACTCTATACAAACTTGAAGTAAATGTTCAACGTCATTAGTGTTAGGCCTTCTAAAGTGTTGTTCCCCGAAAAGTTGGATCACACATTGGCAAAACTGTGATAAACACTCAATCGCAGTACTTTCACCAATTCTTATATACTTGTCGAACTAGTCAGCTGGTCGTCTATACGCTAACTGTCGGATTCGGATAGCTACAGTGGTTTTTTGAAGGGGAGAAAGTCCTTTTTTGCATCAACCCTCCATTGAAAATACTCTGAATGATTTTCAATAGATTCCACAATTCGAAGAAATAACTCTTTTCTCATTTGAAATCTTCTATGGAATATATCTAATGGATAAACTGGATATTGTCAGAAAAATAGTCATTGAAAAGTCGAACAAGCCCGACATCACGCTCTCGATTGTAATATCTTTGAGGACGGACATTAGAACTCCCAAATGTTTGTTGCCTTTGCAACTGATCTAACAGCATCAAAATTTAATCATCGGTATCATCCATCATCTCATCTTGCAATTTTTTTTAGCTTCTTCTATAAAAGAGGGATCAGGATATTGATACATTGTGGAATTTTTGATTATATTGTTACAATGTGTGTAGTCTCACTAGTCTTAGATATGTAGTTCTATAGCTAGTTTTTCAACGGCTAGTTTTTCAAATGACATCAGATATTGATGAAACCCGATTGCAGGTAAAAATGTAAATAGATTAACAAATTGATATTGCTGAAACCCGACTGTGGGTATAAGTGAAGATAAATTAACAAATTATTATTTTTTATTTCAAATAAGTATAAAAATATACAAATTATGTTATGGTTGGAGATGGCCTAAAAATAAAAGTAAAATACAATAAAATAACATAAAACTACAAATGAACAAAAATTAGACGATATGAAATTAAATTAAAATATCACATGATAACATAAAACTATAAACCATTGGAATGAAAATTAAATCGGCTTAAAATTAAAGCTGCATAATAATAAAATTACATTACTCTAGGGAATATTATATTTGGCCTTTAGGAAGGAACACGTGTGCTCATGAATTTGAAGTTGTTGCTCGGTCATGCCTGTGGTATCCTTCAGCAGTATTTCATAATCACTTGGGAAATTATAACTTTCCAACTTGTTTGCTAAACTTTCCATAGCTTGCATTTTTTTCCTCCTTTTGTTGTTTTTATCATATTCCTAATTTCCTCAATTTTTTCATTCTTGATGTCACTTACCTTCGACTTTCCCTTCTCTTTTCCTCCTTTGTTGCTTTTTGACGAATTTATTGCCTTAAATAATCCTGTGTTATTCAAAAGTTGCTAAAAAAACCCTGACATATAAAAATTAGCAAAAAAATCCTGAGTTGAAATTTTATTAACTCACAGCCCCTTAACAACACACGGCTAAGGGTTTTTTTTGCAACAAAATTGAAAACATAAGGTTAATAGAGTAACATTTTATATCTCAGGGTTTAATTAGCAACTTTCGTATAACACAGGGGTCGCTACAGCAATTTTGTCAATAAAAAAAGTATTTGAATTAGACACAATCGTTACTACTGGATTTCAATCAAAAGCGAGGAACTTTTTGATCAAGACATGAACTTTTACCAAGTAAGGTGTCCAAGAAGATGTAAACTTTTGTTGGGTAAGTGGCTACATAGATGAGAATGAAACAAATGAAAAGATTATTCATAGAGGAAATATTTTGGATCCATTTTGAGAGAGTACTAAAACTTCTTGTTTTATTATTAAACACAATTAAGGATGTATCATTAGTAAATATAACAAAGTTATGGAAATTTGAGGAAATGTCTTACTAATTTTGGTATCAATACTATCACGAGGGGTCACAATGGGTCAGGCAAGGTTCTAGCCTACGCCCAAAGTTCGGCCGAGCATAACCTTCTTGGTTCAAGCCCATGCACTTGAATCAAACCCTAATTTAATATATTTTTCAATTTCAAATTAAAAAGAAACTTACATTTTCTTTGAAAAGTTTAGGCGTCAGGCCATTCAGACTAAACCCAAACTAAACCGAAGGTTTACAATTTTATTTTTAAAACTCCAAGTTTGACCTAAAGTTTGCTCAAGCTAAAATCATTTACTTCAAGTTAATCCAGATCGAGTGAAGCCAAGTTGAGAAAACTTTTTAGGCAAGTATTACTATATAGTATTAGTACTTGTCAATATCAAATACTATTTCAAATAATTTTTTAAAATTGTAAATATTTCCTAAGCTTGTATATAATTAAAATATATTTTTATTCTATTTCATAATAAACATATTAAAATTTAAATCTATTTAAAATTTTATCTTTTGGAAGGTACAATTTTTTTTGATAAATCAGTAAAAATTTTATACAAAAAATAGAGAGTTAAGTACATAGCGTAAGAGACCTAAACAACATTCCTTTGCCACCAAAAGGTTCACAGTACCTAAGATCCTAATTCCTTTCCACCAACAATCCCGCATTGTCTATTCTACCTTCCTGCCAAGTGTTCGTGCATATCTATACTATCAATCTCAATTCTCAACCTATTAATAGCAGTATACCCACATAACTTCCAACAGCCAACACAACCAACAATTATACAGCACAGTCTAAATGAACAGCTTAACCATGAGCTAGTACATGTGCACCTCAGTGTTGAGATTAAGTTGGTCACCAGACATATGAGAAGAAAGAGTGTCAAGCTTGTCCAGTCCCTCTTACATATCCTCATTGCTTGGGACTCTCGGGTGCCATCCAAGTGAATTGTGCAATGTTACTGTAAAAGAACTGTCACTTTGTATCCTGTCCGTGCTGCTGCTGCTAATTTGACCAGGCATTTCTTGGAGTGATTGCCTTCTGCTTAAGTGAGATCGGATGCCTATCTATAGGCAATCTGAAAAAGGAAACTGTACAAAATTGTTAGAAAATAAAACTAACCCATTCTTACCTTCTCTCGGTGTTTGAACGAAGATGTTCCAAAAATTGGAAGGTACAATTTTTGTAAAACTCTTTTAAGATATTCAAAATTTAGTCAACTCTAATAGGTATTATATTTGATTTAGGAAAATATGTAATATCACTTATGGATTAAGACTGTAATATTAAATTTCTAACATAAAATTTTGGAATTAAAGTCTAACTTACAAATTAATTTTAACTTAAATATGATTATAATATTTTAATATAAATATTTTTTAAATAAAATATAAATATTTTTAAATAAGTATGATACTTCTCGTTTTATTTATTCATTATTCAATTATTGAATTTTAAATAAAATATGAATTAAATCATTTTTTCTTCACCTGCAAAACAACAAAAGTTTTAAAATGAAGTGTTCACACGTAAACTATTTATTATATGATTTATCATTATGAAGAGTGGCATGAAAACTTTCAAAATCTATATTCAATTTAACTATATTTAATATTTCAAACTAGTTACTTGCATTAAAAAATATATTTAATTTATCGAAGAAAAATAAAAATGATGATGAAAAACAAATTTAATTATGCATAAGTTTGGACTAAATATCCAATTTATTAAAATAAGTAGAAAATATTTTATTTTTAAAAATATAACTATTAACTAAAAATAGTCATGTTAAAAAATTTCAATATTAATATTTTTTAATTTAATACTTTAACTTTTCCTAATTTTTAATAATTTATTTTTCGTAATAATATTTTTGATATCTCTACCTCTATTGTACTATTACAATTATAATTTTGTGATATATTTTAATATAATTTTTTAGAACAATACAATTTACTTTATTCTATTTTCTAATCAGTAAGATGTCTATCAGTCATGACAACATAAAAAAACATAAATGTGTAACACACACTTTAAATTAATGCTAAGTGATAACATTTCCAATATCTCTAGAAAGATTGACTTTTACTAGTTTATCTTTCAATTTCAAAATTAGATGAAAATTGGAGTTCAATACTACTTTCTTTTTTAGTTGGTTAAGGTGGCTATAAATCATAATGATTAAATTTGATTTACAAAAATATTATAATTCTTAAATTTTATTTTATTATGTTAATTCTTGAATATTATAATTGTTATTATTTTTATTACGTTAATACAGAATAAGAAACCGAAGTAATGCACTGAAATATAACCGAGTTGGAGCTAGAAGTTGACAGGACACCTGAGTTGAATGGACCACTTCCCCGTCTTGTACGGCGCATTTGGGTAGACAAACATAACATAACCCCAGTCCAACTGTAATTGGAACATTGAATATTGAATCGCTTATGTGTCTCATCAAAACTGACCTAGACATAGGTGGTTATACTTACACAGCCTTTTTCAGTAGAGAAAAAAAAAAGGGGGTAAGTTGATCAAGGAATGGCGAAGAGGAAGGTAGAGTTAATCTTTGTTCCAGCTCCTGGAATTGGTCACATAGTATCGACTCTGGGATTGGCTGAGCGCTTGCTCGACCAGGATGATCAATTATCCATCACTGTGCTTGTCATGAAGCTACCAATCACTCCTTTCAGCGATACATACGCTAAATCTCTCACTGCTTCTCAACCCAGAATCAAGTTGGTTTCTGTCCCTCAGCCCAAGTTTCCTCCGTTGGATTTGTTAAAGAAATGCCCCGAGTATTACATCTCTACCTCCACTGATAACCACATACCTCAAATCAAGACTATTCTCCAAGATATCCTGACAACTTGTATCTCCAACTCAGTTCAAGTTGCGGGCTTAGTTCTTGATTTCTTTTGTGTCACCCTTGTCGACGTTGCAAAAGAACTGGGTCTAAATTCTTATATATTTTTTACTTCCAGTGCAGGGTTTTTGAGTCTCATGCACTACATATCCATTCGCGATGAGCAGGACGACTCTGGATTTAGCAAGTCTGATCCTGACATTCTGATTCCAGGTTTCTTCAATCCTATTCCTAACCGGGTTTTGCCTGCAGGTTTACTTGAGAAGGAACTTGGCTACCC
>JAOTBA010000003.1:12410240-12423904 GCA_025629845.1 Erythroxylum squamatum | reverse complement strand
GATACACAATTCAACCCCCCTTCTTGTGCATTTTGTATATTGAACGTAAAGTCTATACTAACGCGTGATTTACTTCATATATATGCTGAGCTAACGAATTCTGTTGCGATTATTTACAGAGGTGTTGCGTGAGTGTCCTAGCTGTTGAGGTTTGTTAGAGCTATGTACAGAGTTTGTTAGAAAGAGAGTTATCTGGTGTGGTGTAAATTAATTAGCTCCTGGTATTTAAGGGAGTTATCAGGTGTGGTGTAAATTAATTAGCTCTTGGTGTTTAGGTACTACCAACATGTAATAACACGAAAATATACATATATAAGTAAAATTTTGAATATGTTTGAACTCACACGAGGAAGTGCAGAGTGGATGTAATAACACGAAAAAAGTTGGGTTAGTTTCAGTCAAAAGTACCATTAATAGAAGTATAGGAGGAGACCACAAGCATGACATAGGCTTAATCATTGTTCCTTCCACCACTATCAATGGTTAAAATTAAAGATATGAAGTAGAGTCATATCTAAAGAATTGAAGCGGATTCTAGGACTCTCCGCTAAGAATCCAGATCCTCTGTCCAATATTACTTTGTCTTATTCTGTCTCATAGAATCTCAGTCATTTATTTTGCGGAATCCTCGCGGGACCTACATAAATAAATGACTGAAATTTATTGGACATAATAAGACACCGTAATATTGGACAGAGAATCTGGACTCCTCCGCTAAACGGTGGGATATTGACGGAGGACAGGTCATAGAAGGATGGGTGACTTGTCATTCTTCGTCTCTTTATACACGCAACCTTCCTTTGCGTACATAAATCGACGTGATGATAAATCTAACAAATTAAATTATTATATTTTCGTTAATTTAGGAACTGTTTTTGATGTAATACGCATGACTTATCTCTCTCGTCGCCGTATCGTAGGGTTTGGATAACTTTTTACATTATTGATCTACAAAGGAGGCTTCTCTGATGACCTGACCACATCCCAATTTCTAATTCTTTTTAACTCTTTAAGGTGATTAGGGTTACCATTTTAATAAAATGACATTAGATTTTTATTTTTGGATTTTTTTTGAAAGGTAAAACTAAACATATATATTACGACTAAGGGAAAACCATATGTGTGCTTACATTCACGAGTTAAGTTCCAATACGTAAACTTTTAAGGTAAAGGTAATGCTGGGATTATGTATATTTTGCAACTGGTCCATAAACACGGAGAAAGTTCATCAAATTTTATTTGGGAAGCTATATATTTGAAAGATTAATTTATGTACATTTAGCAATCCTATGCTTTTATATTCAATAGGTTGGCATCGATCTCTCTTTCCTGTTTCTTCTGGTTGATACCTTTCAGTCTTTTTCAATCCACGCAATTAATTCACATCTTCACAAGTGTTATGATTATGAGGCCTTTAATTAATTAATGATGTTATTACAACCAGAAAGTGACTCGAGCCGCCGGCGTTTAAACCATTTCCATTTTGTACCGACAAAATTGGGTTTAGGTCAAGAACAACGACAACTTGAATGGAGTCAGTCCGTGAAACAATCTATCACTCTCTGGAAATAAACCACAACCTCTCAAATTAAAAGCTCAGATTGTTTTGTTTTAAGTATAATAAAGCAGAAAGAAAACTTGTTTGTCTCTGTGGCTAATGTGTGCTGTTTACCAACTACTAGATGATAGTTGTTAAGCTACCATTAGAATTCCGTTTACTGGCATGATAAAAAGTAAAATAAAAAGGAGCACATGTTTCTTTATCTTTTTAGTAAGTGACAGGCAATTGCTTTTCACAATTCGTTCGTTTTTGTTTTTCTTGTTTCTTGGTAAAGAGAATTGTTATTTCATTTGGAAGTGAACTAGTATGCTCTTAAATGCCAGTAAGTTGTGCCAAGCGACTCGAAACCTTGATTAAAGCTATATTAATAACTTTATAACTGTATACAAATTTCATTTCTTTTGTAACGGTGAGAGAGAGTTGAATGCATTGAAAATCAGATACTATATAATTTCTAATATTTGTCGGTGGAGTGAGTAATTAACTGATGGAAAAGTTGAAAGACGTGTGAAATGACATGTAAGATGTTGGAAACTCGAAATTAAAACAAGGTCTCAAATCTTCCAGGCAGGCCATGGCCGAGATGGATCTTGAAAATTTCATTGTCCGAAATTGGCCCCACATATATGAGATCGGCAGGAGCATCTGTAGGGAGCATCTGGGTTACCCCTCCTGGCCTCAGTCCTTACTTGCGTGCTGATGCGCTTGGGGTTATGTTTCCTCCTCTGATAGAAACAAAAATATATATATATATGATATAGCACGGAAGTCATATCATAAACTGATCGTGGAATTTTATTAGACTCAGTTCTCAATGCTGGTAGTTTTATGCGCACCAACTGATTGTAGAATTTTATTAAAGTCAACTCTCAATATGAAATTGTTGGTAGTTTTATACGCACCAACTGATTGTGGAATTTTATTAAACTCAATTCTAAATATGAAACTGTTGGTAGTTTTATCCGCACCAACTTCCCATACGTCACTTGTCTACCTTGAGCAAGTTTTGGTGATCATTGCTTTGCCCGGATGAATTTTCAACTCGTATTATATATAATTATAATCTTGATGTAAATTAATACAATATAACCCTCACTCTTCTTCATATATATATAACAGTTTGAGAGTGCAGACGGATATTGAGTTTAGGAAGGAGTTAATGGGTAAGGAATAAAAAGTGAGTGATTGGTTGTTGATTATTATTATAGGAGTAATAATTTGATATCTCACTTTTGGAGAATCCTCCGAACCTTCCATTTAGCAGAGAAATGAAACTCATTCCTTAGTAGTGGCTTTTTAAAAAAAATATTTTTAATACTAATTAATTAAATACAATTAATTAAATATAATTAATTAATTATGTGATCTATGAATATTTCTAGACCCTCTCACTTGCTGAACACAATGGACTCATTTTGAGAATTACAGATTTAATGGTTTCTGTCCCCCATATCTAATGTAAGTCAAGCATGATTCCTGTTATATTAATCGTGTTAAACGACACTAATCATGTGATAAACGGGATCACAAACCCTGATCTTTTGTTTTGTTTTGTTCTTTTTTATAAACGCCAATTTAAAGGCCCCGGAATCACCGACCAAGTCAAGTGTATGGCTATATAAGCAGAAACGAAACACCTTTTCTTTTTATTTTTTTGTCCTTTACACGTACAAGTTCGCAACCAAAACGTAAATAATCTAACTTTAGATGTTGACTTCTACAAGTCCAACTACTTAGAAACGTGTCACTTCACACGCAGAATATACCAAAAACTGAAGTATTGGGAATTCCGCATACCGGTAAATCTGCTGCGAAATCAGTGCAAAACTGACCCTGAAAAGACCAAAGGTAAATAATAAATTATTCCATACACCCCCTTTCTCTTAGAAAACGTAGTTTTCTTTCTCACCAGTCCCGGCAATTTGGTCTCACTCTCACGCATAATCACAGATGCCTGTTTTTCTGCCCATAAACCTCGCTTTCTACAAGTGGAGAGTCCACTATCTTCAATGAATCCTCATATCGATCTTCTTATTTGTTTGCCCGATATGTCACTGTGTTAACTTTGCTTAGAAATGAAAAAACCTCGGAGGCTAATTCAGCTGATGGATACTGGGAAAGTTTTTGCAACCGAAACCCACTTCGGTCTGGTTAATCGAAATTTTGTTTATGGGAATGTGCACAGAGTCGTTAGTTGCTTCTGGGTTTTAGTTTGCAACTACATCTTTTACGTTTTCGGGTGGTTGTTCAGACTTGTCTTCAGGTATGCTTGAATTTTCTTGCCTGCTTCTGTTCTTGGGAAATTTGTGCTGCACGTATTACATGGATTGTTTCTATTTCTGGCAGAAATCAATCCAATAAACGTTCTGAGAAGAATGATTTCAGTTCCGGTCTGGTCTGTCATCGAAAGGACAATCATCAAACTGGTTCGAGTTCGTCTCATGATTCAGGAATTGATAAAAGCGAAGGGAAAAAAGAAGATACTCTTCTTGTGGAGGCTGCTTCATCGGCCAGTAGTAACAAGTATGAGTTCTTGTCTGGGAGAGGTATCAGTGGATTTATTGAAGAAGCGAAAACTGTGAGCTTTACCATTCACGAAGTCGACGTCAATTCTAACGATGACACCAAGCAAGATCCTTCGGTAATTGAGATGTCTTGCTCCACCGGTGAGGATATGGAGGAACTTGAATTGGAAAAGGAGGCTTCTGTGGAGTTCGAGAAGAGTTTTGTGGTTGAAAAGTTACTGGAGCCAGAAGTAGAACAAGGCTTCATAGAAGAGGGAAGTTCGGAGGAGAAAGAAATAGTTGTGGACCATAAGACACCCGTCGAGGCTTTTGAAGAGCGTGAATTGAAAGCTGAGGTCTTTGATGCAGAGAAAGTAGAGAACGGTGTTAAAGGCTGGGTAATTGAGAAGGTTTGTGGTGCACAGAAAACAGAGGATTGTTCTAAAAATCTGATCGCTGAAGACGTTTGCGAAAAGGAAGAAGAATTGGAGATAGTCACCGACGAAAGGAGGTATAACATGCAGGAGATCGCTGGCCTAATGAATAAATTAGAGGATCATCATAGTTCATCAGATGAATCTCAATTGCCATATGACGAAAAACAGGAGTCTCTCTCCGCAGATAGCCAGTCCTCTGGGGGCAACACAAAAGTCGATTCTTTTACTTACAAGTTTTTTGCTTATGGAGACGCTAGCAAAGGACTAGTGTCTGGAAATCAAAGTCCTGTTAAAATTCATGAGCACAAGCTCGAATATGACGGAGAGACAGAAACCGAGGACAAGTTCACTGATTCCGATGAAGAATATATTGAACTGGAACTCCAGAGACAGAAATCAAGTTCGTCGTTCGAAGAAGCGCAATTTGAGGATCATCTTGAACAAGAAGCTGGAAAAGCAGAACCTGAGACGAAGCGTCTGGAAACTTGGGAATTACCTAGCTTGCAAGAAAAAGAACGCAACTCCTCTAACGTGCAGGATAGTGCAGATTTCTCATTAGAGCACGACGACTTAATAGAACAGCTTAAGATGGAACTAAGAAATGCAAGAAAAGCCGGTCTTCCTACAATTCTAGAAGAATCAGAGACGGAGGAATTGGGGAGTCCAAAGCCAATGCCAGAGCTTAAGCCACTGAAGATTGAAGACAGGATTGATCACATGGAAGAGTTTCAAAAGGTTTATAAGGGCTACTTAGACAAGATGAAAAAATTGGACATCTTAAACTTTCAGACCATGCACACCACTGGTGAGTTTCATTAAACCACTGGCTCTCGTAGTTAAATCTCTATTTTCTACAGTTCTTACTCCTGATTGACCATTTTAAATTCATTATGCGTGAATTTTTATTAAATAGGATTTTCCGTCACCTTATCATTAGCCGAATAACCTAATTCTATGTTCAACTTAAAGAACATTAGCTGTTAAAGCTACTTAATTACATAATTATTTGTTCGAGATGTCCCATCTGATAATGTTTCTTTTTAACTCGGAAGATCTTTTAAGATAATTGGATTGCTTCGTCAGTCTCCATCTTCTTTATTCCCATTCCCATATACACTAATTTTACACCAATAATGTTCCTGAAAAGCTTGCAATATCTTTTTGCCACTCCCGAAATTCTAGATGCGTCAATTAGGTGGAATTCCATATCCTGGTCCTTCTTGTTATAAAGCTTGTCTTTCTTTGTACCTTAGATCCACCAACTTACTTTCAATTTATGAAATCTCCTCGTGCTCTGTTTCTTTTCTTTTCTTTTTCTTTAGTTCTCAATATATCATAATATCATAAACTATTTTTTAGGCCTCAAATTGAACTCTTTATCTTGAATATACTAACCTCGACTTTTCCTTTTTTTTTATATAATTATATTTTCAACTTATAGAATCCATGTTGTTGTATAATAAATATATTTTACTGATACAATTATTTCATATGAATAAATATATTGTTTAGTTATTTAAAAAAATAATACTTTTAAACTGTTCATCATCCCCGTTATCATTGATGCATATCCTCATGCTACAGATTAACACAGGAGAAGTAAAAGCTAGAAATTTATGCACAAATTAGCAGTCCAGTTCTCTTGAATGACCTGTTTACGTGCTTTGCCTTGTTCAACTTGAAGGTTTATTTCAGCTGAAAGACGCAATTCAGTCATATACACTTCGAAAGTTTTCAATTCCAGCCAAAACATCGGGTATTCTACAGAACTTGTTGTCATGCAAGCCAGGAACTGCTGTTGTTGACCCAACAAAGAAGGTCGTTGCAGACATGTACAGGGAATTTGAGATGGTATATGTTGGACAGACTTGCCTATCCTGGGAGATTCTCCTCTGGCAATACTGTAAAGTCCAAGAGATGCAAATTCATGAATTTCAAGACCTTCATCGATACAATCAAGTAGCCGATGAATTCCAGTTATTTCAGGTACTTGTGCAAAGGTTTATAGAGAATGAGCCATTTCAAGGTCCCAGGGTTCAGAATTATGTCAAGAATCGATGCGTTCTTCGCAGTCTTCTCCAAGTTCCTGTCATTAAAGGTAAATTAGTTTAACAAATTACCAAGAACCTTGAAGTGATTATGGACTATACTAAACGATGTCATTGCATTGCAGATGATAATTCTAGTGGTAAGGGGGAGAGAGGAGATGAAGAATATGCAATTACAAGTGAAACACTAATCAAAATCATCGAGGAGTCCATCAGGGTGTTCTGGGAATTTCTTCGTGCCGATAAGGATGAAAGTAATATGGCCTTACACGGTCGTCAGTATTTTCAGGACGATGTAAATTCGGAGCTTTTGATGGAAGTCCTAGTCAATCTTCAAAAGGTTTAATCTTGAGAGAACTCATCCCTGCACATTCTACCCTAAATGTTTGACATGCTAATAATCTGTTCCATGCTTGCAGAAAGAGAGAAAACTTAAAGACGTACTGAGGATTGGAAACTGCATAGTCAGAAAGTTCCAAAAGCACGAACAAGACCCACTGCATCAGAGTTTGCTAGTTGCGCGGGTCAATCTGAAATTGGTTTCAAGGGTCCTGAACATGTCCAAACTAACAACAGATCAACTAATATGGTGCCATGAGAAACTAGAGAAAGTAAATTTTCGTAATAGGAAAGCTTTTGTAGAACAGTCGTGCTTGCTGTTCCCATGCTGAGATGGTGATTATTGCCACCATCTTCTTAGAATTTGTCAGATACATACTTTTTCAGCGGATTCTTTTGTATCTGCAGCTGTACATAAAAGTTTATCATCTTTGACACCTGCTAGCCAGCCGCAGATGTAAATTATTCATCCCTTGTACACTTCTATAAAGACATATATACTTCAAACTTTAGCTTTTGGGATCGGTTACTTTTCATTACCTGAGATGCCAAATTCGACTGGAGCACAACGTGTGCTTTTAAAAATATGCTGGAACGAAAGTCCACGGCCATTTCTTAAAATTATGTTTTTATTAAAAATACTCTCTTAAAACATAGCACGTAATTCTATTAAAAAGTTGTGTCTGGATTTATGGTACCTGGTTAGGTCAATCGTGCTAGGCCCAGGCTCAGGCATAGAACGGCACGTGGGCCGATCGGCCCATTCATAGATGGTGACCTAAACCTAGCAGGTATTACTTCACCGTAATACAGGTACAACACAAGAACCCTAGTATTTACTATTTGCAGCCACAAAAACCCTATTACCAAAGCACTGACTTGAGCGTCGGAGGAGCCCGCCGGCAATCAACCCCCGGCGTGTATTTTCTAGTTAAAGTCACTCAAATACATAGATCCAAACAACGGCGTCCAGCCCCAACAAATTCAGACTGAACCAGTTACACATTTATATACATTGCCTCTTGTGAATTAAAGTATACTTCTATGTGTAAGTGTGCATGTAGAAGCATATATATAAAGTTCAATACAGAAAGTCGCTTTAGAGAAAGGGAAAGGAATCCTATCTCAGCCATCAGCCTAGAATATGTGACGTCACTTCAATGAGGCCTATATCTGATATCATCCCTCTTAACGAAAATTTTTATCAAGCTTTGAACTTGTGGCTCTTTTCTATTTGCTCTTTTATCAAGCTTTGAACTTGTGGCTCTTTTGTATTTGCTCTTTGCTCTTTTCTTTGTTTAATTGGAAAGACAGTAATTGGTTTTTTAAGTTCTGTTCCCAGAAAGCCCAATAACATTATTTGCGGCGATGAATACTCGTTCCAACATAAATACAACTGTACTCTCACCAAACTTGAGCATATAAGTCTCTCCGCTTGAATGCCTGATATTCAACTCCCTCCTAAATGAGTTTATAATCCATGAAGTTGGAAGTTGTCACTAAGCAGCTGTTAGTAATTTACTCTTTTCAACTTATATGCCAGTTATCAAGTCTTCGTTATAAAAAATAATGTAGAATTATAAGTATCAGCAGAGTCAACTTCTCATTACGATTTGAAGCTATTTTGTTTGAGTTGTGTGAATAAGATGTCTATTTTTTTGGGTAAAAAAAAAAGATGTCTATTTTATATTTCAAGAAAATATAATAACAATGCTCTAGTAATATAACTTAAAATGATATTTAGAATTTGTTCATATCTTCGCCAAGTTTTTACAGATTTTAGCTTCTGCGCACTCAAAAAGGTGTACATATCCACAGAAAAATTTTTCCTTAGAAGTTATACAAGTTGGAATGTTGTTCTTTTTCCTACATTACACCATTCTCATTTTTTTTCTCTTTCGCTATTATTCATCTACCGTTTACTAATAATTGGGCACTCACACAATTGGATTTTTTTGTTTTTTTGTTTTGGATGCTAGACTAGAACTCGAGTTGTTAGAGAAGAGGAATGTGTACACTACTACATGAACTACAAGTCATCGACTGCAACACATTGTACATTGAATCCTAGGACATAGTATCACTTAAAGATCCTATCTCTTATTCATTTATTTAGTTACTTGGATAAATCCTAATAAAATTCCCAAGTTAGCCTCTCTTGTTTGAATTTTATGATTTAATGGCCCTCAAAGAAGTCTCAGAAAAAAGTTGACGCATGTGGTTACAAAGTGATTAGTTGTTGACTCGCAAATTAAATATATGAAGTCTTCTCTCCAGGCAGAGATGATACTGAAACATGGGAGGAGCAAAAGAATTCTTACCTGTACGTTCTCGTGGAGTTTAAGGTGAACGCGTAAATGGTGGATCTCTCCTACTCATTCCTTGAAACTCCAGGAACTTTTTATATTTGACCTTTCTACCTACATCCTTATATAGATTCAACTCACTGCATTTTGTCACAATCAACCACGTACGTACTCAACTTTGCTCACAAGGCTCGTCGTAACTCCAACATGAAGGTAAGCCACTTCACAAGAACAGTATATTGTTTTATTAATTCTGGAAATTCATGTATATTGCGAAGTTTGAGGATATACAATCTTTCTTACAAGTGAGAAAATTTCACAAAAGTAGATAAGGGGGTATTTTCTGCTACTGCTTAAGTATATTATCATCTCCTAGCATAGTATAACACGTCACATCATTCAATGGGTGCAGCAAAAAATTGTGATTGAGTTGCATCTATGCTGTGAAAAATGCGGGTCTAAGGCCTTGCAGATAGCTGCTGTTGCAGAAGGTGCGTGACAAAAGATCTTCTCTCTTTGAACGCTTAAACTTGTCCACTAATTGTTAATTTCACACTGTACAAGAACCAATATCCTAAAGGAGAAACATCTCGTAGGTCATAAATATGAATAGCAGTTTCACGTTAGGGAAATTACAGTAACAGTTGAATATATTTAAAACCATGAAATCATCCAATTTAAAGATTTTTAAGTTGTTAGCTTATATAGGATCGTTTTACCTTGGACTTAGTATTCTGCCTTTATGCATGGAGTAAAGGGTTTTTTTTTTTAAATAATTGCAAACCTATAAAGTTCAAAACCAATATGTATTGATTTTTTTTTTTTGGTTTGATGAATGCTATACATTCTGTAGGTGTAAACTCGGTTGCATTAGAAGGGCAAGACAAACTGGTGGTCATTGGAGAAGGGGTTGATGCAGCCACATTGACCTGTTCTTTAAGGAAGAAATTTAACCACGCATGCTTGTTAAGTGTGGATGAAGTTAAGCCGAAGAGTGTAGAAAAAGAAGTTGATAAAGACCAACAAACATCTCCACCTGCAGCTAGTTGCCCACCGTTTTGTTATCCATCTCACTGTGATGTGTGTAAAGTTGTTATTTATGAACCAAATCCTACCACTTGCACCCTCATGTGAAGTCTTTACTGGGATGCATTTTTACCTTCTTAAATCTTGGTTACTAGCCGCTCATGTAATTCTTCAGCCATGTCCGTGGCATCATTCTTCAGCTATGTTTTACTTAGTGGTATGATATATGGTGAAGTCCATAACTTTTTCAGTCCTTTTCTCCTCTCACTTTCTATTCTTCAAAATCGCGATGCTTTGGAGCCAGTGTGCTAACTATTCATGAATATTTGTCATAGAACTATTTTCTGAACATCAAGAGCCTACCATGCTATCATTGTACTGCACTACTATGTACTAAATCTTTTATTAGTTTATACTCTGTACTCAATCGAATAGTTATAATTTTAGTGAAATAATTATTTAGAGTTGTTTTTTTTATTTTATGCATATTCAAATTTATGTGATAAAGTTCATAAGATAAGTACTTATTGTAAATAAAATTATGATGAGATTATAATTATGAGATTCATATTACATTTCTGTATTATTCCTAACTTGTTCATAGTTACTATTCTATTGAGACGAGACATTAATAAAGTGTAAAAAAACCTAGAACATATTATGTTTCTTACTTCTAAAGTAAGTACATAATCTAAAAAATTAAAATGTGGAAATACTTAAACAAATATATGGGTGCTTGTTAGAGAACATGTTCAATAAACTGGCCTCATATGAGAATTTTATTTGTAACATTACTTGTATATCTATGAAAATCTTTATTATGATAATTATATTAGTAATCATTTGACTTAAAGATCTTGAAAGTATCTTATACAAAGATTATTATATTTGAATACTGCTTATGATGTATTTTATTCAAGGATTGCCCAATTAGTATCTATTAGATATAACATAAACTATATGGGGGTAGTTGAGTAATAAATATAAGATTCGTCATCTTAAAGTGATTAAGGAGAATATTACGTTATACTTGGTTAATGTTGATTCTGAAAATCATTGGTTAAGGTATATTAATATTTATAAAATTGTTTACAAATTTCATTAATTTAATTAATTACTAATGGTGAAGAATTAAAATGATTAGACTCAAGCAAAATATATATTATTTTCATGCTCTATATCTAATCAGAAAATTGATAAAAGAATTGAATTATATAAAAAAATCATACAAGGGAAGGTTAGTAAAAATCACTTTAACATTCCTAATATTTATGTAATTATGACACATTACTATATATCAATCTTGATATATGAATATAAAATTATTTAATTAGAGAATTTAACATGAATTAAAGGAATTTAATTTATTTAATCCTAAATATGATTTGAGGTTATAATTTATATCTTTTATAACATATTCAGGAATCTAATAGATCAAAAGAGAGAAAAAGATATTTTAATTAAGTTGGATTTCATTATAAAGTTTGAGAAAATTTAAGCTTAAATATGAGATATTTAATAAATAAAGACTAATAACGGATCTTATTTGAGTTCAATTGACATTTAATTAGAATTCATTGTAACGCTAATTAAAGTTTAATTGAAATTACAATTTTATTTCAACTACATTATTAAAAGGTTTAAATTATATTATAAATAGGCATAGACTTAGGCTTAGGCTTTAAAAAAACTAATACTTATTGCTCGATTCTCTCTATACCACTTCTCTAACAATGGAATAATTGAATAAACGATTAAAAAAACATCAAGAAAAGGATCAAATTGCATAATAAGGTACAAATTTATGATATATAATTTATTTTGTTCATATATTAATTATCTGATAAAATCTAAGTAATCTTGACTTTTAAAAAATTAAATAAATAACTTTTATACTGATTTCTCAACACCTTTACTGGCTTAGTATTTCATGCAATCTCATCCTAGAAATAGCTCTTTTAGTACTTTCAATAGTCCTCCAAAAAGAGACGATTAGGATTTTTGAACGAGTATATCTTACTGCATCTACCATCTGCATGAACTGACTGGCATACGGATCCATCAAAAGATAATTATAAGAACCATCATCTTCTTATGTCCTTGTTCAGTTAAAGTATAAATGTTTACAGAAAGGGTAAACGTACGCAAAAGTTACCAGACAGAGAAAATCTAATCAAATGCGAACTGATAATAGATCAAAAATGTACATCTAGATTAAGAATTCAGAGCTACTAATATCACGTATTATAGAAGCTCCAGCTCCCAAGTGAGTTGCTCAATACTCATCCGTTTACGAATGTTTACTACTTTAGCTAAAAGTTGGCACATGTAGTTACCAAGTGATTACTTGTTGACTTGGAAATAATATATAAGTTTTCTCTCCAGTCAGAGATGATAGTGAAACATGGAATGAACAAATAATTCTTACATGTACGTTCTTGTGGAGTTTAAGTTGAACACGTAAATGGTGGATCTCTCCAGCTCATTCCCTGAAACTCCATGAACTTGTTACATTTGACCTTTCTTACATAGATTCAAATCACTGCATGTTGTCACGATCAACCACCTACTCACCTTTGGCCCGATTTGGTTGTTAGCCGATCAACCAAAAAATAGTTGATTAATCCAAATCAATTGGTTGATTTTATAAAAAAGTTGTTTGAGTTACTTAGTTATGAGCTGGTTGGGTTAGCAGCTGATTTTGAAGAAGCTCCTCTACAGGAGCGCTTTAACGTAACCGGCTGATAATTTTTATTTTAATATCGATTTTGCCCTCTTTACGCTTACTCTTTGACTGTCTCATTTTTCATTTTATTATTAATAAATTTCTTATTATTATTAATTTTATTATTATTATTATTATTATTATTATTATTATTATTATTATTATTATTATATTCCTTATTATTATTAATTTTTTTGTTATTATTATTAAATTCCTTATTCGTATTATTTTTATTATTCTTATTCTTATTAATTATTATTTTTATTAATTTTCTATTTACTATTATTCTTAATTTTATTAATTTTTATTATTATTAAATTCCTTTTTATTATTAATTTTCTTATTATTATTATTATTATTATTATTATTATTATTTATTAAATTTCTAATTACTGTTAAAAACAAAGTTACGAATACCGTATTGGACTTGGTACCGGATTGAGGTCTGGAATGAAACTGTACCAGTACCGGTCAGTATCGGGTGCCGTTTCGGATAATTTTTTAAATTTATAAAATAGTCCCTGCAATTTTTAAAATTTGCAAAATAGTCCATTAGTATATTATAGTATTATACAGTTGTACTATTGTATACTTTACTAGTTTACTGTTTACATCAATCATGTTTTCAAAAATTTTAATAGTAAATAATAATGACAATTCATATGAAATAACAATAATTTTTAAATATTTCACATATAAATAATAACCACAATTAATA
>JAOTBA010000003.1:12390589-12410140 GCA_025629845.1 Erythroxylum squamatum | reverse complement strand
CTCAACATCGTTCGGCCAGGTTGCCAAGACTGGATCTTGGAACCAGGCGATACCAAGAAAACAATCTTGGATCGCTCGGCCTCAACATCGTTCGGCCAGATTGCCAAGACCGGATCTTAGAACCTGGCGACACCAAGAAAATAATCTTCGATCGCTCAGCCTCAACATCGTTCGGCCAGATTGCCAAGACCGGATCTTGGAACCTGGCGACACCAAGAAAACAAACAGTTAATTCTCTTAACTAAAATTTGAGAAATTATATTAAAATAGAGTTAAAGACATACAATTACTTAGTGCCTGTTTGAATTGGCTTTTAGGAGGTCAATAAGCACTTTTTTCCACCACAAAAGTCTTTTTTTAAAAACATGGGTATTTTGCTGTAAAATAAAAAACCACTTCTTTAATAGATATGACTTTTTTGACAGCCAAAATACAAATTTTTAAGAAGCTAAAAAAAACGTTTTTTCAGGTAGATTTTTCATATCAATTAATGAGCATATTTTTTAGTTCTTTTTGTCCTTATGTTTTACATATAATTCTCACAATACCCACAAACTCATCTATATAAAGAGAATAAAATTTTCAACTTCAAAAATAATTTTAAAAATCAATAATATCTTTTTCAATACAATGCGAGAAAATTTAACTTTATTTTATTATAAAGGTAATTATTTATGTACTTATTATATGATTAGGTTATAGAAAAAAAAAGTAATAGGTTTCATTTTTAAAATGCTCAATTTAATCCGGGTTCTGAAAATATAATGCTATCCTGAGTTATAGTCAAATATCATGTCGAAGACTTGAAGTCTTAAGATCCCAGGCTTTCTGCATTGTGGGGTTTTAGATCCCAAAATCCATTAGACGGAATAATCTTTACCACCCAACTAAGTTTCAGGCCCAAAACACGTCCAATCAACAATTTCGGCCCACATAATGTCATCACCATCTCAGCCGTTGTTTTAAACACATTTCTAACCGTACGATCTAGGGCATCAATTATGCACGCCACCATTTATAATCTCTTTCTATCACATCCGTGCCTTCGGTTTCATAAACCCTAGAGAGAGAGAGAGTCGAAAAATGGTTCAGCGACTGACTTACCGCAAGCGGCATAGCTATGCCACCAGATCGAACCAGCACCGCGTCGTCAAGACCCCCGGTAAAGCCCCTAACTTCTCTGCTCATATGTTTTGATCTACCATCTTCCAGCTTGTTCTTTTATGTTATTTCTTAAAAAAAAATTCTGATCTCGAAGTTTCCTGCTAATGGGATTGTTTTTGGTTTGAATTTATGATTGTCTGATGTCTGTTTATGGTATTCATGGTGGATGCATATGGGGTTTTTTTTTTAAATAGGAGGTAAGCTGGTATACCAGACTACTAAGAAGAGAGCAAGTGGTCCCAAGTGTCCTGTTACAGGGAAGAGGATTCAAGGGGTATGCTTCATTTTATTTGTTCTGTTTGATTAGATGTTTCTGTTTCTTTAACGGATATTGAATGATCGCTTTAACATAGCTTTATAGAGTAGGCTTGATGTTGGGGTATACACTGATAACAGCATTAGTAGCATTAAGAAATGATGAACCAAGTAAATTGGTTGCTCAAATGGAAAAACCAATCCCTGGAGCAATGTCCTTGTTTATATCTCACAGACTAATGTGCAAATTGCCAAATTCCTTATGCTCGTAGTTTTACTACAAACAATTTTGGCCCCATCTGTAGTATGGAAGTCAGTTGAAGTTAATCTGATTTTTAAACCATGGAATTGAACGTTTGTACATTTGAAGGTCTATATGATTTCTGATTTTGATTATTTCAAGCAATTTTGAATCATGTTATTGAAAGATTAATTGTTAAGAAACTATTGCAATTAAAACCAAAAGACTTCTTTCTTCTGCAAAAGTTTTTGATCTTCCAGTTTGCAACTGTGGTCTAGCCATGTCTGTCACTTGGTTTATCTTTTCTACTAGGGGCCACCAAATTTCCTGTTATGTATCTATTGTTTCCCCACTTAAGATAATTGGTATCTCTTTTAATCCCATGTTGTTCACATACATCTGATTCTACCTATACAATACCTGTTATGAAAATTGTATGTACAGGATGCAGTTTAAGTAGTATTAATCATATGAAGAATCTGTAACGTTGAATCATTACTGCTTGCGCCTTTCAACTACAGTTGGAAGCCATTGGTTAAAGAATGTGATTGGTATGATTTGGAATTCAGTTGGCTGGATTATTTGTTATGTAGCCAAAGATTTATGAAGCTATGAATATTATCTGACTCTGCAATCATAATGTTTTTCTGTCAACAGATCCCCCACTTGAGACCTGCTGAATATAAAAGATCTAGGTTGTCAAGAAACCGGAGGACTGTGAACCGGGCTTATGGTGGAGTATTGTCTGGTAGTGCAGTAAGAGAAAGGTGTGTTCTAACATATGCAATTCTGTGCATGTTCATTTTGTAGTCCTTGCTTGAAGCAGGTATAATTCTAATGCAGCATGTTTTGATTTTGTAGGGTTATCCGAGCCTTTTTGGTTGAAGAGCAAAAGATTGTGAAAAAGGTGTTGAAAATTCAGAAGGCAAAGGAAAAGCAGGCTTCAAAGAGTTAGAATGGAAGAAGCCTTTGTTGAGACGGTGGATTTGGAAACAGATGATAGTGAATTAGAAGTGAAATTAGGTTTTAACATTTTGAATCTGTATCCTGCATTTGGTTGTTGGAAATTGGTGCCATGTTGTCCACTAATCCTTTTTGATTATTGATCTTCTATTTGATTGTGCTCCAGTTTTGTTGACTTTCTAAAATATCAATGTCCTCGCAAACATTATACCGGTGGAGTTGCTAAATTCATGTTAGTTTATGCTGAATGCAATATCCTCTGTGATGTGTGAGTACTGTTTTGCCCGGTATCGTATTCGGGAATGTGATTATTTGGTATATTACGGATGTTAACCTAGCTTGGTGTTTTAATTCTAGCATACGTAAGAAAATCAGTTTACAACTTCACATAGATTATTCATTTGCTCTTTTTATGGGAAACAGTCGAGCGAGATAGTGTTATGCTAATAAAATCAAGCATTAACAACTTCATTGTTCTTCTTGAATAGCTTGCTTTAGGGTAGGTGTAAGCCTTTTAGCGGTGCAAAAGAGTAGGTGTGACTTGCGGATAAGTTTTAAGATAAGTGTTAACCCTTTAGTATAAGTTTTAATATAAGGCTGATGTTTAAGTCCTAAAAAAGTAATGAATTATATCATATAGACTTCAGAAGGTTTTTAACCAAGATAGTAGTTAGTGTATGCGTGCACTTGCTTAGTTGCTTTAAGCTCGTTACTTAGTGCGCGTTTGCGCATCACTAGCACGGGTTTGTTCTGCCCTTTTGTTCCTACTTTTAGATGCAGAAACTTGCTGGACGTTAACAAATATCGGCAGTGAGATTGTGGGATTCTGATTTGCTAGGACCGTAACGCTCCCCGGAGGGAGTCCCTTAAACAAAAGAATACCGACGTCCATCATGGCTGTAGACAGTGGCACTTTGAAGCACACACTGGCACAGGTCAGGATTTCAAATGAAAAGGTCTTAATTCAAGTGTAGGATACGAAAGACTTAAATATTTAATAGGTTGCTCAAATAAATTTTCTCAAGTTTCTTCACCATTTCAAACATCTGAGATGAATACCGAAAGTGTTATGTCAATGGCGACGACAGACATCACAACAACTATGATCTGTAGCCATGATCTTTGTCAGGTGCCAGTATACTATCAGAAGATGGGAATCAATTTTTTAGGTTCGTAGGTTCATAGTCTTCCGAATCAAGCCCTTGAAGCCTGAAAAATAGAGAAGCATCTGTAATTCTGCCTACGAGCTTGTCGTGGGGAGGAAGAATGTCCTTCATTAAAGGGCATTCACTTGGTGCATTTACCCATGAGAGAAACGTTGGGTACTTTTCTAGGCAAATGGTTGTATCAATAGCCTCTTCGAAAGCTCTAAAGCTGCGCATTGGGACCGACTGTAATGTCAAGTAACCTCAGGTCTCCACTTCTCCCACTAAAAGTTGAAGCTAAATCATTCTTCATGCAAAATTCTTCAAACACGCCAAGCAGCTCGTTGAACTCTTCAATGGCATTTGCTCTTTCTTTGCCTGTGGTAGACATGATATTAACTGAACTTGGTAGGACCTGACATCAGTCAGAAAACCGTATTAGCGTTAAGAATCACTTTGTTTCTCACATGTTTTTCTACTTAGCTTGGAGACAGTGAAAGGGGGCACCTTGTTCTCATAGTAGCCTGCCCAGAACCGAATTAACTTTGGCTCTTTCGTAAGGATCATCAGGCAAGAGTCTCGGAGCATGGTTGCAGCAATCGTCAATGTATTCGAGAATCACAAGAGACTCTGATATGAGCTTACCTCTGTGGACCAATACAGGTAACTTCTTGTGAATTGGGTTGTAGTTGAGTAACAGTTCACTTTTGTTTGATAGATCTTCTTCTTTGTACTCGTAGCTTATGTCCTTTAGTTTAAGGGCTAATTCTACCCTCTTCGTGTGGGCACTACTCCATGTCCCTCCAAGCAGCACCTCGCTTTGCAGCTTCTCCATTGACAATTTCTTTCTGTTTTTAGTTTAATCTGACGATTTCAGGTGGTATATATAGCAAATTTTGTCAAATGGAACCGAAGTTATCGGCCGTTGGCCTTGGCCGGCAAGTCAATGAAAAACTCGTAGCTTTTAGGTTCTATATATGTAGTATGTTGCTGGTCGGCAAGTCAATAAAAAACTAGTAGGGAATCAAATCGGATGAGCAAGCATATGTAACTGAATATTGATCCCTGTATTTGACAAATTTGGAAAAAATTCTTCTTTAGAATTATCAAAAATTTTCAAAAGAAAAATTTGGAGCTGACTTACACTAAAAAAAAATAGTAATTTTAATGTGTTAAAATTGATAAATAAAATCAAAATGATTTGTATTCAATCTTTTTATTAGTCCTTATCCTTTTGCTCGACTTGGAAATAACCAATCCCCTTGCCTGCCAACACCCTCCAAACATTTTATTCATTTTCTCTTCGTTTACATCTTCAACTACATCTCTTTGTCTACTATTACTTCACTCTTCATATGGTCGGGGTTATTCTCTTTGTCTGCTGTTGTTTTATCTATTGGTCAAGTCTCCTTTTTCTCAACTATCTTACTCCTAATGCATAAGTTTGTTTCGAAGAATGATTGCAAATTGTTGGTTGTTCCTATCTGGTTCATCTCAATAGTTTCACAAATATTGTATTTTCTCCTCTCCTATATGTTATACGATTATTAATTGCTTGGTGAATGCTGAATCTACTTTTAAATTGATTGCCCTAACCCATTTAAGACTGATCAATGTTGTTTTTGCTTTTACTTATTTTTATTTTACAGATTAAACTAATGGCAATAAAGTGAAATATATGTTTTTGGAGATTAAGCAAATAAAGCTCCCTTTTATGCCAACTTTAGAAGGGGAGAGCTATGTCCTACTTATTTATATCAACCCTTGAGGTGCGTAGTGGGAGCCAGTCACTTCCAGCAATAAAGTTGCCCGATATGTCTTTTGGATGATATTTTTCTTAGCTAATATTGTCTTACTCTACTTCACTTGGGTAGAGTGTGTTTCATTGATCATAAACAAAACATGTATAAAATTATGAGCTACAATTGTGCTAGGATTGTCTCTTAACTTACTTTGCATTATCCCTTTAATTTGGATCGTATTTGTACAATTTTTGTTATTTGATTCCTTTATACTGTCAGGGAAGCTATTACTACTTCTATTGATTGTAAAGTCTGAATCTTACGGGTGAGGGTGTAAGAGTATGAAATTGAACCTTGCAGAAATGAATTAAAAATAAAGCTAGAGTTGGAAAAGTTATGAAAGATATATGTGTTAGGTTTCTTGCAATGTAGGTTAATATGTTGTGTTTCCATTTTTGCAGTCTTTTTGATTTTTTTAGTCAGTTTTTCATCTCACCTATTCCCAATTATATTAATTTTAACACATGTAATATTCACCTCACCACCTCTAGGTCAACAACTACATTAAGTAAAAAGACAACTTGTATATTAAATCAATGTTCATAGCTAAGGACGGATCCAGAAATTATTTTGAGTGGGGGGCAAAATATTTAAAGTACTCTTATATTACTGAAATTTTTTTATTTTAAATTATTATTTTAAATTTCAATTCCATTAAAAAATTAAAATTTTACCCCCATTAATTTAATTGGTGACAACAAAAAATAAAAATTATAGATATATTAAGATATCAAATAAAAAATAAAATCTGAGCCCATCTATTTTTATTCATAAGGGCATCTAAGGTACTTCTTTTATTCCTATTATCACTAGTGCTAGATGGTTTGTACTATTTTTGTTCATTTTTACGACTTTATATGCTACGATTTCGCATCGTAGATGAAAAATCTTATCTTGCGTCTTCACTAAAAGTCTAAAAGAATGTAAAGATTCAAATTGTACCAACTCTATTACAACTTACAGGAACCCATCTCTAAATTATGCGTACCACACATTCTTCCAAAGAAAAGAAGTAGGAATTTACCTATCAGCATTAGAACGGGGTAGGGCCTGTGGGAAAATCCTTTCCACAATTGCGTTCAATATAGATTATTGTTTTTCGCTTTAGGTGTGGTAGTCCTTGTGGAGTTAGGGGAAGAAAAGCCAAAAAGCCAAAAAAGTAGTATGATGAAGAAGCCAAAAGGGTAGAAAAATCTTAATAAAAAAAAGTCCATTAAGTATGTAGTTTTTATCTCTCTATTTGTAGGCTTCTATTTAAAAAAGTCATGGGCTCAAATAATAGTAATCTTAATAAAAATAGATGAACTCGGATTTTATTTTTTATTTGATATCTTAATATATCTATAATTTTTTATTATTTTTTGTTATCAATTAAATTAATGGGAGCAAAATTTTAATTTTTTATAAAATTAAATTTTTAAATAATAATTTTAAATTAAAAATTTTTAGATGCAGTGGGGGCAATTGCCCCCACTTGCCCCCACTGTGGCTCCGTCCATGTCACCACCTATACTCCATGTCAAAGTAGTAGAAAAATAGCCACAGTCGATGGATCTTTAACAACTGTAGCAGGTGTAGCAAATGTAAAAATAAGTCAATCAATAACTCTTAAGAAATGTTCTTCATGTTCCTAAACTATCAACCAACCTTGTTTACATTCCAAAACTCACCCAATATCTATATTGTCATGATTTTTTACATAACTCATTGTGTTTGGGGAGGGATGACTGGAGTCGTTAGAGAACGAGTGGCCCCTATTATCTTGAAGCACCAAGTCAGTTGAACATAACTAAGGGCAAATTATCCCACTCTTCCATATCAAATTCTGCTGCATCCAATAAAGAAAAAATTTTGCTTCACCATTATCAGTTACAACATCCATCATTTCAAATTATTGAGATTAAGTTTCCCTCTTTATTTACAAATCTTGATGTTGAAAATTTTCATTGTGAGGTACATGAGCCTGTTAAACACAAGCGTGTGCCTTTTCTAATTAGCAATTAAAGGAGCCCTGTTCCTTTCTATTTTATTTATAGTGATATTTAAGGTCCATCTACTCTTTCTAATCCTTTTGGGGCAAGATGGTTTGTTTCTTTAATTGATGATTATACTCATGTTACCTAGATTTTTTTACTCAAACATAAATTTGATGTTAGTACCATGCTTCGAAATTTTTGCTTCATGATCAAAAATCAATTTAAGAATAATATCAAAAGGTTTAGGATAACTAATGCCAAGGATTATTTCAATCAAGTTGAACGAATTAGCCTCTAATTTCTGTATATTATTTCTCATAAATCACATAAATACTTATAGGGAAGATAAGCAATAGTTATGTTATTCAATCCCTTGATTATTGCCTAGAAAGAAGTAAATAAGATCCCATGAAAATAGGGACTAGAAATGGAAAAGATAAAACGATATTTTAGGAAATAAACTATTGAGCAAATAAGGAAACAAATAAAGTAATAAAACTGAAAATATTCTTCAAACAACTAATTAAAGCAAACATTAGCCTTATATTTTTAAACCGACTTAAAATTCAACTCCTATTTGCTTGGGAAGAAACAAGACAAGAAACTGAATAAGTAGATCCAAGAAGTGAAATAATGAGAATATCTGAATCAGATAGATTGTCTTTGGCTATCAGAATCCTGGAAATTTTGATGTTCAGATTATCCACAACTGGCCTTTTATTGTTAGTAATATGGAGTTTGGTTAAACATCTGTCATGAGCTCCTGACAGGAAATAACTTGAAGATTGATCCATTTGTTGCTAGCTGAAGGTTGATATGAAATAATGGCTAACAGTACTTGCATATTTATATTTGATCCTGTCAACTAAACCTCTAGCTGACATTGAATATTAAACATATATTGTTAGACACTGCTTGTAATGTCTTATTAAATTGTTTTGTAGTTTCTACTGGTAGGTATGGCAATTTATTAGTATCATCAAGTGTTTTCCAGATTGGATTACAACTACTTGAATTCTTGTTTTGCTGTATTGGTTGTCACAGCTGGCATTGTGCTTTTCCTCCTAGTTGAGAAGGTGGTCAGGTATGTTGAAAATAACTCCTCTGAAACTAATGCACGGAGTCATGGTCATCGCCTCCATCTTCACAAGAGCAGTAGGAAATTGAAGGATGCGTATGAAGTTCACGAAAAGAGTCATCCACACTCTGCAAAGGAATGTGGAGCAAAAGGTTCAGAAGACGTATCTGACAACTCTTTGAATGGTGTTAATATGACACAAGATGCATCTCTTTTATGTAAGGTAAGATAGGGAGATAATATATTTTAATTTTAACTTTTTGACAGTCAAAGTTCCCTATGATATCAAGCATCATTCTTAGGTTTGGAATGGTGCAAAATAATCTGAAATTTAAACTTTAGGCAGTCGAGATTGTAGAATATCAGGAAATGTGCTACAGAAAAAGGTTTGACCTAACAATAAATGTTGGTGGCTTCTGTGCATGGGCAATATCTTGGTATGCTATTAGAAGCTCTCTGGTACTAATGATTACTAAATTTGAGAATATACGGTGTTGACATGTTACATTCTAATTATTACGTATAGTAAGGAAGCCTGAATAACTGTTTCTCTTTCTTTATCCTCTGTGCTCTGCAAAAGGAGCCCTAAGGCTCAGTATGACTCTAACAAACATAATTTTCACCCCGAAATGAACGTGACCAATTGACTTGCTTCGATTTTCAGAGAAACACTACGTTTGACAGCACGGATGATGAAACAGATAGAGATGCTTCAAGAAACTCTGGTGATAGTATCAAATCCTTAAACAAGAAAGATACTGATTTTCACCCATCAAGCCTTGTGTTTGGTTATCTTAATCTCTTCTCTGATGGCGTTGTAAGTATGGGTTCCTTTTTCCTTGCATTGCCTCGTTCTCCTATTCATAAAGCGTGCCGCAGTACTTGTGTCAAATTAAAAGTTTCTTAATTTGTTTGACCTAAAGAACTGCATACAGTTTCTATATGCAAGTTATGTTGATATGACAGCACAATTTCACTGATGGAATGGCTTTGGGAAGTGCATTTCTGGTTTATGGATCTGTTGGTGGATGGTCTAGAACTCTGTTTTTGCTTGCTCACGAGCTTCCTCAAGAGGTTTGATTGCTCCCTTTTGTTCATTGATGTAAACAAATTTCATTAGTTTGGTGGCATCTTTATGTTGTTGATGTAGGACAAGGACAGCTATTTCAAAATTAAATAAGAACGCTATCTCTATAGGTTGTGAAAAAAGTAAGTACACACATTTTTTTATTAATTTTATTGAAGAAAAAACCTAAAAACTTTTGTTACATAAAGATAGTAGTTTCACCATAGCAACTCCTGAAATCACATCTAGGACTTGTAAAGAAGTAGGCATTATGCTTAATTTCTAGGAATCACTCTTAAAATGAGAAAGCATCACACTTTCACAAGAAAATTCAGAACCTGAAAAGTATTACTCCCATATCATTGAAACATTTAATCTTACATATGAATTTTGTCCTCTTGGTCTTAATCCTACCTAAATAAGAACTTCCTCTTGGTCTTAATCCTACCTAAATATGAACTCTTTAACTTAAAGTACTCGAATAGAAATTGGATAGGCTCTAATAAGGATTCTTATTATTTCCTAATAAACATAGATCATAGCCCAACAAAGATAAACTAAAATAAAAATACTTCAATTCTGTTTTTAATTAAGGAAAATTATTAAGTAAAAACATAGCTAAACTAACTTTTGTTTTGCATTATTCTCCCCGGCTTGTCTGAGAGTCAACCTATGATTAAAAGTTGTTATCCATTGTCTCTAGCATGTAAGCGTTTTCCTTCACTACGACTTGTCTAATTTCCTTGCCCTTCATTATCTTCAGCCCTATGGCTAGAATTTTCCTCGTCTACACTTCAGATTGCTGGCCTACTAGGTTCTCTGCATTAGGATTTGTCCTTCTTAAAAACATTTGTTAAGGCTGTTCAAATTCTCCAGAATTTGCAAATTTTGATTTATCTTGCTTTTGGTCATTGAACAGTCCCTTATACATCACTCCACAAAATTTGATACCAAATTAGTTTAGGAGGTATAGAAGATATATCTAGTAGGTAACAAATGATTGAAATTGGAAAATTTGGGCTGCTGGATTTCTGTTAGGTTCGCTGAAATTTGAATTTCAAGTTTGAAATTGGAGTACAGAATGCTGAATTCTAGGCTGAAAATTCTCTCCCCTCCCTTCATAATTGATATTTATATTTGTATGAAATATTTGGTCACTTGATCCTAATCCTACCTGAACAGGGACTCTTAACTTAAAATACTCCTCAAAAAATTAAATCTTAATCTAATAATAATTATTCTTATTATCCTTCTTGGAAAAAAAGCAAATTCATGGTCAAGCTTTACTGTTAAGTGCACTTTGGTCCCATGAATTTTGTTTTTGTTAAATTGACTTCAGATTGTTAATTAGACCTACAATTCATCAGTATATCGAGGTCATTTTGGCAAAAGAGAAATTTAAGGGACCAAAATTTTCTTAAGGTCAACGTTCGAGGACAAATTTATACTTCTTTCCTTCTTTAGCAGAGTTGAATCCTAGTTCAACAAGAACAATCTAACCAGTATCAATACTTCAATGCCTTTTCCAATTAAGAAAAATTAGTAACGAAAGAGTAACTAAACTAATTTTTGTTCTGCATCAATTGTACTATTGATAGTTGTATTATTTATTGTGCTTGTTACTCTCTATTTATCCTCTGGATGAAGTCATCTCTTGTCCCTGGATTCTTATATTTTAACCAGTTAGGTCAGGAATCAAATTGATATTTGTTTAAGGTGGGGAAGGTATTGGGGGCAGAGAGGGAGGGAGGGAGAGAGAGGTGGCAAGGGTCCAGGAGAGAGTTGCTTAGTGAATCCAGTTAGAGCTTACATAATTTAGTCCCTCATAGAATCAGTTAATAACTTTCTAATTGGATTTGCCAAATAACATTTTTGTTGCCGCCTTCAGAGTTTTCTAGTGTTTCATATTATACTTCCTCCAGGAACTTACGCTGTTTCATATAATTCTTTGCAGGTGGGAGACTTTGGTATCCTGGTAAGGTCAGGTTTTAGTGTTTCTGAAGCCCTTTTTTTCAACTTCCTATCTGCATTGGTGGCACTAGCAGGAACTGCATTGGTGAGTCATTATTTTAGTAGTTTCCGTTAATTCTACCACTATGAATGTTGATCTTTAGCATGGAAGGAAAGGAATTGAAAAGGTGCTACTCTTTTAGGCTTTGCTCTGGGGACAAGATCCAGGACAATCAGCTCTAATCGAGGTGAATTTGCAATGACGAAAATTGCATTTTAGCCTTACTTGCATATCTATACTTTCATGTTAAATATGAAATAAATCCTCATTGTTTGCAGGGCTTCACTGCCGGTGGATTTATTTACATTGCTGTTGCTGGAGTTCTTGCAGAAATGAACAGCAGCAACTCAACTTTAAGAAATACGGTTGTTCATGTAACCTCTTTGGTATTGGGCATGTCTGTTGCACTCTGTATTTCTCTTGCAGAATGAAAGTGCATTACAAAGCTTTCGAACAGGCCTCAATTTTACAACAGAGCTAGCACCTTATCTTTGTCCGTTATTGAAAATTGTTTCCCGACCCTTGTGGCCATAAGATTAAGGTAGTGGGCATGGCTATTGCACCACTTCCAATGTGTAATGAATATTTTCCATGAGCAAAACACCTGTGGAGCCCGTCTCCAAACGTTAATGGTGAACCTGTAACCGCCGGGATCATTTCGAATCAAGTAAAATGATGCAAGTTATTCTGGAACTTGTAAGATCAGCACATTTATGATAATTCAATACGCTGCCGTTCTCATATTTGAGCCAAAAAAAGGACATTTGAGATTGTCAAATAACAAAATTTTAATTTATGATAGCTAGAAAATGTCTTTATTTTTTGAATCACATGTAAATGTATGGATTGTATGCTAAGTTTTTGTATCAAGTATAGCCCGACATTTGCTTTTATTGCTGACGACCATGATGTGTGTTGATTAGATGATTATTTAATTAAATTTGAGACGCATTGATTATTAATTAAAATTTAAGAAACATAGATTTAACAAAAAGAAAAGAAAAAACTCTACAATGCACTAGATGATTTATTAGTTCATTAGACGGATTTTGAAGTGAAAAAAGTCTCCCTTTTGGAGAACAAAAGGGAAGAGGAAGCTCGGAAATTTGGGGCTTTCTTGCTTTCAATATTAGGTTTATTATTTTTATTGGGTAGAAGAGAAAAAAAAAACATTATTGTTAGGGTTATATCTTTGATTCTAATTGGGACTATAGAGATGTGTATCCAAAACAAAATATTACTAAAGATCACTTTATAACTTAGTGAATACAAGTGTTGATCCCATGAGGGCTACAAGTAAGTACTATCTTTTATATTATCTAATCTAACAAGGACTTATAAGAAAAGTTTAATGAAACTAAAGTTACTAATATAAGATAACAAACCAAAGCAATGAACAAGAATGGAACAACAAATGATAATTAAGATATAGATTTAGAATCCCCCTAGAATCTTTCCGTGTTTGAGTTTATTTTAATTCAGTGATTAACCTTCGTTTCTTAGACCAAAAGAAATTTTAAAGTTACAATTATATTATCTCTCGAGACATAAAATCCCTACAATCCTTATCTTTAAGTTGATTAAATGGAATCTCTTTCTAATAAAAACTCTCAAGAATGAAGTAACTTGTTTTTTGGAATTCGTGTTATAAATTTGACTTTAACTTAGAGGATTTATATAGCCCTATCTCTAAGATTTTATCTAACTCTTATTATTCGTAACACAATCTATTTATGTATATGATTTCCCAATCCTTATATATGGAATCTAAAATTGAATTTAAACTCAAGAATATTTCAATTTAAATACAAGAAGTAATCATAAATAATTTGCAATAAAATTTATATCTTTAATTAAATCAAAGAATCAATCCAAATCAATAGTTTTAGTGTTTATCCCAATTTAGTTCATACTAAGGTAAAAGAAAAGAATAACCATCAAGAAAGAACACAAATGAAAGTAACTCATGCTTATGGATCTTGAAATCTTGATATTTTTTAGTTGAATCTTAATGGAATCCCCTTCTTTTTCTCTAAATTTGTTCCCCTCTTATCCCAAGATTCTCTAATTCGAATCCTTATGATTGCTTCCTTGTTCTCTATCCCTATCTCTATCCTTTTAAAGCATAAGCCTTAGAATTTTTCGTAAAAATTACCGTAACATAAGATAAAAAAGAGTTTGTAATTTTTTTGTGGAAATGAATGAAATTATATTAACTCTAGCAAAAGTTATTTCTATATTACAATGAGTTATAGTTTACATCTTGATTCTTTGGACTAGACTATGCAAGATAGAAGTTAAAAGGCATCTTTGATTAAAGGTTCCATTTGATTTTCATTCCAGGAGAAAGCTTGTTATGTACATTTTTTGTCATCATAATAGCTCTGATCCAGTTGAGGATGTTTTCAACTAGTTGATGCTTTCCAACTTCAACTCCTTAATACAACCCTGTTATTTCTTTCTTTCCAAAGAGAGTAGATTTTAGTGGTGAAGGCAGTCTTGAATAGTACTCCATTATGCTTTTGTTGATTAACAAGCTTGATGAACCAGTCTAAAGTCCAAGTCCATTCGTAGGTTTGACAAAATTCTACTAGTATATGCAATATTATACTCCATATAGATTCGGAGTACCCGCAGAGAAAATATAAATGGTTTATGTCTTCTAAACTTCTTTGCACAAGACACAGGTGGGATCACAAGTGTCAAACTATCTATTTTTTGTTTTGATTCTATTTTTATCACAAGCTAAGTAATTAAGGAGGCTTTGGGGTTAAGGGATTATTTACAAAGAATTTCAAACCATATGGCATATCCAGTGTTGTTATTGAAGATCTTAAGGCAAGATTCATTTGTGAAGACCACTTTGGAATTAGGATTCTTGATAATGTAATCTTCCCTTTGCCAGTGAGGGAGCTAAGGTAAGTATGCTACTAAAGAGGACAACCCTTTGAAGTTTCCAGACCAGTCTCCATTTTGAATAAGGAAGGAGACTTTGGCATCAATAGGAATTATGTTTCTCAAGTGGAGGATTTCATTTCTTAGTGATAGAGGGCTAAGTTCTTCAGATCAATTGTCACACCAAAACCATGTGCTTGCCCCATTTTCCAGCTTGTGTTTGATCCAAAGATATACCATATTTCTCAAGTTCAGTAGATGAGTTAATGTCCAAGAAACATCCCTGGTGTTTGACATCAACCAAAAGTTTTGATTCTTGATGTAGACTTCATGTTTCCATTTAGTCCATAGGGCTCGCTGATTTGTATATAGTCTCTAAATCTTCTTACTTAGTAGAAACTTTTGCATAAGTGGTATGGGAATGATCCCAAAGCTCCTTTGTTCTTTTGGAATGGTTAGTTCACCCCATTTAACAATTGATCACTTAAAATTTTCAGTTTTCCCAAACTATAGAAAAGATTTTATAATTCTATCAATGTCTTTTTTTTTTCTGTAATTCAGTAAATTTATAAATAAATAAAATTATGTACAACGAGAGATTACCAAGGTTGGCAATCTCTTACCCCAACCGAGGAGAACTTACAAGCAGCATGAGGAACCCAAAAAATTGTTCCCCCTCATCATACAAACACAATAACAAGACTAAAACATGTCCAGCAACCAAAATAACCATATCAACGACTATATTACCAGCAACACAACTATGTCTAAATAAAATTCACAAGCACCATAAAATACTCAAGAAATTCTATTACTCCATCGTAGTCAGTTAGGAGTGGCTCTCCTATGGGGGTGTGCCAAAAGGGGTGAACCTTGTAGCTTGGGACACCATTCGCCTCTTCAATGCTATTGTAGGTTTTGCCAGTATTGCATCTTATGCCTCTCTTACTACCAGGATTGTGAGTGACCTCTCATTTTGCTAAATCTGTAGTGTTATGCCATGCATTTATACTCCCATCAAATAAGATTGTAGATGAGTGATACACAATTTACTTTCCGAAACCGTTTGTCATACCAGGAAGATAAATAACATAAGAAACAAGAAAACAAGCCAGTGACCTCTATTTACCTTCTCTCAGTGTTTGAGCTGAGTTGTTCCATTACTTGGAAGATCACTTTAGTATTAATGTTCTCCACTTCCATGACTGCATTTTTGAAGGTTCTAAGGTTTCTCTCGGACCATAAGTTGTACACAATAATAGCAAGAAGAATGAGAAAAATGTTGAGGTCAATGTTTCTGAGGCCTTGAGATTGGTTGAACCAAAGTCGAATAGATTGGAGGTTAAGCAAGTTTGGAATGTTTAGCTGAAAATGGCTGAGGCATTATAACCACACTGATTTGGAGAAGGAACATTCAAAGAAGAGGTGTTTGGAAGACTCATTATCCAAGTGGCATAGAGAGCAATAATTAGGGATATAAGTATACAGGAGTTGATCCTTTGTCTATAGCTTATTAAGGAAAGCTAGCCACAAGATAAAGGCATACCTTGGGTTGGACCCTTTGTGCCACACTAATTTGTGCTAAGGTACTTTCGGAAGAGGTGGCCTCATCGAGGTGTATGCTAAAGTATTTGTGTAAATCTTGGGGGGCTTGCAGTCCATTCTAGTCTATTCGATTGGGACCAATTTGGTTGGTATGTTAAAGGATCGAGTGTACGAATGGTCTCAATTGTGGCACCTTGCCAGCACCACATATTGTCTTTGATAATATCAGCTACTTTTGCAGTCATTGGAAGTTCTGACCCATTGATAGCTCTAGGTGTTGAGAAATCCTTAAGGATACCTCTTGGGTGCTAAGGATCCTGCCATAAGAGAGTAGAAAACTCATTTCTTATTTTAAATCTGAAATGATTCCCAATAATATTTCTAACCTGAATAAGTTTCCTCCAACTTCAAGAACTATTATTATTCGGTTGAGCACTCCAGAAAGTTGACCTTCTAAGAATAATGGAGTGAACCCACTTTACCCATAAAGCTTCCTTATCATTGAACAGAAACCAAATCCTTTTACCTAATAAGACATTGTTCCATGTAGTCAAATGTTTAATCCCTAGACCACCCTCTATTTTAGGTCTACAAAGATCATTCCACTTAACTTTTGAACGAGTGTTAGACTCAACCTTACCAGACCACAAGAAATTCCCAAGTTTAGACTCAATTTCTAAGAAATGGCTAGCCCAGTATACCTGAAAAGCGGACAAGACAGAAATTACCAATTGAATTCTACCAGTGTAGGATAAGGCTTTGTGAGTCCACTTGTGAACTCTAGCATCAATTTTATCCAATAGCGGGATACAATCTCTCCTAGTCAATCTGCCTGTTAAAAGAGGGACACCTAGATATCTAATAGGAAGATTACCCCTTTGAAGCCCCAAAATGGTCTCCAATTGAAAGGCCAAATGATCCACATCGGGAGATAAAAAGAATTGACTTTTGCTATGATTTATATCCAACCCAGAGAAATTGGAGAAAGTTCGCAAGCAGGTAAGCAAGGTATTCATTGAAATAAGGTCAGCATGACAGAACGATAACAGATCATCAGCAAACAAAAGATGAGACAGTTTAAGAGTTTTGCATCTCCAATGGAATTGAAAATTAGGATTGGCTACTATTGTATCCTTTAGAGTCCTAGAAAGCACTTCCATACAGATGATAAATAGGTACGGAGAGAGAGTGTTTCCTTGTCTTAAACCTGATTTCCCACAGAAAAATTTAGTGGGAGACCCATTGATCAAGATAGAATAGGAAGGCGAGTTTACACACTCTTCAATCCACTTAATAAACATAGGTGATAACCCTATAGCTAGCAACACTTTGAGGAGGAAGATAAACCTGATTTCTCTAAGTCTGTTGGATATGATTTTTGTGATCACTATATAAATCATGTTACAACAGGAGATAGGTCTATAATCCAACACAGTGGATGGCTGATTTGTCTTTGGGATAAGGGAGATAAAAGTTGAATTAAGCTCTTTGAGGAGCCTCCCGTGATTGAAAAAGTCTGGGATTGCCCTAGTGATATCATTCCCAATAATATGCTAAGTGTGTTTAAAGAAAAAGCCATTAAAGCCATCCGGGCCCGGGGCCTTATTCTGGTTGAAAGAAAAGAAGAATTCCCTAATCTCCTGCGAAGTAACTTCAGCTACAAGGTTAAGTCTAAGGTTCTCAGGGATCGGGTGGGGAAAAAGAGCTGACACATACTCACTTGAAGAAGCTAGATCTTTCTTTGTACCAATAGACTCTTGAAAGAAATTCAGAAAATGTTTCTGAATTTCTTCTAGGTCAGAAATCCTATGACCATTGCTTTCCAACAAGGAGTGGATATTGTTTCTGTTCCTATTCGCGAAGACAAAGTTATGGAAGAATTTGGTGTTCCTATCCCCCTCTCTAAGCCACTTGACACGAGAAAATTGTTTGTAAAAAGATTCGTGGTCATTTAAAGCATGAAACAAATTGTTCATAGCCTCATGTTCTGCAACTACTAGATGAGGCCTATGAGGCACGACTCTCATTTGATCTTGGATGTTATTGAGGGTAGCTTGACAAGTCTCAACTCGGACATTAATGTCGCCAATCTGATTTGAGTTGAGGGATTTTAGAGCATATTTTACTCGTTTGAACTTAGACACGACACAAAACATGGTGGTCCCTCAGATCTTTGAGTTCCAAGCCTCTTCCACTATCTGGGGAAAATTTGGATGCAAGACGAGGAAATTTGAAAACCTAAAAGGAGAGGGTCTCTTCTTTTGAATAGGTGATTACCTTATCACGACAGGGGAGTGATATGAAATATTAGGATTGAGGATTTCACTAAAGGTTCTAGGAAACCGAGATCTCTACTCCGAGTTGATAAGCGCTCTATCTAATTTCCTTGCTATGTGGAATTCGCCATATTACTTTTTAGACCAAGTAAAATTTGGACCACTAGAGTTTAGGTCAAACACTCCACGCTCCTCAACACACTTCCTAAAGTCTCTTATCCCACTAAGGGCCATGTAGCTAAGCGGTTCAGCTTCATGCACAAACAAAATGGCATTAAAGTCCCCAACTATAAGCTATAGTTGATTTCCAACAAAGGGTTTTGTATTGGAGAGGGTTGACCAAAGGGTTTTCCTATGATTTGCATTATTCTCCTCATAAATACAAGAAACAAAGAAACCAGAAGCACAATTTATAGGGGTCACTTCCAAAAGGATCATCTGATCAGTAGTAATAAGAGGGGCACACAAGAATTTATCAGGGTTCCAAGCTACCACTAACCTGGCATAAGAAGCTTAATCTAGATTACTATAGAAATTCCATTTAGGAAACAAAGAAGAGCAAATATTGTTAAAAAGAAACTGAGATTTGATCCGAGACTCTATCAAACACACAAAGCACATCGACATTATTCTAAGATAAGACTTAATAACTAACTATTTTTTTGTTGTTGTTGAGACCTCTTATATTCCAAAAACCTAAATCCATAAGACTAAATACAAGACAAGACCTACAGCTATTGTTTTCTTCTAGGTTTTCTGCTTTTCAGAACTGTAAAAGCCCCCTCTGCCCCTTCCTGTTGGATCCCGTTTCCGGAACCCAACTCTTTAACCATAAACATGAATCATGATCATCTTACCTTGTAGGGTCATTCCATTAAACCCTAATTAGCCGTTAAATTTTTTTTTTCATTGGACCTTAATTAGACATTAATCATACATCTTCAATCTTATAACGTCTCAAAATTCACTTACAATTGTTCAATAGCGTGCCCACACAAAACCGTCACATGCTTGAACTCAATTCTCCTACTTGTGAGTAGAACTTGGAAATCTTAAACCCCTAATTTCAATTTGACTTCTTCATATAAAACATAGCTCTAAATCTCTAGTTTGCTTTAGAGCAAGAATCAACTC